>VZTZ01045713.1:95230-231822 GCA_013400955.1 Drymodes brunneopygia | reverse complement strand
AAAAAGTGTGGATAAACTTGCCTCTGTGGTAGTGCTAACTGTGCCAGACTAACAGGTTTTCTGATTCTAGTTGAGTGTTTGCAAGATAGAAGCTCCTAATTTTCACTTTACTTGCTCTGTCTACGTAATCTCTGTGAAGTCACTACTAATATTAGTTTAGTCTACACATCATAGGTGAGTGAAGCATGACTGCAGTTCTGTGGTTAAGGCTAAAGGGAAGAGCATTTCTGCCCACAGCAAAAGCAGCCTTGTGTTGCAGGACATTTTGATTATTATTTTTTCAGTCACACTGTTCCACTGCTGCCCTGTAGCACACAAGCTGTAATTTTTAGGTTGAGTTTCTGCTGCACCATTTATCAATACTCTTATCTGGAATAAGAATTGCCCTATCTAAGTTCAAGGGGTCTTATGTTATCTGCTTTCAGATGCATCAGCCTTCTCACAAGGGCTGTGTAAGAGGCCTGGCAGCACAGACACAGTAAGAATCTTGTGTGCAAAGCTCTTGGAGTGTGCTGGCCCCTCCTTGGGGAAATACTTGCCAATACCCACTTCACAAAGCCCTCACATTTTTAATGATTAGGGCAGCAAAACCTGAACATCATGACTAGTGTAGAGGTTGCTTTCCAACCCAGTCGATCCAGTGTATTCGTTTGCCCTTGGTCCAGTAGAAGGAGAGATCATTTTCCATTGAGTTCAGTGCTATTCCAGTGCCATTCTTGGCTCTAGGAAGCTGGAGAACTTCAGTTTGTATCAGGCTTCTTTTGTAGTCACATCTGTGACGCTGAAAAGCACTTTCTTGTAAAGGTGCAAGTAAATAATTGCCAGCAGCATAAATTAGAGAGTTTAACAGAACTGTTTGAAGGAAAATTGATAGTTTCAGTTTAAATCAAATCACCATTTTTAAAAGTTGAAATTATTTTCCTTATATTTTTCAGTGCCTTCTTTGGACTGTTGTGATTCATCAGTTGGAGCTCAGATTATTTCAAAATCAAAAGAACTAGGTAAAGAATGTAAATGCTTAATATCTGATCATTTAGCGTATTTTAAGGGTATATTTTTACATGAGACAAAAATTCCTTTTCCTATGGTTTTGTAACACACAGCATTAACTATCCTTCAGTTACCACAGCATGCTTTCCATTTTTTTTCCTCCTTTTCTTTCTTCTCTTTTGCCTGCCATACCTGCACTATGATAATGACTTTAAATTATGCTTTGATCCTGCAGTCTTAGTTGCTTGCCTTAATATCAGTGGTGATAACACAGTGTGGCTGACTCAGGCATGTACACAAATTTTTATAGGCTTGAGCTGTTAGGAAGATGCAGCTTTTCTGTATTTGTCTAGTTTGTGCTAGGAACTTACAATCCTGACAAGCCTACTCTCAAGTCAGGCCTTATAGTGATAGCACCCAGCAGCTTCCATCATGTCAGGACAGCTTCCATCACATCAGAGTTTTTTTTTCTATTTGACACCTTCTGAGAGAAGGTTCTCCCCTCAAATATTCAACCTGAAAAAGAGTGTGAGATGTTTTTGGAACACACACCTTTCAAGTTCAGTGTAAGAAGGCAGTCAAGTGGGAAGAATTGTGTTCAGAACCAGCTGTGTTGTGAGATGTTACTAGAGAAAATGTTTTTGTTTAAGGGGAAACAAGTGTTACTATATTTGTATGTTTTCAAAAGCTGTGTTATCAAATCATGGTTTAATTGGCTCCAGAGAGCTGAAGAACCGTTGCGGCCTCTTCATTATTTGGCAATTCCCTGAAAGTTCCCAAGCTTCCACCCAGCACAGGTGACAGGACCTTTCTGCATGGTGAATTAAGGAATATTAGAGCTTATCAGTGGACTCAATTGCCATGTAACAGCTTGAGGAGGAAGCAGTCTTGCAGGTTTTGGGAGACTTGGGTTCTACCAATGATTTTCAATTTGATCTTGAGCAGCTCACTTGATATAACTTTGGTTTTTTATAGGGTCTGCCTCTAAAATAGGCTGATAATGTCTCTGAGTTACCAGGAGTTCCTGGAGGTTTAAGGTTATTAATAAGATGAAGGTGAAGTGCTGAGGGCTGGATGGAGGCCTTGACTGATAAGCAACAGGGACCCAAAGTATGACTTGCACAATTTTCTGTGGGTGTCAGTAATACAGAAATACCCCGCAAGGCACCAGTTTCCATAATCAAATTGGTTTTTCTAATGAGTCCTTGATATAAGTTGTTTCATAGCAGTGTAATGGATTATTGCTGGATTTGGCATCAGACTCTAAATCATAAAGCTGTAACTGCAATGTGTAAGACAGTGTCAGTTATCTCTGGTTTATTTATACCAATTTCTTCACTCACGGGTCAGCTCCATACATGTGGGTTATTAACTCTTGTAAGTGCTATTCCTAAAAAAAAACCTTAAGACTTGTAAATTAAAAGAGTTTTCTATTGCTGTTATGATTCATTCAACTTTTGTAGACCCACCGAAGACATACACCCAGGATGGAGTCTGCTTGACAGAATCCGGCATGTCTCAGTTACAGAGCCTCACTGTTACAGTGCCGAGAAGAAAACGGACGAAACCAAAGCTTAAACTGAAGATTATAAATCAGAACAGTGTGGCTGTGCTTCAGACACCCCCAGATGCCCAGTCAGAACACTCAAGAGATGGGGAGATGGATGACAGTAGAGGTAGCAGTCTACTTTTGGCATGTCTTGTAGCTCGGAGTGTTGCAGTACCTGTGTGTATTGCAGATATCCCTGGGAGTTTTTATTACACTGATACTCCTGTGTTCTGTACAGAATGTTTTATGGAAATTTCTTGAACAGTAGTCATGGCTCATTGTTGTCTATTTTGTCAGGGATTTTCCTTGTTGTTCTGTTTATGGGTCATCCATCCTAATGGAACTCACCTTTCTAGGGCTGCCACCACTGGAAAGAAAAGATTTTTCTAATCTTTGGGTTATCTGTGGGAAACGTTGTGCGCTCACTTGAGTACCAGTGTACTCCAATTCAGTGCCAACTGTTTGAAAGTTGTGGCTCAGCAAAGCAACATCTGTATCACTGAGAAGGTGGTATTAAAATCAAGTGGAAAAGTGAAGTAGCTCTTTGCTGAGAGTCTTTCTCTTTTCTGAAAGAAATGAGGTGAGCTGACCTGAGAGTCAGTGATCTGGACTGACACCACTTGTGTGGTGCTGCACCATTGTCCTTGCCTGGTCTGGCTGTGCATCCTGAGAAGGGTGATGGCACAGTAGGTGTTAATCCATGGTCTGGGGAAAGGCTGCTTCCAGTGGCAGGTGAGAAAGTCATTGCATTGCTCATGTAGGTAGCTCTTTGGAGAGGAACTGAGCACACAGGGACCCCACCTCCCCACAATTCTGTTAATACAATACTGCCTTGTTAATCAGGGTAAATGTTACAAGAAGCTTATTTTAGCTGCAGAGTGTATTTGAGATAACTGCGTAGTCAGGCATCAGTGAAGTTTTCGTGTTAATTTGCTGATAGAAGTTTTGTTCCTCTTCTTTGATAAACACATTCTTACCCTCGGTTGTTGACTAGAACTATTCTTTTCTAAAAATAGCTTCCTTCTATTTCTTTATAACCTTTAAAACAGTTTGTTTTTCTTCATTTCTTTGAATATTCACGGGATTTGGTACATTATCCTAGCATTACATGGACTCCAAAATTTCATCTCATACTTTCATATTCTCCATCAGCTAGGTTGTTGAAAGCAAAAAATGCTTTTAAATTTGGAGGCAGCTAGTCACTTCCCTTGTTCTCTTTCAGTGGTTAATTATCATTACTTTTTAAAATGTGTGCCTGTTTTCTGTGTGACTTTTTTGACTTGATTATCTGCTTGTTGACTTCTATAGGTGGTAGGTCTTTTCAAGGGACATAACAGGATATATAGATTTGTTTGCAGGGTATGAAGGGGAGAGGCAGAGCTTCCACAACTTCAGTTTCAGTTTTGATCACTTTCTGTTACTTTTTTGAGAACCAAAGCACATTCATGTGTGTGATGGTAACAGCACAGCAAGTACATGGGAGATGCGCTGGATTTCCTTGAAGCTCTGGGTGTTTAGGGCTCTGTTCTTCAGTGGGGCTCAGTTTCTGTCTCTGAACATCTGGATTTTTTGTGTGAGTATCAGGATGAGTAAAGCTGTGCCATGGGTTTGATTGGAGTACACAGCATAGCAGTTCCAGGAAAAAAGAGGCTTTACCTGAGAAAACTGAGCTTGTGGAATTTTGTTACCATCTTGTCTATAGGTTCTTGTCAGGTTCAGCATTTCATTGGGTGCTCTACATTTTAGAGTCCAGTTGGGGGTTGCGCTTGCTTTGGGAGCTTCAGGTTGGTGGCTTTTGCCAAGCCACTGGCTTTCTTGGTAGAATTCAGGGAGATCTTTATCAGTGGGAAAGTCTGGGCCGTGACCCAGCCTGTGGAAGAGTGAGGGCTGCAGTTGTTCCACAGCAAAAGTGGTGTAAAATAGTCCAGCTCTGTCTGTTATAACAATATTTCTCCCTCTTACAACTGCATGGGGTTTTACTCCATCTAGAATTACACACCTAAATCCAAAGCACAACATGAGAATTTCAGTGTTTTTCCAGGGGTGAGAGTATAATTAACATTTCAGAAGCTTTATGATAAAGTGAAGATGCAAGGTCTTTTTGGGGATATCAGGAAGAATTAGTTCCCTTTCTCTTCAGCACCAAAGGCTTTTTAATGTCAGCATACTTTACATCTGTTTCTGCCCTGCTTTCCCACAGAATATAAACTCTTAACTTTGAATTACAGTCTTCATCTTCAAGGCTGAGTAATTCCTTCGGGCAGAATTTTGTATTATATAAGTCAAATTCCTCTTCATAGATCAGTCTGCTTCAGTCAGTGACATGGCTTCAAGTCATGAGCCCACTACACTGAAAGTCATTACACTTCACCTTCCAAGTGCAGGCTGCAGTTTTTCAGTGTCTTTTCAATTAAAAAAGCAAAAAAGCTGTATCAAAGAAAACTGAGGACAGTGAAGAAAAGGAAGTTTGTCTTGGTAAATTGGATCCATATTCCTTGATGGAGTAGCTGGAGATTGCTCAGACACTTAGCATAAGCTCCCAAAGGAGGTATCAAAAACTTTCTCTGGTTTACATATATTAATTACAGCATTTATTCTCTGGTTTGGTCTAAACATCATCTTATAGGAAATGTGTGTATAGATAGGATGGGTTTCCCAAAAATGTCCAGGGATTATGGTTATCTATCACCCAAATCTGTCATTCTCAGCCAGTTTCTCAGAAAACGGTCAGATGTGGAAATTTTGGAAAAAATTGTTTTCTTTCCCTTCTCCAGTTAAAGTTACCATTGCCTCTTTTCTACAGAAGGTGACCTTATGGATTGTGATGGAAAATCAGATTCCAGCCCAGAACGGGAAGCTGTGGATGATGATACCAAAGTGGCTGAAGGAGCTGATGGCATTAAAAAAAGGAAGCGAAAACCATACAGACCTGGTAGGATGAAGTAACTTAGATCATTGTGTGTCCATTGTTCATTTTTTTCTGTATAATTACAAAATAAAAATAGAAAACAGTATGAAATTCTGAAGTATTCTACTGCTTATTGTTGACCATACATTTTTTTCCTTGTTCTGTTCAAAAGTTTTTTTCTCCTCTTGCCAAAACACATTTCCAAAGGTTGCTGGTCAGCAGTGCACTTGTTCTTGGTGTGCTGTCAATTACTTGTAGTAGTGCAGATCTGTGCCTTGTATTGATTCTTAACTTGATAGGAAATTGCGCTGTATTTCTATAATTGGTGAAGGGCAGTTTTTATGTGTGTGTTTATATATATCTGGCAATATCTGAACTTCAGAGAACTTTTTGCAGTTATTTTACTTGTTTTATGAAATATTTTGTAAGAGTAGTTTACCAGGTGTTTGTAGATTACTTCTGACAGGTGAATTTTAATTAATTCAGTTATTGGTTTAATTCATTTATTTTAATCTGGTAATACAGTTGACTCCTTATTATCCTTACTGAATTAATTAACTGTGTGTTCTGAGTGCACAAACAGTTGAGCTGTATCCAGGTAGAACACATCTATTAGTCATTCATTAGTTTTCTGCAACCAACAATTCCCTTGGAAAATGCAACAAATCTGTATCTGATACATTTAGATATGTACACACCAACTGCAAAGGATCAGGAACTCTGCAATCAGTCTCTAGTGAGGGCTTCAGGAGTTTCAGCCATTATGATGTTGATTCATTATCTTTTTATTTGGGATGTGTCCTTCTCTAGTAGCATCATTTGGAGTGGTGGGCTCTCCAGAGCTATTTGCAGAGGGGTTTTTTAAAAGCTTTGTGGTTCTTTAATAGATTTCATTTGGTAGATTGACAGCTAATTCCAGCAGCTCATCAGTTCCCCAAGGGAGGGGAAAACCAACATCTGAAAGTTGCCACGTTTGGTGATTTGTACTTCTTGTGGATGTTCTACAATCCTGAAATTCTGATCCTTTTTCATTTCATGTGTACCCACTGAGACAGAAAAATTCAGAAATGTTTCATAAAACTCTGAATGAAAGCTCCTTAATTATCTCAGATCCATTCTTAGACACCTAGATGCTGCAGTCCCCTTGACCTGCAGAGTAATCTTGGCTCTCAGTTGTACTGTGAAACACAGTTTTTATTCAATAAGTAGAATTTTTGCTTCCTTGTTCAGGTATTGGTGGATTTATGGTACGTCAGAGAAGTCGTACGGGGCAGGGGAAGACAAAAAGATCTCTCTCCAGGAAAGATTCTTCTGGATCTGTTTCTGAACAGTTGCCTGGCAGAGATGAAGGTAAGTGCAGAAATTTAGTGTTAAATGTTTGTTCATGCTTAATGGAATAAAAACAATGCAACTCATCAACATATGTTTGTCATGATGGCCTTATTAATTCAACTGAAAATACCCATTCCTGCATAGCTAAAATTTCAACAGAGCCCATGATGTACAAAGAAACTGAAACCATGAAATGCAGGCTGTTGTAGGAGATAAATAGTGAGAATTATTATTACTAAGTTAATTGTGGAGCAATCCTTTTTCTGCTGTACCTTTCTCCAGATGTAACCCAGGTCAAAGGATGTCTTCTGTACCATCAGTTTTAATACTCAGCATTGTTCCATATTCCATGAGTGTGTCTAATCAATTTTTATTTATCTGTTTATGCTCTGGAAGGTCCTTTATTAGAGAGTTTAATGATATGTTATTGTTGCATGAAGAAATAATTCCTTTTTATTTTAAACCGGATATCAGATATCCGAGAGTTTCATAAGCTGCCCTTATGTTTAATGTTATGGAAGATTATTTTTAAAAAATCATGCCATATTAATCTGTAATACAGAACTATTTTCTAGATGTGTGTCATATTTCCCCATCAGTGTTGCCTTTTCCAGGGCTGGAGAAGCCTTGATTTTGTTGGGTGTCTTTTCCCATGGCAGAGCCATTTTCACGCCTCTGACACTGCAGTTCTCGGTAGATTGGGCACCTAACAAGAAGTCAAATTTTATTCATGGGCCTTTTTCTCTTTCTTGCTGTGTGTGATTAGACTAAATTATTCCATCCATCTGGAGTTGCTCACACTAATCTAGAGAATGCTGAGGTATCATTCAGGGGAGATGTGGAATATATTTGGTTTAGAGTCCTGGAAAGTCAGTAGAAGGAGGCATCTAAAGGATGGCTGATACCACCGGAGTTAAACACCCTGGCCTGTGATTTCTCCTGTTATTCTCTCCTTTCTGTTTAGCTGTTGTGTTTTTACCCTTTGTAGAGCCAGATCAGTCTCTTACTCCACAACATGGTGAAGACTAGATCTTTGCTACAGCATCCAGGCAGTTTTATTAAAATCTAACACCAAAGTGTTGCCTGTGCTTGCATTTGTAAAAATACTTCATGAAGCCAATAAACATTTCTTTTGTCAGTGCAGCCAGATACTCTAAATAAGGTCCCAGTTTAGGTATAGTGTTTGCTTTCTCTTTAATATTAATGGTACAGCTGTGTTTCTGCTTTGTAAATATTATTTCAGTGTAGCATACTGCCTTATTTCAGGTTGTGCTGAAAATGTTGTATTAGATATTTTCATTTCCCTAGGGATCTGCTCCTTTAAGTAAAATTTTTTTTTAAATTGGCTAAAAAGCTAATTCCCCATTCTGGGTAACACTACAATACATATTGTTAAAAAGGAGTATTCTTAAACAGTTACTCTTCAGTTGAAAGTTGGAGCTTCTTTTTGTCTGCTCAGGCACAATTGCTAGTTGAGAAAAATATAAATTAGAAAATCATTGTGTGTTTTGAATCATCATAGCTTGCTGAGAGCCTCCTTGTCAGAGACCAGCACTTATCAGCTTTACCAGGATTTTTTGCACCCTTGTCACATCCACTCCTTTTGTCTGTAAAATCTCCCTCTCAGGCAGTGCAGAGGTCACGGTGCTGGTGAACCTCATTCTACTCATGGTCCTCTGGATGTGCTACAGGAGATCTCTGCAGTACAAAGCAGAGATGATTTTATTACCATGATAATACAGTTTCTTAAATAACTTGCCAGAGACCTTAACTTCATGTAATTTGCTTTGGCAAAACAGAAGTAGCAGGACTTGAAAAGTTCTGCATTACCTGCAGTGTTTTTCTTGCTGTGTTGTAATAAAATACTGAATGATTGATGAGCACTGTGTGCTTTTGTGTTTATTAGAAAATGCAGTGCCACTTTGAAATATGACAGCTGAATAAATGTGTAATTTTTCTTGAAGGGCTTCTTTAGAGATTTCTTTTTCTAGGCTGTTCATTCTTTATATGATAGTTCTTTCTCAGATTTTAAAAAATAAGTTTTTTACCTTTAATTTGAGAAAAAATAGTGCATGAAATGAAAGGTGGTTAATGTGTAACTAAGCATTGATGGCACTGGAGATACTTTTCAGTGGAATTGTCTTTTCAAATATCTGGTTAAATGGCAACTCTAATTTCTGTCAAATTAATGAGTTCTTAGGTTGCTTGGGGATACAGAAGATAAAGATCTGTGTGTACCTGGAAGGTACAACAGTGGTGTGGCTGGTGCCACATCTGGCATTTCCTGCTGCCAGAGCCTGGGTGGTCAGGGCAGTTCCCAGCTGGATAAAAGCCCCCCTTGGAATGCATCTGGAGTGATGTGCAGTAACCCCTGCACCCAGAGGTAGCCAGATGTGCTGCCACTGTACCTTCAGAGCAAAATAACGAGTGTTTCATTTATTTGTGCCCAAATGTTCCTTTGTAGGTTGGACAGAACAGCTGCCAGACACTCCAGTTGAGGAGTCTACCCCAGCTTCTGAGAGTACTGAGAAAATCAAAAAGCGTTACAGAAAAAAGAAAAACAAACTCGAAGAAACCTTTCCTGCCTACTTGCAGGTAAAGCTGCTGATCTGCTCCTTGGGTTGTAAATCCATTGAAAAGCCTGATCTTCATGTGTTGTTTCATAATTCCTTTAAATCATTAATGTTTCTTTTCTGATTGCAAATTGATCATTTAAATGAAATGGATTTTCTGGAAAGAACGTTCATGAACTTGTGCAGAAAACTGTGTATTATGTTAAATCTCCAGGACTCTGGTGTTCCTTCCCAATGTATTTGGGTCTCTCCTTATTCTGAGAGATGAGGTGGGACAGAAGAATCATTTATTTGCTCTCTGAACTGACACGTGGTGTTTCCACATTCAGCCCTTAGCCTGATCAGGCCACTTCTCAGCTTCTCATTTTGCTTTTTGAGGAATAGAGAACATGATTTGAGAGGGGAAACTTGTTTCCTACAGTTTTATGGATTTATATGTCCTGCATCTCCCTACCACAATAATATCTGCTCTTCCCTCCCATTAATTTCGTGGTGTCCCTAGCAGGTAAGAGGCAGCAGTTGTGGATAATAACCAGGATATTAATGGTGATTGAGCAGCTTTTCTTGCATTTACCAGGTTATAAACCGACAGGTTTATATATATGTATCTCACTGAGGATATTATTTGGCTTGTTCTTCTCAGCCACCTTCTTCATGAGAACTTTTATTATGTGGTAGATGTTTACCAAACTTCATGGCATCAGCTCTGTTGGGATTGAAAGCAAAGAATTAACAGAGAGACAGAATAATCTCTTTTTTAAAACTTGTTTGTATTTAATTATGGAAGTGGCTTAGAAAGAAAATACTTAAATAACATTTCCTTTGGATTTATAAGGATAAATATTTTTAATGCATGTTTTCCTCCTGTAAAACATAGAATATTTCTTAGATTCTTTGTTAGTATTACAACAATGGCTACTGAAAAATTTATTTTTAGATCTATTTTTAGAGCTGTACCCTAAATCAAAATTTTAAAGACAACATGGAAACAGAAAGGTTGTTATATAATGAATAAAGGTTGATTTGAAAATTTGATAGGTTGTTGTCAAATTACTGAGTATTCAGGCTTGGGTGAGTGATAGCTGTTACATAATATTTTAAAAGCCACTTTTATAATGTAAGTTAAACATCTCCAGGTGTTTTGTTACTGCAGTTAGACATGAGGATGATTTTATGAAATGCAGTGTATGTTCATTCTCAAAACTGAACCAGAGTTCTAGATCAAGTTGCCCAGTAATGTCCCCCTTTTTCAGCTGTCCTTTTTGTGCAAGGAGAACTACTTTAAATAATGAACAAATTGTGATAGATAATAACACTGTATTGGTACACTGTCTGTGCCACTTACGTGTAAAAAGACTGAAGTGTTTCTTTATCATCTAAGGCATGAATTTAACCCTAAAACTTCGGTAATGTTGCTTCCTCAGGTAAGTTGTAGCCACTGTAGCCTCTCCTCATAGCCTAGAAGAGATAATGCCATACTGGAATGCTTGTGAGACTGAGACTGTGTTTTTACCTTCCTGTTAATCCTTGGCTTTCAGTTTTAACTTTGTCATTTACCCAGATTTTTCAGTCAATACAGTGTTCTTCCTACATTGAATTATTTTGTCTCCTTTGCAGGAAGCTTTCTTTGGGAAAGACTTACTGGACACCAGTAGACAGAACAAGATGAGCCTGGATAATTTACCTGAAGAGTCACTTCCACTCTCGTGTAAAACAAACTTAGCCACCAATTTCCTGGATCCTTCATCTGATCCCCTTCTTAGCTCCACCTCCACTCCAGCTCAGGCAAAACTGGGACTTCAAGGTATACAAAGCTAAACTTAACTCAGTAGTTTGATTTTATTGTGGTGACTGGGGCTTTTCCACTCTCTTCTTCACTTTTCTCCCACACTTTATCTGATGTATTTTTCAGCATTCCGTATGTGAACTGTCCTTATGAGGTTAACTAACAGTGATATTTAGTGATATTCTTCCCAAGGGCTCCAGCTGTTTCAGAAAGAGCAGTGAATGACACAACAATTGGCACTTAATGCAAATCTGCAGCATCTTGACTATAACATCCATGGCTATAAAATCCATGAAAATTAGTTCTGTGTAAGAGCAAGCATACAGTTCATTATAGAAGAAAACACAGATACTCTCATTAAAAGATATTTTCAGTAGTCTAGTGAATACTAGTTGGATGAATATCATCCAACTGTTCTTTTCTTTACTGTTTTAGATTTTAGGTTGCCAGTCTCCTCGGAATTTTTGTTTCACCATGTCCTTTCTGAACATGAGTGCCCTTTCCAGGTACAGTTTGTAGCCCCTAGGCAATCTTTTGCTTCTGCTATTGCAAAACCTTAGTGAAGGTTCTGCTGAGAGTTTTGCAAATAGCCAGAGGGTTGTAAAGTGCTGCTGAAAGAGCAGCTTCACACAAAAGAGTAATTAAAACCTTACTGTCTCCTCCAAATTATTTTTTCTCTGTCTTGTAGTATATGCTGTTAGCTAGAGGTGTCTTTATTTTTAAAAACTGCTACTATTTCTTTTGTATATTAATTAATTAATTTATGGCTTGTGGTTCAGCTGATCCCCAGAGTTTTTCCGTCTAAAATTGTTTGCACACACTATCACAGTTTCCACTGTCCAAAGAGTCACTTGAAGAAAGGTCACTTATTTGTGATTGTTGCTCATTGAAAATCTGCTAAATGAAAAGCAGAAGGCTGTGTTATAATTAAACATTGATTCTTCTACAGTAGAAGTTGTGAGTAATAGAGAATGCAAAAAGCAGCTTCCCCTGAAGGAGAAGCTGCTGGAAATGAAGTGTTTTATGGTCTGTATTTCCCTAGTTCCAACACTACAAGAAGATAAGCTCACTATGATTTTTTTTTCCAAACCAGCTTTCTTTTGAAGCCAGAGAAATTCAACTTCAGAGGTCTTTGCTGGCCTATCCAACTGCAAGCTTGAAGTCACTAACGTGTTTATGTGCTGTGGTAGTACAAGGTTTTAGAAATTCATGAAGTTGATGTTAATTTAATGTTCTATTTTTCCGAAATTTTAAATTCTTAGTAAAAAAGCAGAGTTGTAAAACTTTGTAGTTTCTTCTTCTTTTTATTCAGAAATAAATAATACAGAGGTGGCTATTAATAAATACATCACTAGCAGTATCTTTGGTGGATAACCTACTGCCTTTCCCATTTGACATGCAAGGCACTCAAAGGCCAGTGCTTTCTGGCCATAGGAATGTTCTCAACAATTGCCTTGCAGCTGTTCAGATTTCCAGCCAGACTTGTGTCCAGATGGAGCTCTTTGCTGTAGTTGGAGCACCAGTGGGTGAAGTCATCTGCCAGTGTTGACCAGTTCCAGTGCAGTTCTTAACTCTTTGCCCGTGACTTTGTGGGACACAGTTATTTCCACAACAGCATCTCCTTTGTGAGAGGCCCTGGTTCACTGGGTAATTGCTGAGCTCCTTTCTGGCTGGAGCTGCAGATGAAAACAGTGTCCCAGGGCACCTGTGGTGCTTTCATTTCCATGCAGACCTGGCTGTGGAGCAGGAACAACATGAACTTTGTGTTCCCTGCACTGGGGGGTGCAGGACTGTGTTGTCACCAGCTGTGCTGTTTTCCTACAGTGCCACTTCCCACAAGGATTGCTGACTCCTCTGAGAGTCCTTCCTTAATTGCACAGGTCTTTTCCACAAGGAGAATGTTCTTCTCTTGGAAACTCCATTTGTGTAATCCCAGGATTAAGGGTTAGATGTGTTTGTTCATCTTCCAGAGAGCTCTCAAGCATCTCAAGAAGTGGCTCTGCTCTGCCTTGCAGCACTGCTGGGGAGGGCAGTGATGTGTTCAGGCTGCTCCTGAACTGACAGTGCATTTCAAGGAGATGTTCTGTGATTTATTTGTTCACACTCCTTGGTTAAGGGTAGCTGAACTTGTCAGTAGCCAGGATTGCAGTAGTGATGGGGATTGGACAGAAGAGGGGTTTGGGAGTTCTTTGTTTGCTGTTGATTTCTAGAGACTGTGACTGAAGCGAGCTTTAGGCTCCCAGCGCTGCTCTTTGTCTGGCAGAGAGGTTGCTGGTTTTATTTTCAGTTAGAAAACTCACCTTCCCTGTGTTTTTATAACACGTGGCACTCTGTGCACTCTGTTCTGCATGGCACCAACCCTTAAAATCACTTCCAAGTGCTGGAACAGAGTGCAAAGGTTTGCTCACAGGTCTGTTCATGGGTGAAGTTGAAGGTGTTGATTTAGATCTGTTGCATTCTGAGGTCTGTCTGCCTCTCTCTTGGGTTTCCCGACCTGTGTGTCCCTGATGAAAAAGAGGCCACTTGATGAGGTGTGTTCTGTGAAGGCTCTGGCTACATGACCTTTCCTTCAGTTTGAAATAGCTTAAATTCAGTGTATTTTTTTCTGGAAGTGCTGAAAAAGTCATCTGTTCAAGTGGGGTCTCCTGAGGATGCTGAAGAAATTGTTCCTAGACAAAAGGAGAGGAGTTGTCTGAGTCTCTGCAACTGATTCAGGTGCTGCTGGGACATTTTATAACCAGAAATGTTACTGTGTGATTGAACATCTTGGGAGAGACATTTTTATGATTTTAGATCTTCATAAATAAATAAAAGTAACTGTATTTGAGGGATCAGGATCACAAGATACCATTAGAACTGTACTCTCTTAGAGATTCAGCATTACAAGCAAATTATTTTCCTTTTTGCTTTGTCTTGGCTTTCATCTCCATTCTGAAAAGAGTCAAATTAATGAGCGGTATTGAGCTATTTGTTTGGCAGCAGATGTCAACCAGCTATTGATTGTGATCTGAAGCAGCTGACTGAAGTGATTTCGTTGTTTTCAAGATAATATTTAACACACATGGAATTAAAACAAGGGAAAAACAGAAGAAAAAAAGTAAAAACACACTTTAGATTGGATGTCTTGTGTGAGTTTTATAGATTGTAGACTCTGTCCCTCTGCTATCACCAACACTCAAATCTTTTTATAGACTTAACAAACTCCATTTTGAAAGCAGGATGGTTTTTCCAGCTTACCTCATCTAAAGATCACTGTGGAATCTGATTGCCTTTGTAGTTAGACACCCTCAAATTTGGACCCTGAATTTATTCATGGCCAATTTGTAGCTACAGGTATCTTTGTATCTTTAAATGTTACATCTTTTCGCCTGAGCTCTTCCCAGCTACTTAAGCAATACATTTATATTCAAGTTAGAAGTGGAATTGTTAGGGACTGTTCCCACGCACAATGGCTGTGGAGAAAAGCACCGTAACATAAAATACTACAGAAGAATTAAAGGCTGCTAATACAGTCCCAATGCTTACTTTATGGACATTTTTCTCCCTGTTACTTACCTGCCTTCAAGCAGGAATTCAGCAAAGTTAAAGAAGGACTAAAATGAATCCTTCAGCCAGCTGAAGTCATTCCATCACCTCGTGGTGCCTGGTGTTAGTTACTTGCATAATTAGACCAAATTGCCAGAGGGAAAACAAGTATCTAAAAAACCCTAAACAAACTTTAACCCCACCCCCCCAAAACAACGCACCAAACCCCAGCAACTAGGTATTGTTTGAAGCTTTACATTTTGCAGTACTTTTAATCACTGTACCTGCCAAGTGGTGTGGTTTTCAGGCATTTTGAGATAATTTTGCTGATATCAATAGGAGCTGTATTTCGTATGTACATTTAAATGGGCTGGTCTGCACTGGCTTATTGATCCACCTTGTTGAGTGGCAGATACAAAACCTGATTTAAAGAGGATGGTTTCCTCTTGTGTTGCATTGCCCACCAGGGTTTTAAGCGGCCACCGAGCAGCGTCGTAGTCGGAGGCCCTTAGCTGCCCGAGTGTCCTCAAATCCCCTAACCCAGAGGTGGGGACGACGAGGGAACTCCCAGGTTCCTCAGGAGCCAAGGGTGTCGCCGGCAGCGCCTTCCCTATATGAGAGCTGGAGTTGGCTGGGAGGGATCCTTAGCCCCGGAATAATAAGAGACACTAGATGTGAGGTAGCAGCACTCTGGGCATCCGGGCACTAAGGACCCGGAGCTCCGGTAGCACCAGACTTTTATTTGAGGGTAAGAACCAATCACATTACAAGGCAGGGGCGGAACAAGGGAGGGACAAGGAGATAAGGACCAATCGGGAAGGGAAAGGGGAGCAGAAGGGAATACAGGCAGCGATACAAACTAATCAGCAACCGAGTTACACAGAACAATCTAGAAACCAAGGATGACAGGCAGGAGATGGGCAGGTGGCAGAGCAAATGGGAAAAGGGCAGTCAACCTTTGGGAGACCCAGCCCCCTTCTGGGGTATACCACTACAAACTCCACCCCAGGGGTGGTCTCCCAACACTTCAAAGGGGTAGGGGGAAAAAAGGGCTTTTAGGGGCCAGAACCACCGCAACACTCTTGTCTGCATTACAAAGGGTAAAAGTGAAGAATAAAAATAGTAAAGTGAAGAAAAATAATTTCATTTTGACTTGGTAATTGGAAGACGGGGAAAGGGTTGTCTCTGAAAACCAGCAGAATGAACTTTTAATTCATTGTTAAACTTAGGAGCTTGGAAAGTAACCTCATGATGGAAGTAAATCCTTGGCACCAGGCTCTGGATTAAACTGTGTACTTTCCTGGGGTAGTTAGATTGCAGCAATGGGAAATACATCTGTATTTGTGTGCGATTTGTGTGTTCTTTGGCTTTTTGGTCCCCTTTCAACCTGGCCATGTATTTATTTTCCACATTGTACATTTTATGATTTGTATTAATCTTTTTTTCTGTTTAATTTATATTTGCCATCTCATTGTGTTTTATTGGTCTGGCAGTGATTGCTTGTGTAGTCATGACAGTCTGCAGTTTTACTGAAAAATATTTTTCTCAATCTTTATTTGTTTGTAAAACAGTTTTTGCAAATGTTGCACATCTGTAATAGTCCAAAGCAACTAGTTAATAAAACCAGATGGGCCATTTGGAGTAATTTCTCTCTAATGAATTGGAGGTCAAGAAGATAATAGTATCCAGAATTTATTATTTAATATTAAAGAATTTATTGCTAGACCAGGCCAGTTTTTCCTAGATGGCAAACAAACATGAAATTTCTACCTTTGGCCATTCTCGCTCCTTCAGGTTTTCTTCTGATCTTAAAAGTGTCATCTTCAATTTCTACTGGTCTTGCTTCTTGCTCCTAGATTTCCCTTCCCTATCCAGGTATATTAACTAGTTGCTTCTGTACTAAGAAAAAGAGTGATGGTAAAAGAAGTAACTGATTTGCCTTTCAAAAAAAAAAAGAAAATACTCCTTGTAGATTTACTGTGAGTTGTGTCCTATACAAAACCGATTTGTTTACCTATATGTTTGTCAGCTTTTGTGTCTTGGAGGTTACAAGTTTAGAGTAGGTTTTGGGAATATTTTTCCCCTGAAATCACCCAGTCTTTGTTTCACAGGATGGGATCACATTATCACTTGTAAAAACATTAAACAATTTAAGCACATGCAGATGGTCAGTCCTGGCAGGGAGGAGCTGCTGGTCAGCACAGTCTCTGACCCCAGGGACACTTGACACACCAGAGGAGGCCCTTAGAGCCTGGTACATCTGTGTTTGGGGTTGCAGCTCAAGAACATCACCAGAGTGATGCAGAAATGTTGATTTTGTTCATTGCATCTTCTACAGGCAGCACCGACGATCCTTTAGCTGATCTTTCTGAGGTCTTAAATACTGACGATGATATTCTTGGGATACTCTCTGATGATTTGGTAAAGTCTGGAGATCATTCAGGTATGTATGTTCATAGGGTCTCTCCAGTAATTGTTTCCTTTATTTTCCTCCTTATTATAGAAATATTTGTTGTACTATATCTGTAGGTTATACTCCAGATCATTTCAGATACACTTTTCATATCTTAAGAATACCTTGGTTTCGAAAAATTTTGGTTTATTCTACCAAAAAAATGCCCAACCTTGCCAACATTTTGTTTTACTTGGCTCTTCGCTTTGCTGCTTAAGACAGGATAAAATGTAGCTGCTGTTGTCTCTCATACCTGCATAGCTTTTTTCAGCATGCAGCTTTTTCTTTACTTTTTTTTGTTTTCGTGTTGTAATCATCCATTTTATCTGGTTTGGGTCCTGTAGGTCTTGATTTATGCACTTTCCAGGTTGAGAACTCACCCTCCCCATTTGGTAAGAATCTGAACAATGGATGATCCATGGTTAGCAGTAGCCCTCTTTCCTAGTGGTTTTAGCTGAAAGAACTGCATGTGTAGAAACTACTTCTCCTTTCCTGTGTCACTAATTCATGTTTCATTTTCCACTCTGTGGTGTTTGAGTCTAACACGACCTCTAAACTGCACTCTGCCTTTAAGAGTCCTGCATCAAGTTTTGCTTACAGCTCCTGAAAACCTTCCTTAGTTTTTTGTGTCTCATGATACAAACCCATGCATTTTCTTGCTGCCACTGTAAATATTACTTCCTGTAGTAGTGTGTAGTTTTTATCGTGGTGGTATATTTTGTAAATAGAAAGCATTTTTATTAATGTGAGTATACTAAAGCATGATTAAAGCAGACAGATTGAATACTTTTGTTTTCACTGGATAATGGTTCGTCACTTTTGTATAAAAGACAGGTTGACAATAAGTAGAATGGCATGTTTCATTTTTTTAAATTTATGGTTATTTGGTAATTATTACAGAAATACATTTTAAATACTGAAGGATATAGTTCTTCTTCTCCAGATTTTTCTCATTTGAGAGATTTATTGACTTGTAAGGGATGTTGGGAAATTTATGTAGTGAGTTATGTTTTCTTAGTGCCAGCAAATCACTTTGATGTAACCCGTAATAGTCAGGATTTGGTTTTGAAATAGAAACTTCTACAACTTGTTTTATATTGGCTACACTTAAACAGCATTTCAATAGATATTTTATTTAATATTGGAAGTGAAGAACATTTGAAGTGAACCTTAAGGTACATGAGGATGAGCCATGTTTACTACTGGTGTGATTCTTTTCAAAATGTGAAAAATAGTTTGAGTGGAACTATACACTGAAACCTATACACTCAAAACCATGCTGGACCTAAACTCAGTAGTCTTAATTCTCATTCTTCCAGTTGCATTATATTCAATTAACATTCCTCAAACAATACAATAAACTGGAGGTGAAGAATGGGAAGGGTTTTTTTACCTTTTCTAACCAATGTTTTGTTTTGCCTTACCTTTCAAATACTAGAAAGTCCTGGTTTAGTTTACAGTTCAATTCTAGGGGAAGAAAACAGGGGTTCTACTCTTTATTCAGTACTAATAAATTTTGCTATTCATGTCTAATTCAGTATTCTTTCTTCCTTCAGCTGGATTGGACATTGGCCCCATCTCTGATGATCCTTCTTCTCTGCCTCAGCCCAATGTCAACCAGAGCTCACGGCCACTGAGTGAAGAGCAGTTGGATGGAATCCTCAGTCCAGAACTAGACAAAATGGTCACAGATGGTAAATTTTTGTCCTTAATCTTGGTCTTCTAGAGAGCTTAAGCAGAAATTATCATTTCCTCCTTTCCCTTCCCCCCACCCCCCCAAATGACTGCTCTGCGTATTTTAACAGTCCGTTTTGGTTTTGCACAGCCTGGTCCAAGACCTATTTGGACTGGGTTGCACAATTACTTTTATTGCTTCCTCTGATGATTACTTACCCTGTGTTGCCTTTACTTTGTCCAGGTGCTATTCTTGGCAAACTGTACAAAATCCCAGGTACGTGTTCTCATCCTCCTTGTGTTTTGTGGAACTCAGCTCACAAGCAATGCCAGCAACTCATGCAAAGTGTTTTTTGCAGAGCTGGGAGGGAAGGATGTTGAAGATTTGTTCACAGCTGTGTTGAGTCCAGCAGCCACACAGCCAGCTCCTCTGCCACAGCCTCCTCCCCCACCACAGCTCATGTCTTTGCACAGCCAAGGTATGTTCCTCTTTTTTGAGGTGCTTTTGGGAGCAGCAGCCTGGCCAGGAGAGTTGTGCACCTTTGAAATGCTGATGTGGAAGTAGGACACGCCTTATGCTGTGCAAAATTGTGGAATCTGCCATTGTTAATTTGTGAAATATTGCTATTCCAAACCTGTTCTGAAGGGAGTATGTGATTAACATCCATGTAAATATTGCTAATAGACAAGGACGGTTATTTGAGATTTTTCTGACATATCGATGCTTTTATTTTAGCTGACACTTTGATGGTTTGGAAATTAGTCTGTGATAAAACATGTTCTCTTCTGACTTCACTCTTTAATTACTTTTGAGCACCTCCTCAAGGGTAAGGCAGGAATCTGTGTAACGCTGATTTACTGAGTCTTAATTTCTGTGAGAATGCAGTTTAACGTATTAGCTAGTCCTAACAGAGAGGAGGCTAAGTAAATAAAAAATTTATCTTGGAAATTATGCCTTATTTTCCTTCATTACTACTAAAATTATCATGAGTTGATACAGCATATTCTTGCTCTTATATTGAAGGCAAGAGACAGATTGATTTTATTTATTATTGTTATCAGTAGAGCTATTTTTTAAGCAGTAGGTATGAGAATAATTTAATGTTTTCCCTGAGCTCATGTAAAGAGTGCCCACTTTTCTATACTGGTACTACAAGAAGTTCTATGCAAATTGATTTCACTAGTGAAATAATCATTAGAAGAAAAATGTTTTGTTTCCTAGTTGGATCAATTTTCATAAAATTGAAAGACTTCAAAAGCTCTTAGCTTGATTTAAAGCAAAAGATTCTGTAGCTACCATTGCATGTTTCCCAGTTACTTGAGTACTTGGGGATAGCTCCAGCAACTGAACTCTGTAAGATTGTTCAGCTCCTCCCTGTGGGAGCTGCCATGATGACAAAGTTTTAGATTTTCAGTTTGGTTCTGCTACACTGGAATGATCTACTGTGAGATAAATGCTTCAGTAATGGGGCAGCTTCCATCAAGTTGCAGCAATTTCAAATAAAATTACTGCTCTCTTCTCATAAAGGCGTGTGATCACACAGTGCAAACCAGAGGCCTGACTCTCCATCCTGTTTGTTTGCCAGGTGTTCACAGTTCCTGTGTTTGCCAGCTATAATAAAGTGAATTCTTTTAAATTTTGTGTTAGAACTCTAGTTGCTGCATAGCTTATGTAACCTTAAGGTCAGAAGCAGTCTCCTAAAATGGGAGACTGATACAGTGTCATCCTGCAGATGCATCTGATTCCTGAGCTACACCTGTGCTTTTAAGGAAATACTGGGACTACAGTTATAATCTCACTTAAGTCATGGGATCCAAAGGCCAGAGTTAATTCTGTGTAGTAACATCTGCAAATACCATCTGCTGGAATGAATCTGCATGTGCCACATTTGTAATACTGTAATCAAATAAATAACATTTTCTGCCTTCGTACTGCTAGACTGGACATTTAATTAGAAAATGCTAATGCTCATTTGAGTAGAGTTATCTGTTTCATTGGTTACAAATTAGGGAGTTAGTAGATAATGAGGCTTACTTTGGTACAATGCTCAGGAGTCTCAGAAGAGGAGATCTTTAATTCGGGTGGCTAATGATAATCCTGCAAGGACTGAAAACCACCTTCCTTCTCCATGGCTTGCTGCTTGGATCTGGATGTAACAAACATGGAGACCATTATCTTTTAGGATTATTACCTCAATATAAAATGCAGTACCATGGCATGGGCTACTGCAAAAGTTTTGGGAATCCATTTTTGAAAAAAATTACGTTTTAGACAATAAAAAGGAAAAATCTGTGCAGGGATGTGATATAGTAGAAAAGAATCCTTTAAGCTTTTAGGGAAGGACTTGTAAGTGATTTAAAATCTTTTCCAAAACTGTTAGGTCAGTGCTGTAAAATTTTAAAGCAATTAGTTTTTCATTAGAGAAGACATTGTTATCTCAGGGAAAGGTTCCACCTCTGCCTTAGAAGCAGTCACCTTTGAAAACTTAAGTGAGTGATTTAAACTTCTTTTTTCCAGGAGAGAATGCATTTCCAAGAGTGCCCCTCATGAATGGTCTGATTGGCCCCAACCCTCACCTCCCTCACACGGCTCTGGCTGCTGGAGGTGGGCTGGGCACCTTCTCTCCCATCACACAGCAGCCTTACACTGATGCCAGGTAAGTCCAGATGGGGAATAAAAGATATTTAGTGTATTTAGCATTTGAAAAAAAAATTAGTAACAAAAACATTTGGAGGGTGGTATTGGTTACTAATAATGTGATATTGTAAGTTCTTGACAGCCACCACAAAACCTTGCGTGTTCACTACTGAAACAGCACAGAATGAGTACTGTGCTAACTGAGGGTTGGTTTGTTTTGTTGCTTTGATACAATCTGTAAAACAGCCCCCTTTTCTGGTCTGTCAGGGATAAGAATCCAGCGTTCAATCCAATGGTGAGTGATCCCAACAGCTCATGGGCACCAGCTGCTCCACCCCTGGAAGGTGAAGGTGATACCATGTCCAATGCTCAAAGAAGCACCCTGAAGTGGGAGAAAGAAGAAGCTTTGGGTGAAATGGCAACTGTAGCACCTGTTCTCTATACAAATATCAACTTCCCTAACCTGAAGGAAGAATTCCCAGGTGTGTGATTTACTGAATCAAGTTGATTATATTGCAGCAGTTGTTGCATCTTGATTTGAAAGTATCTCAAATAGACTTACCACAGCCTTATGTATTGACACATTTTTTGGTTGCAGACTGGGCTACAAGAGTGAAGCAGATTGCTAAACTATGGAGGAAAGCAAGTTCCCAAGAGAGGGCTCCCTATGTGGTAAGACCAATTCCCACCTGCATTTGTATACTCCCAGCAAACATATATTTCATTTATAAGGTTGTGTTGTTTTTTTTTAATAACTCCAGTTCTAGGTTTAGTGAAAGTTCCCTTACTCCAAGAAAGCCTTTGTAATTTAGTTTCTAACTCTGAATACTTCTACCTGTATTCTTTGTTTTTCAGTCTTGGAATAAACTCAATTAATACTGTGCTCTCCAAAGACACAGCTGAGATGAGAACATTTGTGGCTCTTTCTGCCTCTCAGCTGCATGTGATTCACGCCTCAAGTCTTCTTTGCTCTTCTCTTGCTACACAGAATCTCACCAGTTCCTTCAGAAGGATAATAACAACTGATCATGACATTCCTCTTCCTTTCATCATCCCCCCTCACTGGACTATTTTTTTTCCCCATTAGAGTTGCTGAAGTCTTTCAGCTATTGAACTAACAATTCCAGAGGTGTCAGCACTCACATTCCTGCTTTCTCATTTACTTCTACTCCGTGTGTTCTTGCTTTACTGTTCCCTTTTCTCTGCTTACTTTCTTGTATTGTTTTGTGGTGGAAATTCTTCTTAAAACTTCCATTTTGTGAAGAGTATGAAAGACTCAATTTTTCTCTCCAAAATAATTCACTTTCTTCATATCTGATTTAAGTGAACACAGGTATTTGTAGCAGCTTATGGTTTTATATGGTCATTGATTCCATCCTGCAGAACTTCTGCCATTCAAAGGGAGTGACCCTTAAGCTTTGTTGAAGCCTTTGTGCATCCAAATCTCAGAACCTATATTATTGATTCTTCTGGACCTTCCCAACCATTGTTGGCAAATGCACTTTTCTTCAGCTTCCATTCTCTCCTGGTTCTCATCTTTGTTTCTTCACAACAGCAACTGGATGATCATTCTCTCATTGCAGGGGTCTGTGGATTTTGCATGTTTCAGTCTCTTAGCCTTCCCCTACCTGCCCTTTTTTCATATAGTCCCATCAGTAATCAAACCTGAATCCTCTGCATGTTGATGACTCAGATTTTAGCAGTGCTAACATAATCTTATCCTGGCCAAATTCAAAATTGCCTTTACCTCTGACTTAAGAGGATAAATCATATCCCAAACTCATTGTTGGTAGTGGACTTCTTGATCTTTCTGAAACCCTTTTCCACTTGAGAGAATAATTCTGTATTTCCTTCTTTGTATCACTGAGGCATCATCATTATTCTGCTTTTTATTTGGTGTTGCAGTTTCAGCACTTTGGACCTCTATATTATCTTACCCATGCTGTAGTTAATCTTGGTGATTCCTTCTTTGAAATATTTATTAGATAATACCCACTTACATGGGTGGCATTTACCACTTGAGTTATTTCTATTACTGATTGCTTTATTTTTCATTGTTCTTAAAAAATGCAGTCCTATCCTTGTGATAGGAACCCAAAAGTCAGCAGCAAAAATCACTTCCCTTATGTACAGGTGGAGAGTGCAGGCTCCTGCACTCCAGTATTTACACAACAAGACGTGGTTAATTTCTCTCAGAACATCCTTGTGCTCCTGCCGTGCAGCCCCTGCTGGTGTTTTGCCATTGTGCACACAAGAAGCTGCTGTGGTGCCTCTCCTGAGGGATTTGAACTCTGAGGGGTTGAGTGAAGGCTGAAATGAAATTCAGAGGAGCGTTAGTAAATTTTCACTGTAGGGTTTTTACTTTACTTAGCATGTACAATGCCATCACTTACAGGGAAAAATGACTGATTTTTCTGCTGCTGTGACATTGGTCTTTGCTCTCATCCATGTCACTATTTCATTGTTGGGGGGAAGGATTAAAGCCTCTTCCTCTAGGCAACCCCTACGTGACAGCTGCAAATAAATTTGTTGAAAAGAGGATGTGAGCGTTTGGTTCAGAAAAGAAATCACATCCTGGATTGGTGGTAAAACAGGCTCTTTGAAACTACCATTAGATACTTTAAAGTGTCACTGTGGCTGTAAAATGCCTCATTGAAGAGGAATTGCTGTGTCTCCATACAGTTTTTCCTGATCCATAAGCCCATATCCTATGTTTATACTGTTAACTGTTAACAGACTCAGATCTTTAGAGGTCATTTAATGGACTAGACTGTATTTTTCTTGTCATTGAAGTTCTCCACATTAGTGGCCTTTATTGATCCAAACATCATCTGCTGTGCTCAGCCTTCATGTTGTAGACCACACCAATATGTGATTTGAAAGGTAAACTGGTGGGATTAACGATTTCTTGGCACAGCACAGTGCCTGGAACAGACACTCTCCTGTATAGAAAAGCTTTGCTAATAGGTTTACTAATTTACTAATTACTAGTAACCTCTTAGTTCCTTCCTTATATGTTAAACACAGAATTTCTATGGAGGTAAAGTATTTTCTGTTTGGAATTCTTTTTGAAGTGCATAATGTTATTTCCACGAGAATGTGTGTGATTAAAACAGGCTGAACAAATAATTTGGTGATAGATTTTGTAGGAATAACAGATGCAGTGTGCACACTTAGTAGAAGAAAATAAGGCTAACTGCATCTTTTCTCTTCTTCCAGCAAAAAGCCAGAGATAATAGAACTGCTTTGCGCATCAATAAAGTACAGATGTCAAACGACTCCATGAAAAGGCAGCAGCAACAGGATAGCATTGATCCCAGCTCACGCGTCGACTCTGAGCTCTTTAAAGATCCATTAAAACAGAGGGAATCGGAGCACGAGCAGGAATGGAAATTCAGACAGGTGTGTAGCATTTTTAGGGTGTTTTGTTATTTTCTTCCTGCTTTTTGTTGCGTTGTTGGAAATCCGGTGTAATAAAATCAATTGAAATCTTTCTTTATAGAAGAGTATAAAGTTGGCCATTCTGCTTGGGAAGAAAATAGATGTTTTCAGAAGATAAGCCTCTTGTATAAAAACTTTTAATTTTGACCCTTAAATCCTGTATATTACAGAAATGGGTTGTTCTTTCTCTGCATGGCTGGCTAGTGCAGTGGGTTTTTATTACATATCCTGTATTGCAGTAACCCTGTCCTGCAGAATGCTGCCTCCCATGGGGCTGGGTGTCTCTCAAAGCCCACACCAGTGCTGCATGTCAGTAACCTTTGCCTCCAGAGTATAAGGTTGGAAAGCAATGATTCTCTTTAGGCAACCTGGGAAATGCTTATTCCCAGGCAAGCAAGATGCATATCAAGGTAATTGAACTTCACAAATAGCTGGACTCTGTGCTCTCATTACATTTAAAATTTTCAATTATATGTAATTGATACTGGATGTAACCTAAAGTTTTAATTATAGATTCAGTCATTAGAAAGAGTTTGTATACCCTAAACTTAGAAGTGTAACGTTTTTCCTCATAATTTTAAAACAGCAAATGCGGCAAAAAAGTAAGCAGCAGGCCAAAATAGAAGCCACACAGAAGCTGGAACAAGTGAAAAATGAGCAGCAGCAACAGCAGCAGCAACAGCAGCAGCAGCAGTTTGGTTCACAGCAGCTCCTGAACCAGTCTGGCTCAGACACACCCAGCAGTGGGATCCAGAGCCCCTTAACGCCACAGACTGGCAATGGAAATATGTCTCCTGCACAGCAGACATTCCATAAGGATCTGTTCACAAAGCAGCAGCTCCCTGCTACGCCCACATCGGCATCCTCGGATGATGTGTTCCTAAAGCCACAAGCCCCACCTCCCACTCCCACCCGAATCCCAGTACACGACTCCCTGTCTCAGTCTCAGACTCCTCAGACATCATCACAACAGATGTTTTCTCCAGGTTCCACAAACACAAGGCCTCCTTCTCCAATGGATCCATATGCTAAAATGGTGGGAACACCCAGACCAGCACCAATTAACCAGAACTTTGTCAGAAGGAACACCATTGCCCCATTAGATTCCTGTGCAGCACAACCCTCCATATCTCGGGAGCCATCGGGCAGCAGGCCCTCGCCAGTCAGGGACTCATGTTCCTCATCTCCAGGTAGCAGCGATCCCTATGCAAAGCCACCAGACACACCCAGGCCTGTCATGCCATCAGAGCAGTTCTCCAAACCCTTGGGGGTCCCACGGTCACCCATTGTTATGGAGCAGTCAGGGAAGGTTCCTTTAGCTGCTGGGAGCAGTGATCCATTCACTAAGCCGGCTCCTAGGACTGACACGTTTCAGAGACAGAGAGTGACCTCTGCTGATGCCTATGCACGGCCTCCATTGACTCCAACTCCTGCTCCTGTGGATGGGAGCCCTGGACCTTTCAAAACTCCGCTACGCCCTCCTCAATCCCCACAGGATCCTTACTCCTCCATGCCAGGCACACCCCGGCGTGTTGCTGTCGATCCCTATGAAAGGCCCCCTCTGACACCGAGGCCGGTGGATAACTTCTCCCATAACCAGGCCAATGATCCCTACAACCAGCCTCCCCTCACCCCCCACCCTGCAATAAAGGAGCCTTTTGCCCATCCTCCACGGATAGTGCGACAGCAGGGTGATTCCTTCCCTCAGTCTGGGCCCATTGCAAGGCCAGCTTCTCAGGACCCTTACTCCCAGCCTCCAGGTACTCCTCGGCCAGTTGCTGATCCTTACGCCCAACCCCCAGGAACTCCTCGTCCCACCACAGTGGATCCATATATGCAGCAGCCACCAACACCAAGACCTGCTCAGCCAGCAGATTTGTTTGCTCAGTCCCCAGCAAACCAGAGACATTCTGATCCTTATGCCCAACCTCCTGGGACACCACGGCCAGTTCTCAATGATCCTTACTCTCAGCAGCCAGCAACCCCGAGGCCAGGGATTCCTGAGAGTTTTAACAGACCTTCCATGACAAGGCCAGGACTAATACCAAATAGAGATCCTTTCCTGCAGACACCACAGAGCAGGTTGCAGGGCACTTTTGTCAGGCCGTCAGACCCGTGTTCCCAAACTCCTAGGTCTGCAGGACCTGCAATAACCGATTCATTTAGCCATGGTGCAGCTACCCCAGCACGTGACCCGTATGATCAACCACCAATGACTCCAAGACCTCAGCCAGAATCTTTTGGAGCTGGTCAGCTGGGCCATGATGCTGCTGAACAGCCACGGCCTGGATCTGAGGGCACCTTCAGCGCGTCCGGAAACTCTCCGATGACTTCTCAAGGACAACAGTTTCCCAAAGTTTCACAAGTTCCTGGCCCAGCACCCACCACGGGAGTAACAGATACACAGAATACCATGAATATGTCTCAAGCAGATACTGAGAAGTTAAGACAGGTGAGAATTCTGATGATATTAAAATTTTGTAAGTAGAAGAATTTCCCTCATTATTGTTAATACTTAAAGTTTCTTGCCATTAAACTTAACTATATGTAAGATAAGAATTGTCTTAATTTGCTTAATATGTTAATTTGGTCCTCTTGGATAGAACTGCAATATACAGAATACAGAAACATCAGTAATGTTTAAGGAGTTTGGACAATATCCAAAGAAAGAAAGGCTGTATTAGAAGCCACTGTAAAAGTAGATGGTAGGTCTGTAATAGTGCTTTTAGCTACAGTCGGAGGGAAAAAAAACATTTTAAAAGGACAGTTAGTTCTGTTCTGAAACAAATGAGGTGTGGAACTGATTGTCAGTGTCTTCTTCGCTGACTGGAGAAGGGAGTACTCAGACCACACGTCTGACTTTGCAGTTGGCCAGTGTGATGAGGTGAATCCTTCCCTTGGTCACTGCTCTTCTAGAGGCACATTCACTCCAGGATTTTGTCCGTGAATGTTTGGCAAACAGCTCTTGCTGAGAGATAAAATTACATTCAGCTTGTGGAAAGCTGCTTAATCTTCTGTTTGGAAGGAGGGACAGGAAGGGAATTTAATGGAAAACTTTTGGTGTTTATCATACAGAGTTAGAGTAAATTCTGCCGCTGTGGCGTAAACCTCTTGCTGAATTTTCATCAGTAGACCTCTGGTCACCCTTGTCCCTCAGAATGCACTTTTCCTGTGGTGAAAGGGCCTGCATTACTGGAGTAGAAAAAGGGAAAGAAAGTTGCTTCCATGTGAATTGCTAGAACGGGATCACACCATACACTTTATCAAGAGGTCTGGATGTTAAGTCGATTTAACAGCACCCTGCACCGTTTGACCCCGCTTCTCATTTCCGAGGTGATTGTGCTTGTTTACAGTATTTTCCTGTAACAAGTGAAGAATTTCTTTCCTCCAAAAGGCTTAACCTAGCAGAGTGTAACACTTCAAAAGATGTCAATTGCAGTGTCAAGCATAATGATTTATTTTCTTGTAAACAGCGCCAGAAACTGCGTGAGATTATTCTCCAGCAGCAGCAGCAAAAGAAGAACGCGGTTCGCCAGGAAAAGGCCTTGCAGGATGCAGCAGCTCCTCCCCACACAGCCTCTCTTCAGCACTGGCAGCAAGACAACTTAAATCAGATCTTTAACCGCCCTCCTCCTCCCTATCCTGGGAATATTCGCTCCTCTGTGGTCCCTCCAGGTGGGCCAAGGTTCTCCATGTACCCAAAGGACCAGCGTGGGCCGTTCCCTGGGGATGGGCAGTTCAACAGGCCCCAGTTTCCAGGAGATATGAACACCATGGGGATGAGACCTCATGGGCTGAGGTAAGCTCATGGATCTCCTAAACCCAGGGTATTGCAGGGGTGGTTAGAGAAAGGGTCTTTTGGACAGGATGAAAAATCATCTGCAGGAGCTGGTAACCTTCCTGAACTCTGTATGTGCAGTGAGTTTGCCTGTAATATTAGAAAGTGTGTTTTACACCAAGTGTTTTATGCTCTTTGTTGGGAGTGATTCAGAAATATAAATGGAGAAACTGCAAAACTCGTCAAACTTATGTGACCTGAAACATCTTGTTGTCCGTGGCTTTTGGGGCATTTCTAAAAAAAAGATCAGGCTTTATTTTTGATGTCTTAAAAATTAATAAATTCATTTCTAATGAGTATGTAATCAAACACCAGCTTCTGTCTGTGCCATTTTTACAGTGAATGCTGCAATGTAAAATGCATACCAGTATCGACACATATTATCATCTCAGAAATCAATTTTTTCTGGATTTATTTCAGTAATTTCTAAATCCATGTTCTGGAGTTTTCTTACTCTGGATTGTAGTAATATGTATTTTAATCACTATGTTAGTTCTGACTGTCAGAGTTTTCTATCCATTATTATTATTGAAATTGAAAACAGGTTGTTTATTAAACATAATTAAAGCAATTATTTCATTGTAGTCATAAAGCTCATTTAAATGTAAGTATAATTAGTCAAAACATTTATTTAAATATCTTGATGAATGCATCACATGAAGCATTTTGGTGAACAGTTACTTAGTTGTTCGAGATGAGAAAAAAGATGATTTAGCCTTTCATGCTTTGTTTTAGGTATGGGTTTCCAGGAGGTGGCCATGGCCCACCCTCGGGCCAGGAACGTTTCCTGGGTCCTCAACAGCCCATGCAGCGCCCTGGAGTCCCCCCTCAGCTGAGGAGATCCCTGTCTATTGATATGCCCCGGCCGGTGAACAGCCCCCAGATCAATAACACCTCTGGCATCTCGCAGCACTTTCCCCCACAGGGAATTCCAGTGCAGCAGCACAACATCCTGGGCCAGGCGTTCATCGAGCTGCGCCACAGAGCTCCTGACGGGAGGCCACGGCTGCCCTTCAATCCTGCTGCTGCTGCTGCTGCCTCTGTGCTGGATGCAGCAGCTCAGCACCAGCGGCACCCCGGCTTCCTGCCCAGGCAGGACTTCCCAGGCCCGAGACAGGCAGAACCCCTGAGACACAACTCTCAAGGAATACCAAACCAGTTGCAGATGTCTGCAAGTTTGGAGCACATGGCCCAGTCCCAGCAGGATCCAATCAATCCTGAGAACCCACCTGCACTTGTGATGCGTTCTCTGGGGCAGCCAGTTGCTGATGCATTCCCAGGACCATCTTTGTCTACATCTGCACCAAGTGATGAATCTGCCAACTTGCAGATTCCCAACCAGCCAAGTGATGGTCTAGAAGAAAAGCTGGATCCTGATGATCCTGCTGTAAAAGATTTGGATGTGAAAGACCTTGATGGGGTTGAAGTCAAGGATTTAGATGATGAGGATTTGGAAAATCTGAACCTGGATACAGAGGATGGGAAAGGAGATGAACTGGACACTCTAGATAATTTGGAAACCAATGATCCTCACCTTGATGATCTTCTGAGATCTGGGGAGTTTGATTTGATTGCATACACAGATCCAGACCTTGATGTGGGGGATAAGAAAGGAATGTTTAATGAAGAACTAGACCTTAGTGTCCCCATTGATGACAAATTAGATATCCAGGGCAAGGCAGAAGAACCCAAACAGAAAGAGCAAGGTGATACAGCTATTGTCCCTGCTGAGACCCAGTCTCCACCAAAGAAATCAGCTACAGAAAATGAAATTAAAACAGAAGTACTTTCCCCAAACACTCAGGAGGAAAAGAAGAATGAAACTGAAAAAGGTGATGGAAATACTGAGTCCACAAGTACTCAACAGGCTGCTGAAGTGGAGTTAAAGGATGGAGAAAAGGCTCCTGTGCAGCCTGCTAACCCAGAATTTTCTGACAAAACTCCTGCTGTTCCTAGTCAAGATACAGCTGTGCCTAGTCCAGATGCTCAGGGATCTGCTCCACTGCCTGTTCAAGGAGCAGTAAGTTCCTGCAGTATTTCTGGGTCCACCCCAGTCCTCTCAAGTTTGCTGTCTAGTGAAAGCTCAGACAATGCTGAAGCAAGAACTCTGGGATCTCCATCTCAATCTCTGCCACCCACACAAATGAACCATGGATCAGGTATTCCACAAACACTCATGACACCTGCTGGACAGATCTTGGAAAACACTTTGAATTCAAATCTGCCCCTAGTACCACGCATGAACCATAATTTTTCTCAAGGGTCACCAAATCCAGGATTTATTCAGGGTCAGTCATCTAATCATAACTTTGGGACAGGACAGACACCTAATCAGACTGTGGCTGTACCAAACCGTCCTGGTCCCAGTGGCATCTCTGGTCCCCAGCAGATGATGCTCCCTCAGCCTTTAGCTCAGCAACAAAACAGAGAGAGGCCACTTCTGCTAGAGGAGCAGCCACTTCTTCTGCAGGACCTCCTGGATCAGGAGAGGCAAGAGCAGCAGCAGCAGAGACAGATGCAAGCCATGATTCGCCAGCGTTCAGAGCCATTTTTCCCCAATATTGGTATGTGGGTGTCCTGTTTGTCTGTGTTCTGGTTGGTGTTCTAAAAATGCTGCAACAAATAGTTAAATAATCCACAGCACAGCAAGAAGCAGGTAAATATGTAGAGCTTGAAGGTGGCATAATAAAAATCAACCTGCCTATTAGGTACAAAAGGAGTATGGAAATGGAGCATGTAGGTGGAATTCTGAACTCTGTGGAAAGACTCCTGTTGTCATTACCAGGATCAGGGCAACTCTGCTTTACTGATAATGTTTGTGACATCAGCTGTGTCTCATGCTTTCTTTATACTTTGGGTTCTCATGAGGTACAGAATAAATGCATCCTTTTAAACAAAACTAAGTGGTCAAGTGCAGTAGCTGACTTTTTGATATTTGATCTGTCAATTCTGTGTTTGTGGCTGTTTTCTGGCTTTTTTTGCAGTATTTGTTGTATCACAAGAAAAGGAATTATCAAAAACTGTTACTAACCCACAGTCTAGGCAAGGCCTGGAAATAACACATAGAATTCTGCTTGTACTAAAAAAAAAATGAAGAAAAACTGTGGTTGCTTGTTTAATAGAACCCAGCAGTCTGAGCATTCAAATCAAGACCATCACCATCATTTAACTGATAATAAACCACTAAATTTTGAGAATTGTGTAACTACAGTGACCATCAAGGCCATTCTCGTAGTGCATTAGTGATGGTGTGCCAGTTGCCAGTTGAGATCATAGAAACAACTCTTCTTCCTGAGTCTTAAACCTATAAATAGAATTTATTAATCTGGTGGGTCATAGGCCAGATTTGGTCTAGAGCCCTTCTCAGACTCTCAGACTGACCTGCTTTTGTTGTATGTTGTGGCTGGAAACAAGTACTGCTGTTGCTGGACTAACTTCTCTTGGAGGATGCATGAAACCGCTTATTAACCGTGAATATCAAAGTGGAGAAGACAATTAATGTGAAACGGGAATGCAATTAATGTTTTACTGAAGATTTACACATGAACTAAATGTAAACAAGTAATTTCCATTTAATAACTTGCAGTGTTCAGCTGTGTGATTCACTGCTGCTGTTTTTGTCTTACAGATTTTGATGCGATTACAGATCCCATAATGAAAGCAAAAATGGTAGCTCTTAAGGGGATCAACAAAGTCATGGCACAGAGTAACATGGGGATGCCACCAATGGTCATGAACAGGTAGGCAGCACTTCATACCATTCTTTAGGACTGCAGAATGTAAAAGGAAATGACAGAACATGGGGGAACTGCAGGAGATGAAAAAATTCTTTCTGTCATATAGTTCACATTCTGTGCTAACTTTATTCCTAGGAATAAAGCCAATGTGGCAGTAGGAACTATAAAAGGTGTTCAAATGCATCATACTGGTATTCCAGTAATGTCATGGGTCAACGTGGCCAGCATGGCTTCACTGTTGATGCTCTTCTTGTTTCCCCACTTACTGATTAGGTAATGGCACATCTGATACAGGTTGTGCTAGAAAACTGGGTGGCCATGTAACAGTGGAGCCTCATGTTGCAGCAAATCATTTAATGCTGGGTGTAATTAAGATTTAGCCCAAGTAGTGGAAGTTCCACCCTCTCCTTAAATCCCTTCTGAGGACAAAAGGAGCTGTGAACTGTGCAGGCTGCACCATGACTGTCCTTAGGTGGGGAGCCCATGGGCCAGGGAGGATCTGTGCCTGTTCTTTTTGTGTGACCTTTCAAACAGGGTTTTCTCTGTCCAGTGCCCCATGATAAGAAATGGTTTATCCAAGGTGTACATTTACCCAACTCCAGTTGACTCTGCTGGTGACCATGAAGCCTAAATACATTCAACTGGTTTTCTTTCAAGTATAAAATATTATAATACAAATAGAAATTTCTGTGTGTTTTCACAGCTCTAGCACAGTAGGTCATATTTATGTCATCTCTCTAAAAAATGTAAAATGCAATAGTTTCAACCAAGGGCAAAATGCTGTCTGTATTCTCCTGATGTTGAAAAGGTTTGATACAGAAGTTCAAGTGAATGTCTGTAAAATACTTGGATGCTTTGTTTAAGTTGAACATAGTCCAAAGGGTTGTCTCTCTCCTAAAATGCCAGTTTTCAAGGTTAAAATTTCTTTCTCTTTATTAATAGGTTTCCCTTTATGGGTCAGCCAGTGCCAGGGGCTCAGACTAGTGAAGGCCAAAATCATATGCAACAGGCAATTGCACAGGTAATGCAACTTGATATGGGCTTGAAACAAAACTGTTCAATAATGATTACTAGGTTTTGGATATTCCAACTGAACCATGATTGAATATCCTTATCTGTCTGTTTTACTGAAATTTCTAGGATGGAAGTTTGACACCTCAGATTTCTAGACCTAATCCTCCCAATTTTGGTCCTGGTTTTGTCAGTAAGTAAAGATTTAATAATTTATTTTTGGGGGGGGATTTTTTCTTTTTACTGTTCTGTTTTCTTTAAAATGATCTCTCCATAAATGGATCCTGTCTCTCAAAAAAAATCATCCTTTTCAATTTGAGCAATTTCATCATTATGATGCCAGATAATGAAAGAATGTGTAGTAAATGCTGTTAACATTTTTTTCTGGAAGCTGCCGTCTACAAAACACCATAAGGAAAGAGGGAAACAGAAAATTAACATTATTTGGATTTGTGTGAGAGCAGTAATCTATTAACTGGCAGACTGCTATATCAGAAACCTGGTCTTTGGTTGTGTTGCAATATTCTGAGCTCAGTGAGAACAACTGTCTGTGTTGATGGGACTTTTTATTTCAGAGGCAGAAAGTTTTGTGCAGCATCATTGTCATTTGAGCAAATAGCAGAAAAAGCTTTCCAGGCACTGGTTAGGCAAGCCTGGCTCTGAAGCACGGTTGTTGAAAGCAGAAATATACTGCACTAGCTTTTTGAATTCTGTATTTTTGGCTGCCCTAGATCAATTGTGAATCCTAGTCTCTATGAAAAAAAAAATTATTAGCAGAAATTAAAACTGAGCATATGTTGAGAGAGGAAGACCATGTGTAAAAAAGTGTTTCTATCACTACAAGTGCTTCACTTGATATTTACAACTAAGAAACAGAAGTAAACACCTTCACATTTTCCAGAAGCTGGAGTAGCAGCACTGAGTATGCAATAAGGAGCTTTGGCAATATTATCTGTATTAATTATTTGTGGTGAGATTTCACATGGCACTCAGCATGGCCCCACTCTGGTTGGGTGTGGTGGGTTCTGAGCACTTGAGTAAATCTATTTCTCAGGTCAGTAGGAGTTACTCTTACCTGGAACTCATCAATATTTCAGTACTTTCATGTTGCTCATGTTACTCTCAGAGTTTCCGCTCCATTGTCCCCTAAGTGTGTGGGATCAGTTCTGCAGAATTTTTCCCTGAAAGCACCTTGAGGCTGTAGCTCACCCTGAGTGGGTTTAGTTGAGCTGTTCAGAGTCAAAGCTGTCACTGACACAGTGACTCATGAAGGAGAAGGGGGCAGGGTCTGGAGCACAAGGGGGACGTGGTTATATTGAAATCATGCTGCTGTGTGATATCCCTGTTAAACAGGGATCTTCACAAGGAAGATCTGTGCTGTATTCCTGGTGTCTCAGCTCACTGAAAATGTGATCAGGAGGCAAATGACACCATCACCAATGTTCTCTCTTGCTTTCTGTGCTTAGTGCAGGTCAGGTGTTACCAGACATGGCTGTTTTGCCTCCAGAAAAACATCAGGGAGCAATGGACTGCCTGTGGCAGACGAGCATTTCTCATTTGAAAGAAGAGCAATGTCTCAGTTACAGCCTAAATGAGAGGCATTTATTTTGGGAGGAAGAAATGGCATTGGTTCTGAAGGCCCTATGCTGAGGGCTGACACTGACAAAGTGATTTTTACAAAGACAGTATCTTTCTTTCACTTCATGAATATTCAGTGGTGTTCATCATTTTAATCTTTTTCTTAGAAGTAGTCATAAAAATAAATTTTGTGTGTACAACAGTTTTCAGCAAATACCAGAATTAATCAGCCCCTGTCTCCTGTAAGTTTATGTCCTTGTTCTCTAATTTCTTTGTACTTGAGTACTTCCAGAGATCTTCCATGTCCCCTCATCTATGACAGGACAGGGAATCACTGGGTTCTGTAGCAGTTCTCAAAGCCACATTTACTCATTACCAACTGCACATTTGCTGCCTCAACAGCTGGCTGATGTCTCCTGAACTGGATATGTTAAAACTGCTTTCTCTCACAAATGCAATAATTTGGATATCTGTCTCATTTATTCAAGTCACTCCAAGAAGATGCTATTCCTTGAAATACCAAATTCTCTGTCAAGTTTGGCTGAATTTGATCACTAGCTTCTTAAAATCAGGGGGGGAACCTGATGGTTAAACTTGAGCTCTAAAGTAGGATGAGAGCTCATCTCCTCATCTCCAGGATGAGATCATATCACACTTCATTTCCCTTCTCTCTAGATGATTCACAAAGAAAGCAATACGAGGAATGGCTGCAGGATACACAGCAACTTCTTCAGATGCAACAGAAGTACCTGGAGGAGCAGATTGGAGCCCACAGAAAATCCAAGAAGGCCCTCTCAGCCAAGCAGCGCACAGCCAAGAAAGCCGGCCGGGAGTTCCCAGAGGAAGATGCAGAGCAGCTTAAACATGTTACTGAGCAGCAAAGTATGGTCCAAAAACAGCTAGATCAGGTAATCATCTGGAATCCAGACTGTTCACCTTGGCACTGAGCTGTCACACTGGTAATAGCTCTTTCCTTTAAATCTTCTCAGAGATTTAGCGGGGCTTTACTTAAAGCTGGCCACTCCCTGTTCTGTTTTGCATGTGGAACAGCATTTTTTTGGAGTGTAGGTGACACTGGAGCTGCAAAGGAAAATGTTGTGGCAAGCATTAGGACAAAAAGTTGGGTTAGTACTTTAAGAAGAGGGGAATTCTTTGGCAAAATGGCTTGCAGCAGAGTTCCTGGCACCATGCAAAGCAAAAATAAAGCATTCAGAGAAAAGTAGCATGCAGGGCTTTTTTCAGGCTTGAATAAAAATCAGTCTTGTTTTTTTACAGTTTGGAAATCTCTTTTCATTACATATTTAGTGTTAGTCTAGTTTTATGGTCTGTCTCATTCCTAGGTGCTGATCATCAGTACTGTGTCATGGAGTAACACAGGTCAAATGGATGTCTGGAGATCTTTTAGTCATGATCAAAGCAGAAGTAGCTTCACGATTGAATCAGGTTACTCAGCTCCTTGTCAGTCAAGTTGTGCAAGTCTCCAGGGGAAGAGATTTCCCAGCCTCTCTGGGCCCCTGTTTCTACATGTAACCACTTTCACTGGGCTTTGTTTTCCTTCCCTATATTCAGTTGGAATTTCACATACTGTAACTGTGATAATAATAAGTGAGATGAAACCTATGATAGGGTGGTTAAATCTGTGCTTTCTGTGCTTTACCCACTAGTAGTGAATGCTGTGTTCCTCAAGACGTTGTTTATAGACTATCTGGCATGATTGTCAGGATCAGCTAGTCCTGATGAAAATGAAAATGCTTTAGAATTATCCTTTACTAATATGAAGGGAAAAACTTGGCAGCAGGCAGCTTGGAATGAAATCCTGAGTGATATCTGGCCCTTGAGTTCTCTCTCCTGTGTTCCTTCAAGACAAAGTATGTGTTGGATGGGATATTAGTTGGCTCATCTTTCCACTGTGCGGAAGAGGGATGGAATGGGTAAATTATTTCTATGTAATTTTTTCTCCCCTTCCACAATGAATCACTAGTAGAATAAATGCAAAAAAAAACTTCCCTTTAGCCAATCTTTATTATACATATGACAGTCTAATCTTATGCTGGTGTTAGACTGAAGTAACAGCTGCTAATCATGACATTGCTGGCAGATTCATTTACTGCCCCATGATTAAGGTTCTCTTATTTGTAATTCTTAAATTTAAGTTTACCCTACTGCTGGCAGAAGCCATCCACTGTCCTTTAGCCACTGATTAGACCAGTGGCTGATTGATCCACATCCTAAGCAGCATTTTGTTCAGTGCCTCGTAGGAGCTTAAATGAAGTTTAATGTATAGTTTTAACAACCTTCTATTGGAAGCAATTTGCTACTCTTTCAAATCAGATCAAGTCATTTTTCTGCAGTCAAGCTTCTGTTAGTTTTTGAGAAGTCTCTGTGTGTATGGAGAGAGAAAAAGAGCTCTTGGATCCCTGTGAGTGTCTGGTCCTGGGCACAGGCACAGAGAACTGTGCTGACTGTGCCCCACAAGCTGATGTGAGACAGGGTTATTGGCCAGGCATGGAGCCACACAGACACTGCCAGATGGCCCCTGTGGCTCTGTGCCTGCTCACAGCTCTGCCCTGCTCTCCCTGTGCTGCTGAAATCTCCAGCTCAGCTCAGGGCCTCTGGTGTGCTCGGCACTGGGCCTTGGACACCTCAGCTCATTCCAGGGACAGTCATGGCTGATCCACCCTTGCAGGCCCTGCAGGTTGTGGAGCTTTGGGTGCCTCATGGGACAGCCCCACAGAGCCAGCACAGGTTTAGTGCTGTAGGACCACAGAGAATCCCTTTAGCACTAGTTCTGTGCAGTGCAGATGGATCCAGTCAGTGGCTCTGTGCAGTGGCACTGTTTATCTGGCACTGTCAGTGCCAAGGCAGAGCTCATAAATCATCTTGGATCTGGGATTATTGTGTAAATAACCTTTTGGCTGCATCTCCCCTGCAGCCTGAACTGTGTCCTGTGGCTTCACTGTTATCCTGAGCTTCCTGTCTTACCCCTTGCTTCAGATAAAGGAGAGGGCTACCAAACAATTCAAATTATGTTACAGAGCTTTTTTTATCCCTACAAATAGCAAATGGAAGCTGTGGAAGTCATAATCTAACGAATAGAAGTAAGAGAGATTCTCCATAATGTGTGTATCATCAACCAGTGGATTGCAAGTCCTTTTATTTTTTTAGAGACGAGTTTAGTTGGGTATCTGCAGTGTTTCTGAAAGGCCCTTGCTTGTCCAGTTAACAGTGTCATGTCCTTCCCTTGATTTCTCCTGTTTGCATAAACTACAAGGCTTAACTTGTAGTGTCCACATTCAGTTTACTTTGGTCTTAAGATTTTAAATTTGCAAGCAGCAGTTGCATTTTTGTCTAACGTGAGATGCTTTTAGGATCTGCCTGTGAACAAATGGGAATATCCATCACTGTTTTCCTGCAAACTTTTCCTTTCCAGTTACACCTTTTTAAAACGTTGCTGATGTGTGAACATCACCCATCTCACTGTTTCCCTTTTCCTGTCTGTTCCCAACTCTTTGTATCCTGTGCATGGACAATAAGATCTGTAGGACAAAGACCACTGCTGGGTTTAGGTTTGTATATTCTCTAGCACAGTGCAGTCTTGGTATGTAATGAGAACTTCGTGGCACTGCTGTTTTGTCTTGGGATGGGGAATATTTCTAATTCTAATGAAATAATGGCTGTTTATCATTAAAAACTCGGCAGAAATGCTATTTTGGCCTGAGGTTTATTGTCTCCTGGAATTGCTGATGAGTTACATGGTTTGTGCAGGGAAGAATAATGACTGTTTCAATGTTTAGATCCGGAAGCAGCAGAAGGAGCACGCGGAGCTGATTGAGGAGTACCGGATCAAGCAGCAGCAGCAGCAACAGCAGTGTGGGATGGCCCCGCATTCCATAATGCCAGGGGTCCAGGCCCAGCCTCCCATGGTTCCAGGAGCAACAGCACCAGCAATGAATCAGCAGAGCTTCCCCATGGTGGCACAGCAGCTCCAGCATCAGCAGCACGCAGTGGTGATCCCTGGGCAATCCAACCCCACCAGGATGCCAAATTTATCTGGATGGCAACCTGCAGGTGCCCCTGCAAGTCACGTTTCCATGAATCCGGCAAGGATGCAGCCTCCAATGACACCACTGCCAATTACTGCTGGTGCACCGGCTCCTGTGCCTGGCCCAAATGCAGCTGCACAGTCAGGGCCACCCCCAAGGGTGGAGTTTGAGGACAACAACCCTTTCAGTGAAAGTTTCCAGGAGCGGGAGCGGAAGGAGCGCCTGCGGGAGCAGCAGGAGCGGCAGCGCATCCAGCTGATGCAGGAGGTGGATCGACACAGAGCTCTGCAGCAGAGGAGAGAGCTGGAGCAGCACAGTATGATGGGGCCTGAACTGAATAACAAAACATCCTTATCTCAGATACCTTTCTTCAATTCTGAACTGCCTTGTGATTTCATGCAAACCCCTCGGCCCCTGCAGCCGTCCCCACAGCAGCAGCAGCAGATGGGGCAGATCCTGCAGCAGCAGGGTGCTGTGACCTCCCCTCCTGCCACCAATTTTATGCAAAGCGCAGAGCGAAGGCCAGTGGGACCTGCAGCTTTTGGACCTGATGCATCTGCTGTTCCAGGTGGAGCCCCCAATTTCCATAATGTAAAACAAACCCATGGGAATCTCCCTGGGGCTGCCTTTACGCAGAACCAGGTCAGGCCTCCATTCCCTTCTGCTGTACCTTCATCTCCAGTGCTGGGGGGTAGTACCCCATGTGGGTCAGACACTGGTGTGCCCCAGGCTTCCAACATCCCTGTGTCAGGCCAGTCTCTCATCCAGCTGTATTCTGACATAATCCCAGAAGAGAAAGGCAAAAAGAAAAGGACACGGAAAAAGAAAAAGGACGATGATGCCGAATCCATAAAAGCCCCATCAACTCCACACTCAGATATCACTGCCCCATCAACCCCAACCATTTCTGATGCTACCTCCACCCCCACAGTGAACACCCCCAATGAGCCACGGCACCAGGATGAGCAGGAGTCCCTGGAGCTAACGGGCCCCTCCACATCCAATGCAGGGGAGAGCCAGAGCTCCCCGGAGCTGGAGGGGAAGCTCCCCAGCAGCAGCAGCAGCAGTGTGTCCCAGAAACAGCCTGGTGGGAATACAGAGGCTGAAAAGGCTAAAATGGACATACCCACCAGCCTCCAGGAAGTTAAACTGGAAAAGGCAGAAACTGATCAATGCTCAGGTCAAGCTGAGCCTAAAGCAGAAAATCCAAGCAGTATTAAAGTGGAGGAGGATAAGGTCACCTCACAGCCAATCTCTTCAGCCCCGAGTCCAGCACAACCTCCCGGTGCTCCGGCAGCCAAAGGGGAGTCAGGGAATGAACTGCTGAAACACCTGCTCAAAAACAAGAAGTCCTCGTCTCTTCTAAATCAGAAACCAGAGAACAGCGGCCGAGCAGAAGAAGAGGCTTCTGGGGATAAAAAGTTAGCAGAGAAGCAGAGTCCAGCTGAAGGAATGGTGAGCCTGGTACTGGTTTTGTTACAGGGTGGTCAGCAGCAATCCAAACCTAGTCTGAGCCTTACTGTGTGGGCATGTGTGGGGACATAACGTACCTGTACAAGGGTGGAGGAAACAGCTTTAAGGAACTCTTGCCTCTTTCCTGCCTTTTCTCCACAAGTAAATCACCTGTGCTGAAAAAAGAATAAATTTTAGTACGCCTTCTTAGGTCAGCGTATTCAGAAATCACTAAAATGCAGAAAAAAAAGCACTTTCTACAGAAGATTATCTTTAAAAATGCCACTTCCTAATATTAAGGCAGAATTTTACAGTATGATTCCTAATTACTCACTGGTATGTGTCTGTACAGAACATGGTTGTGTCTGGGTGCTGCTTCCTCCTGTAACTCCACCTGACTTGTGTGTATGATTTATTAATTTATAAGGTCCTTAAAAACAGACCTAAAGAAAAGTGCTTTCTATGGAGGTAGGATACACTTTACACATAGACTTGTTGGTCATTTTTATTGTAATCTTAATCTCTGCTTTTGGGTTTTGACTGCCTAAATTTTAAATTCATTCTGAAAACAAAATTTAAATTTATTTAAAAGGAATAAGTACTCATAAAAGTAAAGGTAATTGTGAGCATCAGATAATTAAGTGCTAGAGAATCACAGTTAAAATGTGTGATAAGAATATTAGAATACTGGTGGTAGGGGTCATGTAGAGCTGTTTAAAATAATAATGGACTTTTTAAAAAATGGACTTTCTTTTGGCTTGCCCCTGTAGCATTAGAGTCCCATTCTGATCCCTTTTACCCAGATATGCTTCCATGGGAGGAGAGGCTTTGCAGATTTGTACTGGAAGTATTTAAGCAAGTGGTACAATCCAGAAATGTTTCACAATACTTTTTTTTGTTTCTAACCTCAAAATACTTTAGTATTATATTCACTTCCACGCCTTTCTTCTGCCACCAAGTCTGTCTTTCATTAGGCCCTTGTGAACATCTCCAAAGTTTCATGCACATGTAACTTTATTTTAGGGGGTATTCAAAAGAGAGTGTTTCTGGCCTGTGAGTTTTTAATGATGTTTTCAGATGTCAGTGATGTTAATGGGAGGTCATAATTCTGTCTGTAGGGACAGTGTAGCAGTTCCACCTGCCAGTTAAATACTCTTTGTTATCAGTGGGATTCATTACTCTGTGCCTGTGCTTTCATAGTAGTCTATAAATCGAAGTGAACTGTGTATTAACATGTCAAAATTTCTGCTGCACTTCTTTTTCTCCCACCAGCAAACTGCAGGAGCCCAGCTGCAGGGTGCATTTGGGTGCAGTAACAGCCAGCTCCAGAGAACAGATGTAGGACCTGAAACCAAGAAGCAGAGAAACAAGAGGGCTCAGAGGACGGGAGAGAAGGCAGCTCCTCGGTCCAAGAAAAGGAAAAAAGAGGAAGAAGAAAAGCAGGCTGTTTATCCTAATGCAGACACCTTCATCCAGCTGAAACAGGTGAATGCAGGGGCTGGGAAGAGCAGTCCAGAGGACTTGAGGAGCAGTGGATTTCTCCAGATGGAAGTGAAGTTGATCATTAAGTTGAATTTCGAGCACAGCGTGGGGAAAACGAGAACTTCACAAAATCAGGGAATTTAAAGTTTGGGGTTTGTTTAATTTTGGAAGGTGGGCTGATGTGGCAGGTAGTCCCAAAGCCATGGAGTTCCTGTCAGCTCTGGCAGCCTCTGGATGTGCTGGCAGGGAGCTGGAGCTGAACAGGGGATTACATTCCTTAACAAACAGAGGCCTGTGTTTGACATTTCCTGACAGTGGATAAATTCCAATTCTTCTTTTAAATCAGAAACCACTCTACTGATCAGAGAATTGCAGTGTTCTGTATTATACTTAAATTAATTCCTGATGTTTTTTCTTTTAATACAGCAACTTTCTCTTCTGCCTTTGGTGGAACCAATAATTGGAGTGAGCTTTGCACACTTTCTCCCCTATGGCAGTGGCCAGCTAAATGGTGGAAATCGACTTGTGGGAAGTTTTGGTAGTGCTACTCTTGATGGGGCTTCAGATTACTACTCCCAGCTCATTTACAAGGTATGGTTTTTATCTGGATTTCCATTGTGTGCTCTCTGTGGGAAGAGAGGTCCATGATATTATGGATTATTATTAGAGTCAGAGCTCTTGCCTTTTATGCAACTAGAAGAAAAATAATCTCCTGTTGCTAGACTAGATAGTGCATTGGTGAAACAGTCACCATTGTTTTACTCTCTGAAGGGGGAAATGGGTTCTGGAAACTGTGTTGTTGTAAACTAATTTAAAACTACAAATGCTCTTTTTAACAAATGGATGGTAAATAATGAAAATTGTAATTACAGTTTTGTGGAGCAGAAAAGACTGAATTCTCAGTACTTTGCAAAGTCATTGAAAGCATTAAAGCATTTCTTAATGTGAATTAAATAAGAAATAGACTTTTTCTCATTTGCCCATCAAGCCCTAACTAAGAACGTGGGAACTATGAACAAAATAGACTGTTTGTGGATGAGTTAATAATCCACAGCATTTAAAACTCAGTCTCTGAGATCAGAGTGGCAATACTGGGAGGGCAGCAAGATACTGAACAGACAGAATCAAATTTGCTGCTTGGATACCCTAATATAAAAACCCATTAAAACCAGTGGTGTTTTCTCCAGCCTTACACAGTGTGTATAAGCTGAGAATGGGACCTACAGAAACAGTTGTCATGGTCAAAATTAAATAATGAGGATTAGCTTTGTAGGCATGACTGCAGCAACAACAGATACTGAAGTTCTCATTTAATTTTCATTTAAAATATGGGCAGTTGAATAAACTGGTGAGAAGTAACCCAGAGTGTGAACTTACAGAGTATTCGCTGGTCTGTGGGAGCTGCTTCAGTGACAGCTGAAGGTGAGGCGGCTTCCCCTTCAGTGGCAGCTGGGGAAGCTGATTTGTTCATGGTGCTGGAGAGTCACTGTGGAACAGCTCTCTCAGCATGGGGTTGGGACTTTGCTGAAACTGTAGGAACTTGAAACTGTTCCTTCGTGCATTTTTGTAAACAGTTTAGCCACATCTTCTTTTGGTATTGTATTTGGCAGTGTTTACTCATGGAAACTGTTTCTCTGATATCACTGATACAAGAAAAGCCAATTGTTGTGGCTCTTAAAGTGTGGATACCTTTCTGTATTTGGTCACATGCTTGGGTATCAGCTGTGGCTGCTTACCAGTGCTACATCTGGGTGTAGAACTCTGAGTGGGTTACATTACCTGGTACTGGAACAAGGCAAGTTCTCTGCCTGTGATTGATGGTTCTTTAATTAATGTCATGCAGCAGAACAATCTGAGCAACCCCCCGACCCCCCCGGCCTCTCTCCCTCCCACGCCGCCGCCCGTGGCCTGCCAGAAGTTGGTGAATGGCTTTGCCACCACGGAGGAGCTCGCTGGCAAGGCTGGAGTGCTGGGAGGCCACGATGGTAAGGCTCATCTCTGTTGGTTCTCTAAAGTGAGGCCTGCTTGTAGCAAATGGCAAATCACAGAATAAGCTGAATTGGAAGGGACCCACAAGGATCAACGAGTCCAGCTCCTGGCCCAGCACGGGATCATCCCCAAAAATCCCAGCTTGTGCCTGAGAGCGTTGTCCAAATGCTCTTGGAACTCTGTCAGGCTTGGGGCTGTGACCATTCCCTGGGGAGCCTCTTCAGTGCCCAACCACCCTCTGGGTGAAGAGCCTTTTCCTGACACCCAACCAAACCTCCCCTGAAACAACTTCAGGCCATTCCCTTGGGTCCCTTCACTGGTCACCAGAGAGAAGAGATCAGCACCTACCCCTCTGCATCCCATAATGAGGAAGCTGGAGGCTGCTGCGAGGTCTCCCCTCAGTCTCTTCCAGGTCACCTCCTAGGATGCTTCTCAGTTGCAGTACTCCTTTATAAAAACAAAATCCCCAGACTTTTTAAGGTTATAATTATTACTACTCAGCAATATTTTACACCAGCATAGTGTGTATGGTGTCGGTTTGTTTGCCTTGTTCTCCTTCGAAATTGTGTTGAGAGCTAGACACACTCTTAAGAAATTACAAAGAAAACCTTAAGATCAGTTTTTTGGGTCCAGTACAAATGACTAGACTGAGCTCCTTGGTTGAGTGAGCTCAAGGCAGCCTATCCAGAACATGTGCAATCAGTGTGTATTTCCTGATGCTTACAAACTGGACAGTTAAAATTGCTTTCTGTTCTTTGTACTGGGTCTTTGTAAAGACTATTCAGTGATTAAAATCCTTTTATTCACACCCCTTTTCCTTTGTGTTACGAAATTGTTGATTTTTTTGTAGTTTTGTGGGTTTTTTAAATAAACAAACATCCTCTCATAGTAGCAGAAGGTGTACTAAAAAGCCTTTCAAGCCCTGTTTGCTCAAAATTTGCAGGTTTTTGTAAAAATGGAAGTTAATCCTGAATGGTCACAATTTTTTAACTCCCCAGTGTCTGAGAGTGGTGTCATCATCATACCCCACCCACACCCAGCAGGCAGCATGTGTGTCACTGAAAGAGCTGTCCAGATGTCTCATTGTGCTGTGCCTTTCTGGTTTCAGTTACCAAAGCTCTGGGGCCAAAGCAGTTCCAGTTGCCTTTCAGACCACAGGATGATTTATTAGCCAGAGCAATGGCTCAGGGCCCCAAAACTGTGGATGTTCCTGCTTCACTTCCAACACCACCTCACAACAACCAGGAGGAGTTAAGGTAGGTTTTCATTGACATCTTCAGAAAGGTATTTGGAGCAGATTCTGTGATCTTTCAGTGGATGAGACTGTGAAGTTGTGGAGAAACAAAATCTGTTGTGCATGGCCACAGAAGGGCAGAGAATGGAATGGGATCATTTTAACTCTTAACATTCCATGTGTAGAGAGCAGCATAGTGAAATAGGTGATTCCAGTCATTGCTAGACTCCAGATTCTCTTAAATTGTTCGGAGTTCCTTACTTTGCTCCCTTAAAAGTGGAAGAAAACAATACAAATAGGGGGTTTTCCTGGAGCAGTGTGGTGCTGTAGTGACAGGTGACTGCTGTAGCAGCAGCAGGACTGTGCATGAGCCAGCCTGAAACTGCGTAGCTCCACTCAGTTTCCCAGGTGAGAAACATGGGCTGGAACATGAGTCTTCCTGCAGAGATATTCCCTTTTGCCTCCCTTTCACTTGCCTACCCAAAACATAGAGCCTGTATGTGGACAAAGGCCACACAGTTTAAATACTAAAACAATTTAAATACTCAGTGCTAATTTTTTTACTGTGTAGGTAGAGCCATGGGAAACAGAGGGTTTGGCTTTGTTAGAGCCTCTGTTTTTATTTATGGATCTTTCCCAAGAAATGGAATATGTGTTCAGTGGAATATGAGATACCCAGAGGTGATGGCCAACCACCTAATTGTGTTCCATGACCAGCAGCAAGAAGCTAGTTCATTTCAGCTCCCTGTCGTGATTTGTAAGTTGGGCTTACTGAAAGTTTAGTGCATTTCCAAAACGGCTTTTTTTGGTTTTGTTCCAGGGTTCAAGATCACTGTGAGGACAGAGACACTCCTGACAGCTTTGTTCCTTCTTCCTCTCCTGAAAGCGTGGTGGGAATGGAGATCAGTCGCTACCCAGACTTGTCGGTTGTAAAGGAGGAGAACCCAGAGCCTGTCCCATCTCCCATCATTCCCATCCTGCCCAGCAGCACTGGGAAAGGTGAGGCTGCAGCAGAGTGAACACTTACAGCTAGGATTGGTTTTCTCTGTATTCCCGTAAGTGCAGGATTAACCTGATGTATTCTGTTTTATTTTCAGGTTCAGAAGCCAAAAGGAACTTCATAAAATCAGAACCTGGTTCAGGAGCGTTACCTGGTTCTGGCTTCTTTGCTTCTCAGCTTGGGCCATCCCAGAATGGTCCTAAATCTGGCCTTATCTCTGTAGCAATTACTTTACATCCCACAGCTGCTGAGGTAAAAGGAATAAGCCTGTGTTACATACATAAAGTACAACAGCAGTTAATTTGGTTTATATATAGTGACTCTGAGGGGGTTACAGTGCAATAACACTGCTGTTGCAATCCTCTGATAGTTTGTGTTTCTGCTGTCTGAACTGCCGGTCAGATGTAAACAAAGGTTTGTTTTTATTACTGTTTTTAGAACATCAGTAGTGTTGTAGCAGCATTCTCCAACCTGCTCCACGTCAGAATTCCCAACAGTTACGAGGTCAGTAACGCTCCAGACATCCCATCCTCCATGGCAGCCACCAACACTCACAGAGGGAACCCATCTATGGAGTACAGGCAGCACCTGCTCCTGCAGGGTCCCCAGGCAGGATCCATGGCACCTGCCAGGATCGTGGGGCCCTATGGACTGAAGCAGCCCAATGTGCCATTCCCTGCCAACAGCAATGGTGAGTGGGCTGGAACTTCCAAGTGTTCAGCACCAGGCTTCAACTGAGTCAGTACTGATGCATTTTAGCCTCATAAATTCATGCTCTAGAATTCAATAATTGATCCTTGTTCCAAATAAAACTTTTCTCTTCTTATGTAGTCACGTGGATGCTCCTGGATTTAATCATGAGTAGTTCTCATCCATCTCTGATTTCCATTATCTGTTTACATCACTGTCAGTGAGGCATTTCTCCCATAACTCCAAGATTATTGGCTTTTTCTTTTGTCCAGTCTGGTTTTAAATCCATCATTCAAAAAGATTGTTCCCATGCTGCAAAGCTTGACATGGTTGTTTAAGCCTGTATTGGTTTATTTTGTAATATTTACACAAGAATATATTTTTGCCTTGTTTGCGCATTTGGTTTGGGTCTGATTTATAGAATTTATCCGTCAGGTCAAGGTTTAAAGCTCTCCTTCCATGCCCTGTCCAGGAGGGTGCTAGTCCTCTAGCCCAGTGAAGAATACTGTGATCTCTGAAAAGTTTGGTTTGATCTGATGCAGCCTCTGACAGATAATCTGTTCCCTAGGTCTGGCTGGCTACAAGGATCACAGCCAGAACATGGCAGAAGGCTCAGCACTGAGGCCTCGCTGGTGCTCCCACTGCAAGGTGGTGGTTCTGGGCAGTGGGGTGAGGAAATCCTTCAAAGATCTGCCCTTCCTCAAACAGGTCAGTACTGAAGTGCCCAGGGCAGGGCCCTGCACTCAACTGGGGCTCCTTCAGGAAAGGGATGGCACAAAGTCCTGCTTGTCCTGCCAGCCAAGAGCACTTCAGCTTCCTTTGTAGTCCCCCTTCTTCAGGGTGGGACATTTAAACACATTTGCAGTACAACTGAAAAATGGCCAAGTTGTTATTATTGATACAAAATGAACTCCAGTACATTTCATAAAATAGGTCCCATCTATGGGAGTTTTCAAAGCTGTGCTACCAGCCTCCTTCCCTGACCTCTTCAGGGACCTCAATTCACAAAAAGCTCATTTGTGAGGCAGCCACCTTGCTGTGTCAGGAATTACTGTAAGGGCAGGAATACTTGCACTCCTTTGGGGCAGGAATCAGATTTCAGTCGCAGTCTCCTGTCCTTACACTGGGAGCTGTCATTCCTTCAAAAAATGCCATTGCTCTTCAGTGACCATGAGGTGACTACACCATAAAGACACAGCCAGAATTTGCACAGAGTAAAGGGTTCGTGCAGGCAGGAATGCACTGAATTCCCAGGAAGGTTTTGCAGATGGATCAGTAGATAAAACAGTGTGATCTGGCTTTGATTAGGCTGAAATGAGACATTCTTTTGCCATCCAAAGATAAAAGAAAATGGATTTGACTTTGCAAGAGTGCCTATGGAGCAGATGGGTGCATGGTGTAGAATGCTTTATTTTGATTGTTAAACTTCTGTGAAAGGCAGGAAATGCTGAAGAACAAGGGTGTAGGTGGTGGTAACGTTAGATCTGTCAAATAATCAAGTATTTATATCACAGCATCCCTCATTATTTCACAAATGTTCCACAAATAAAAGAGTTTCCAGCCAGATTAGAACACTTGTTTCATTACATTTACTATGTGAAGAATGGTATTAAAATGCACTTCTGGTGCTCTTCTGTGTTTGATTCCCAGGATTCCCAAGAAGGCTCAGATAAAATGAAGGACATTGTATTCTGTAGCAACAACTGCTTTGTTCTTTATTCAGCAGCTGTGCAAGCAAAAAACTCAGAGAACAAAGTAAGTATCAAACACTGACAGACCCGAGTGAGCTGGAATTATTGCAGCTATTTGTTGGAGAACAGAAAGGGGGCAAGGGGGAAGCTTGCACTTCATTTGAGAGGTTTATAAATTAATTGCTCTGTATTCAGAGCTGAGATTCTGAACCAGCAGCATGAAGTAAAAATCATATTTGCAGTACTTTGTGTCTGACAGATCCATGGCAGAAAAGCCTCCACCTTTAGCTGCCCTCTTAGGCTTTGAACATGCAGTCTCAAAATATCAGTCATTTGAGTTCCCTGGGCATTGTACACAACCATATACATGGTTTTAAGGGGTGTATCCTGCACTTGGATTTGGTTTATACAGCACCAAAAGGAAATTACAACTGTGAAAACAATACCTGAGCAGCAAGTTTGCCAAAGGCTTTTCATTTGTTCAGTGTGACTGGGAAAATGCAGTCCTGTTCCCTGACTTTATTTGGGTGAAGCTGCCATTTAAAAGCATTGATTAACAAAACACCAGTAAGGAGCCTGTGAGCTGACAGTGACCAGGAAAAGGAGGTTCTGATTACTGGGGAAGTACATTTGCAAAGTTCATTCAGCTGAAAGTGAAATTAGGCCAGGGAATTCTCTGAGGTGGTCCTGAATATTCTGCTGTAGTTCTCTACCTGCAGACACTGTGAGGGGTGTCAGACACCTGAGAGAAATGGGGCATCATTTCTTGCTGTGTCCAGGGTCATTCAGTGCCAGAGGAAGGTGAACTTAAATTTATCTATATATATAATCATTAAAAGTGAAAGTCTTCACTCAAGACTGAATGATCCTGCTGAGTTTATTTGCTCACAGTTAAAAATTTTTGAGTGCTTCTTTTAACTGACTTGTCTTCTGCTGTCTCTAGATCAGAAGTACCTTTTTTCCCCCTAAAACAATGGACAGAACAGGCCATGTCCTTCAAGCTTTACCTAATTAATGCGTTCTCATAGTCTTGTATAGACTGTGTAGTTTAAAGCCTTCCTTCAAGTACATCCTGCTTACTTTCTCAGGAGAAATTGTAGTAAAAAAAGACAGCCCTGGAGAAGATAACTCTGTGTACATCCACATCCTTTTAGTGTCCCATGTAGCTCATTTTCAGTTGTATATAAACAGGGTAACATTTCTCTACAAGTGCATCAGCATGTGCCTAATTAAGTTAATTAAATGTCATGTTCAGCCTCTTGATCCTCTAATTTACTCTTTCAAGATTAATCACACAAACCACATTAAGCACTTCATAATCTAAACTTCTTTTGTTGTTCTTGTTTTCTCTCTTAGGTTTGTTGGGGTTTTTCGTTTTTTTTTTTTCACAAATCTCTGCAGGTATAATTCTTGTTTACTGTGACTAAATAGTTTAAGTCCTTGAGGTGTTTCTAATCCAGAGCCGTGCAGGAATTTCTCCTCACTTGTTTCCAGGAAAAAAAATAAATGGCATTAGTTCTAAATTTTCTGCTTCTACCAAACACCAGATTCTTATGCTTTAAATTAGTTCTGTGACCTATATTTTAAGGTTACTTTGTGTTGTAATAAAACTTTCTAAGAATCCCTAAGAAATAAAGCTGCCAGTCAGCTCACTGAGGGCAATTGAGGAGTTCTGTATTCAGAACCTGGACAAAGGATTATTTATGCTTCCTCTTATGTATTAAAGGGCATCACATTCTAGGTAGGCTGGGAGAATTTCCTGCTCCAGATCCCAGCCCATGCTGTGGTAAGATGGGTCAGGATAATTTCCATCTTTCTCTGTCGCTGCATCTTGATTTTAGGCATTTGGAGAAGCCTCTCCCATAGTGAGCTGCTCATGTTTTCAGGATACATGTAATAGTTAACAAGATTGGGATCTTTTTCTTAAAGAGTTTTCTGTTGATTATCAGGAATCAGTCCCAACCCTGCCGCAGTCGCCGATGAAGGAGAGGCCGCCCAAAGCATTCCATCAGTACAGCAACAACATCTCCACTTTGGACGTCCACTGTCTGCCTCAGCTGCAGGAAAAGGTTTCTCCACCCTCCTCACCCCCCATCATGTTCCCCCCTGCGTTTGAAGCAGCCAAGGTCGAGGCGAAACCGGATGAGCTGAAGGTAACGGTGAAACTCAAACCCAGATTAAAAGCAATACACAGCAGTCTGGAGGACTGCCGGCCTCCCAGCAAGAAATGGAAAGGGATGAAATGGAAAAAGTGGAGCATTCAGATTGTGATTCCTAAAGGATCCTTCAAACCTCCCTGTGAAGAAGAAATAGATGAGTTTCTTAAAAAGCTGGGCACAACCCTTAAACCAGACCCTGTGCCTAAAGACTATAGGAAATGTTGCTTCTGTCATGAGGAAGGTGACGGATTAACTGATGGACCAGCAAGGCTTCTCAACCTGGATTTAGACCTTTGGGTCCATTTGAACTGTGCTCTTTGGTCTACAGAAGTCTACGAGACACAAGCTGGTGCCTTAATAAACGTGGAACTAGCACTGCGGAGAGGCCTGCAGATGAAATGCATGTTCTGTCACAAAATGGGTGCCACCAGCGGTTGCCACAGGTTAAGGTGCACCAATATTTATCACTTTACCTGTGCCATTAAAGCACAATGCATGTTTTTTAAAGACAAGACCATGCTTTGCCCCATGCACAAACCAAAGGGAACTCACGAGCAGGAGCTGAGTTACTTCGCGGTGTTCCGGCGGGTGTACGTGCAGCGCGACGAGGTGCGGCAGATCGCCAGCATCGTGCAGCGCGGCGAGCGCGACCACACCTTCCGTGTGGGGAGCCTCATCTTCCATGCCGTGGGCCAGCTGCTGCCACAGCAGATGCAGGCCTTCCACTCCTCCAAAGCCCTGTTCCCCGTGGGCTACGAGGCCAGCCGGCTCTACTGGAGCATGAGGTACGCCAACAGGCGCTGCCGCTACCTCTGCTCCATCGAGGAGAAGGACGGGCTCCCGCTCTTTGTCATCAAGGTGGTGGAGCAGGGCCACGAGGATCTGGTCCTGACTGACACAACACCTAAAGGTAAATTTTGTGAACTGAGATCATGAATTCGTGGCTTTGCTGTCTGCTGTGGTACTGCTGGTTCCTGTGGTACAGTACCTGTTTGAAACAACTGTTGTAGGCACTGTTGTACCATAATGTTTATAGTGAGCTTCCAGGGCCCATTTTTAATACCTTGCTTTGAAGACTGTGGACACCTCTGAATAAAATTGTATAAGCTGCAGATCAGAAGAATTGTTCCAAGTCCACAGAGGAGACCCAAGATTGAGTGTTGAAAATGAATTAAAGCAGTAGGAAAGTCAGAACAGGCTTCCTTTTGCAAAGAGTGAATTTGTTTAAACAGAGTCACTGCTCAATTCAAAGTCAAGTTAAGGAGCTCTAAAAACAACTGAGTGACCATGTTGTTCTCAGGGTGGGTAATGTCTCTGTCAAGGTGAAGAATGTCAGGGTGTCCATAAACATGTGGGCAGGTCTTGGAAATCAGCTCATGAATGTGCTGGAGGCCTGTAACCCTCAGGGTCTCAGGGCCTTAGTGTTGTTGGTGCTGATAGCCTCAGCCCCACTCTGCCCAGTCAGACCAGTGCCAGGGAATTGCCCACACAGAACGAGCACTGACTACAATCAATCAATGGAAATAGAATATATCGTGTATTATCAGAAAACCCTACTTTTGCAGGATTTCTCAAGAAAACCTGTCCATGTTCTTGTCAGAGGACTGAAAGTTTCCATGCTGAGAACACTGCAAGCTTGATTCCTGAGAACTGAGGGTGCAGAACTGAATTCCAGTTCCCATATCCTCAGGCATTTGTTTTAAACCCAAGTACAACAGTCTTTTATTGTTTTGATCACTGTAATTCTCTCCTGGTGGTTGTGTAGGTGTGTGGGATAAAATCCTGGAGCCCGTTGCTTCTGTTAGAAAAGAATCTGAAATGCTCCAGCTGTTCCCGGGCTATCTGAAGGGTGAAGACCTCTTTGGTTTGACAGTCTCTGCAGTGGCCAGGATTGCAGAATCGGTGAGTTCATCTTCCCAGTTCCTGCTGGATCATCCCACTTGCTGGATAGACATATGAGAAGGGGAACAGAAAGAAGTGTGGAGAAGTAAACATTTTGTTACACACGTAAAAGAAACACGTAATTATTTGTATTTATTTTTGTTTTTCTCTCTTTTTTTTGCAGCTGCCAGGGGTTGAGGCCTGTGAGAACTACACTTTCCGCTATGGCCGAAACCCCTTAATGGAACTTCCTCTTGCCATCAACCCCACGGGCTGTGCCCGTGCCGAGCCTAAAATGAGTACCCATGTCAAGAGGTTTGTGTTAAGGTATTTTGTTTTAATTTCACATAGTACAGCCCAGGGTTTATAGGCTGCTTTAGGGTTATTTGTGCTTTCGTCTGCTGCTTACAAACCCTGTCGTCCTTGGCTGTGAATGTGCATGCCCCGGTCAGAGGAACTGCTTTGTGTCTCCGCTAGCTGGCTTTAAGTGTCTGTATGTCTGAGAGGATTTTTACTGGGTTTCCTGGCTGTTTTCAGAGAAATCTTCAGTTTTTCTTGTATTCTTTCCTGTTACATGCCCAATTCCTACAGGCCTCACACCTTGAATAGCACCAGCACATCGAAGTCCTTTCAGAGCACAGTCACGGGGGAGCTGAACGCGCCTTACAGCAAACAGTTCGTCCATTCCAAGTCCTCTCAGTACCGCAAGATGAAAACCGAGTGGAAATCCAACGTGTACCTGGCTCGTTCTCGCATCCAGGTCAGCTCCAGCTTCAGGAAATGATATTTAAAAAGTCACATGTGCTTTTACTCCTATCTGTTTTACAGCTACATTTTGTAGATGTCCTATTTTATATATAAAGATCTGTATAAATCTAGATTAAAATTTGAAACTAAACCTATTGCAAAAAATTCCTTCCAGTTGCATCCTAAAACTGGCAATTTTTATGTGGCACATCAATTGTACAGATTAACCTTAAGTAAGATTTACTTCTAATTATTGTAAGTATCTTAAAAATTCATTTGTTATGGTCATCTAGAAAAAAGATTTTTTGAAGTTTTGGGATGCTTTGTTGTTTTTTTTAGCTTATTTCTCAAAACCTCAGTAAAACTTAATAAAAACAGAAATACATAGTGGAAGTATGAGATGCTCAGGCCAAGCTGGTGAAGTGATACAAAACCAGCAGGAAGAGCTCAGTACTTGTGCCCCACAGACTGTCTGGGAAAAGCTTTGTCACTAATCTGGCCGTGTGTGGACACGGTTGTTGTTTATTTCAGGCTGAACTTCACCGTGCCTCGGTTCCTCTCAGGTGTCTCTGGTCTAGCAGGACCCACTTTTATTTCTCAGTGAATTTATAAACTTTACACAGTCAGTGTCAGAGGGGTAAGAGCAGCTTTCTCACTGGGACAGGAGCCGAGTTTCCTTGGATCTGTGTGAGGCTGGATTCTGCACTGGGCTGTTACTGCATCAGTTACTCACCAGTGCTGCTTCTCTCTCTCCCCTTTCCACTGATTCGAGGTGCAGTGAGGAACACAGTGTGAGTGTAAAGTTACTAACTGTCAGTGCTCTGTCTGTAGGGCCTGGGCTTATATGCTGCTCGAGACATTGAAAAGCACACAATGGTCATTGAATATATCGGAACGATTATCCGGAATGAGGTAGCAAACAGGAAGGAGAAACTCTATGAATCTCAGGTAAGGGTGTTTGTTCATTCTCTCTTTCCCTTCCCCATTCAGATGTTCATACAACAAAAGCTGTTCTGCCTGATAAATTCAGGTCCCCTGATTTGTTTTCTGCTGTGCCATAAATGCAAATAGGCTAAAAATACAACCAGAGGAGTATACAGTGGTTTTTATCAGAGTATTTCAACGTTTAATAACTCTCACAGCACCCTGGCCAAGTAGGGAAGACACATCCTCTGTTCCAGAGGGCACAGCTCTGACAGAGGTGACAGCACCTCAGCTTTTAATGAGAACTTTCAATGTAAAGCCATTTCCTTTGTGTAACTTGATGTCATTGTAACAGTTAGTGCCTGTCTGGGAAGCACTCAAGTATCTCAGACAAAAGGCAGTAGGAAGCTCTCAGGGAAACCTGAATTGTCAGAGGTTTGTGTTTATGGCCCATCATCCCTCACAAGCCTGTGGGGACACAGTGTGACAGTGCTTTCCCTCATGAGCCAGTGGGCAGTGCCTGATCGGGAATGCAGGAGGACACTTGGAGCTGGCCCATGTTGTTGTTCATCACTGGCAGTGCAGTGAAACCTTACCAGAGTCCTTGTGCCACTTGTGTCTTTCAGAACCGTGGCGTGTACATGTTCCGCATTGACAACGACCACGTCATCGACGCCACCCTGACGGGAGGCCCTGCAAGGTGGGTGGCCCTGGGGAGAGCCCTGACCTCCTCCTGGGGCATCCCCTGCCTTGCCTGGGGCTCTTGGAGGCTTTGAGTTTGTGGGATTTATTCTCTGAGCTGGTACATTCAGTCTTCAAACTGTCCCACTGTCTCTTCCACCAGCTTTGCTCATCTTTCAGTTATATTTCATGGCAGCTGTGAAGAAAAGAATTTTTTTTGACACTTGATTTTTTTGACATTTTCTAGGTAAAGAAAAAAGTACAGAGTAATGTAGTTGTATGTGGAAAGGCGGTGAGCCCATGGAGCTAAGGCCATCGTGAGGTTTGGTTCAGATTTGCCTCAAGGGATGGGTTTTCCTAAAAGGTTTCATGTGTCCCACTCTTTCTTTGTAGGTACATCAACCATTCATGTGCACCCAACTGCGTGGCTGAGGTGGTCACTTTTGAGAGAGGACACAAAATCATTATCAGCTCCAGCAGAAGAATCCAGAAGGGGGAGGAGGTAGGGCAGGTTTAGCTTTACACTCCTCTTGCCATGTGCATCCATTCTGTGATTCCTGGCCAGCAGCACAATTTGTCTGCGCTGGGGGGAGGTGACATTTCCCTTCCCTGTAAAACTGTACCTGTCACTTACAGTTTTGCTGTTTAACCTGTAGCAAATCCCAGCTGTTCCATAACCACTCTCGTGCCTCTCCTTCCAGCTTTGCTATGACTATAAGTTCGATTTTGAAGATGACCAGCACAAGATTCCATGTCACTGTGGAGCTGTAAACTGCCGAAAGTGGATGAACTAGAATGCATTCCTTGCTGTCTTTGAGGGTTGCTTGTCCCTAGGAAGAAGTGATTCACATTTTGATTTTGTCGACTGAAAATTGTTGNATTAAAAAAAAAAAAAAAAAAAAAAAAAAAAGAAAAATAACCCACAAACCAAGAAGCACCAGAAGCAAGCCGGCAAAATCCGAAGCTGACTTTCCAGACACGTGGGGGTGAAACTGAGTTAACAGAATGGTCCAGCACTTTTGTTTTTGAGCTCACTAAGGAGAAACTGTTTAACTTGGGCAAAGAACCGCTGGCTGACCTGCAGGAGGGCAGGTGGCCACTATGAATGTAAGACTGAAATCACCAGCGAAAGGGAGAAGTCCAAAGTGCTGGCCACAGCCTTATTTGATAAAGGGGCAGGCCCTCTAAATAAAGAAAAAAATTTTAAGTAAAAGTAGACACCACTGAACAAGGAATGTACTGAAACGACTTCCTTAGGGATAGAGCTAAGGGAAAAAATAACTTGCACTAAAATACATTTAAATACTTGATTCCATGAGTCAGTTTATTGTAGTTTTTGATTTCTGTAAAATAAGAGAACCTTTTTGTATTTATTATTGAATAAGTGAATGAAGCTATTTTTAAAAAGAAAGTTAGAAGAAAGCCAAGCTGCTGCTGTTACCTGCAGAACTAACAAACTCTGTTACTTTGTATAAAAGTGTAAATATTTTGAGAAAAAAAAATACAGTATAAAAATAGTTATTGACCAAATGCTACCAGACTCTGCAGCAGTTCGGGTGCTTATTCTCAAACGTTGATAGGGATGTTACAATATGATCTCATGTACTCACAGACATGCGATTCCCAGTTCAGAATAACCAAAATCTCAATTTAAAGAGAGGGGGTTTTGTATGTTTCAAGCAGTCTCAACTGTGGTCTTATGAGAATTTTTTTAAGTAAACCTTAAGCCTGGTAAAGGCATGTATATTACAACTCTGACTTTTGTAGATGTTTGGGTAATTTAGATTAATTTTATTTGTATTATATTGTTGCATCCCTATTTCTTAAGTCAGGTTTTTTTGTGCTTACAATTTGTGATAACTGTGAATAACTGCTAAAACCACCCAGAATAGAGGCTGGACATGGTTTTTATTCTTCAGCAAAAGTAGTCAAGGATTAGGTGATTGTTCCAGCCTACATTAAATCATGTAAACAGCATAGAATGAGTTGGAGCTTCAGTCTGATGCGATAGCCTTCTTAAAAGGAAAACAAGGAAAAAAAATTAGGTGTAATGTGCTTGCAGCTGCAGGACTCTGGCGATAGGGTTTTGGAAAATGTAATTTAAAGATGTGTTTGTATGGATTGTTTTTGTTTACATTTCTTTAAAAAAATAAACACTGTTTTGTGTTTGCTTGTAGAAATTTAATCAGCATTTTGAACCAGGTTAGCTTTTTATTTTGTACTTAAAATTCTGGTACTGACACTTCACAGGCTAAATATAAAAAAAATGAAGTTTTTTTTTTGTGTGCACAATTAAAGTGGACTGTAAACTGTTGGTATATTCAGTAATACAGTTCTGAACTTGTAATGTATATGGCATGATGTATTTTTATCTTACAGAATAAATCAATTGTATATATTTTTCTCTTGATAAATAGCTGTATTAAATTGTTTCTTGAATATTTTTCTTCTCTTGTACAATATTCCAACATCCTACCAGTATTTGTCCTACAGTTTTTTCTGTTCTGTATAATAGTATCTAATGTTGGCAAAAAAATACAAAAACAACACAAAAAAAAGAATTTTTTGAAGTATACAGAGTGTTATGGGTTTTGGAATTTGTGGAAACAGATTTAGAAGATCAGCATTTACGAATAAAAATATTTTACATCTATAAAGTGCATCCTCCTGTTGTCATTTGAGGTGTCTGGTATCTGCTTCTTCCAGGATCTGTGTCTGCTTCCACCAGCGAGAAGCATTTACTTCCCTCTTCTCCAGTGCAGCTTCAACCCTGAATTGCACAGTGGGTGCCACATCCTCTTCTCAACCCACAAGTCTGAACACTCAACACGCTCCCCCAATCCCTTCCATCCTGCAGGACAGGGAGTGAGCAAAGGACAGAGCGGGATTAAACTTCCATGTTACTGCTGTGCCAGTGCTGGACACCAGAGACATCCTGAGCAAGCTCTCACCACAGGTCCAGGCTAAAACAAGGCTCCAAGACTTACCCTGGAGCAGTGGGGAGCAGCCAGGCCAGAGCTGTTCCCCAGTGTTACTTACATGGAGCACTTTGGCTGCTGCAGGGTCTGTCTGCTCCTCTGGCAGTCATGGCCAGCACCCACTCCAGGAGCCAGTGAGGAGGTACCTGACACTTGACTCAGCCCCAGGCAGTTTCCTTCTTTGCAAAATAACAAATTCTCAGTATGACAGCAGCAAGCTGAGAGCTGTGACAGTGCCTGCCCTGGGATGAGGCTTTTCCTTCTGTGCTTCCTCTTCACCAAAGCCCCTGGGATCACCTGGGAGTGGTCACTCAAATACAAGGCAAAACACTGAATTCCCACTTACACCAGGCAGCCCAGCTGGGTTTTCCCAGCAGAGATTTCTCACCCTCCCTCAGGTGACGGCCTGGCTGTGTGGCTACACCAGATCTGTCTGTGGCCAGGAATTCCCAGCAGGAACAATTGACACCGTCCAAAACTCCACCACCTCCATCTGTTCCTGGAAACCGGCACCGCTCCCGGTGACAGCAGCCTCCGACTCTCCCCATGGGGAGCTAAAGGTCAAAAATTCTCTGTGGCAACCGACTCAGACCATGAATAAAGCAAGCTGCTGCTCTGCTTGCTTGAGGATTTGTTTGGGTTTTCTGATCTTTTTACTTTCTTTAAGAAGACAAAGGCAACAGAAGTAAAGGCCAAGCAAGGCGCCTGCACAATGTGGCTGCCAGCACAAATGTCACAGGAAAGCCCTGCACACAGCTGGGAGCAGCTGTGCCACCACCTGCTGCAGTCAGGGTGAACCAGATAGGCGTAAGAAAAGCTGCAGCCCATCCTTTCACCCCAGCAAGGACTGGAGTTCCACACACAGCAACCACCCAGGCTGCCACTGCTGCCACTAGAAGGGTTCACCTGAGCTGACACCATGTTCCAGCCCTACCCTGCAAGCCCTGCCTGACTGCAAGAGTCACCTGGGAACTGATGGCAAGGCTCCAGCTGCCCCTGAGCAAAGCACAGCACAGGCTCAGCTGCCCAAGGGGGCTGGGGTTCATTTTAGAGGCTTTTCTTGGTAGGAAGGAGCTTGGCTGCTGTCTAACTTAATTACTCCCATTGTAATGCTGCACCTGGACAAACTTCCACTTCACCAAATTGTTCTGGTTTTCAATTAAACCCTGGTACCTGGTTCTCCCTGCCAGGGGCTCACCCCCTCCAGGACTAGTGGAGGAGACAGCAGCTGCCCTGTGGCCAGGCCACTCTTACCTGCTCCTTTGCATCCTCCTGCTTTTCTCCTCCCAGGTGCTGGCCCTGGCAGGTGGCTGAAGGACCGAAGAGTCTGGCACAAGTGACTCTCCTCTCTGCAGAAAGATGTGAGTCTGGAATTATTCCAACATTATCATTATTTGCTTCATGCTGCCCAAAAGGTCAGTAACTGGATGCTGGACTATTTGTGCAGTTGGAGAAGTTTCTGCTGCCCAAGTAGAAGGGCAGGGCTGTCCTGGCACTTGGCGGTCCAAATTGCGCATTCCCAGGGAAGGCGGTCGCTGTGGAGTGGGAAATGAGGCCAAGGGTGCTAAGAAAAAAATACTCTGGGTAACAGCAGCTTTCCTCTTCTGCAGGAGCTTCCACACACTGAAGCAGGAAGTCAAAGAAAGGTAAATAGTAAAATAAATGAAAACAGAGCAGTGGAGGAAAACAAAACCAGAGAAATTATCTGTAAACCTTCCAAGATGGGAGAAAGGGAGTGAAAACAAGGGAAGACCGAAATTGTGTGACCAGTAGTTTGCATCAGTGTCTAAGCTGGTGCTTTCTGGTCCAACAGCTACAAAGAGTAAGGCCATACAAATTAATAAAAAAAAGATACTTTATTTTAAATGCAGCTACTGTCATGAGTCATCAAAATAGACTTTGCAATAGTTACTTTGTTTTAAATATGAGGTGACGAATGACAGCAAAGAACTTAAACTACATGAAATGTCCTAAAATTAAAAGAACTAAATTTAAATATTACAAATGACAATTTCCAGAAGATGAAAGGGAATAAAAATATTTTCCAGAAAAAAGTAAAATAATTTTGGCCAGTAAACCCATACTAGAAACGTAAATTACTGAGATACTGCACGTGAAATAGTCAAGGAGGACTGCTTTCTGTCACTGTCATTTAGAAGATCCACAAAGCTGAAATCTCACCATTTAAATTACATTGCTCTAATGATTTCTCTTACTTAAAACCAGTCCAGTAATTCAGGATCATCCAAAGAGCCCATGATAAATTTCACTTCTTCGTGCAGTGGGGCTGCTGCTCTCAGAGTGTGACCAGGGGCCAGTGACCACCTGGACCTTCCCACACTCAGCTCCTCCGGGCAGGGCATTTCCAGCGGGTCCTTCCCTGGTTGTGCCGGGTGTAGCGCCAAGGGCTCCGCACAAAACCCTCCAGAATGACTTCAGACCATGGCTGAAGGGGAACCAGGGCTCAGCTGAACTCTCCTCAGCCACCTCCTGGCTGTCTCAGCTCTCAAAGTGCCACTGCTGAGGAAGGGACCCGTCGCAGATGGCCACGGTCACGTAGCCCTTGTGGCTCAGGGGATCCACCACCTTCAGGCACTGCCCCACGGAGACCTGGTACAGGCGGTTGTTTTTCTAGAGCAGACAAAAAGACAGATGGGATTTATTTACTAAAACTTCTGTTCTCCATTGTCAAGCTGGAGCTGAAAGTGATGCCCAAGGGGAGGGGGTGCTCCTTCCTGACAGATGAGCCTTTCAGCAGCCTCCCTGACACACCAGACCCACAGCAGCAGCAGAGTACAGCACACACACCCCATAACCACATCCAGACTTTGAAACAAAGGCTCTCATGTCCTCACAGGCCCCCAGTTGGGATTTTGTCTGTACCACAGTCTTTAATGAGGTGGAGGGATAATCAAACCCCTTCCCCAGCACTCTGCAAAGAGAGAGCCCAGAAGGCTGTAGTGGGGCATAGACAGGTCATGGAATCCTAGAATGGTTTGGGTTGGGAGGGACTTTAAAGATCATTTAGGTCCAACTCTCCTGCCATGGGCAGGGACACCTTCCTCTAGACCAGGCTGCTCAAAGCCCTATTCAACTTTGCCATGAACATTTCTAGGGATGGGACATCCCCAGCTTCTCTGAGCAACCTGCTCCAGCATCACAGCAAATAATTTCTTCCCAATATCTAATCTAAACTTGCCCTGTGTTTGTTTAAAGCCATTCCCCCTTGTCTTACCACTCCATGCTCTTGTATGAAGTCCCTCTCCAGCTCTCCTGTAGCCACCTGAGGCATTGCAAGAATGCTTTAAGGCCTCCCTGGAGCCCTCTTGTCTCCAGGCTGAACAGAGGTCCCTGTTCTGCATCTGACTTTGCCTTAGCAGTGCCACTGTCCTCAGCACCCACACACTGGGGAGCTGCCACACATCGTGACAGGCCTTGTCATGGTGGTGCCCACAGCCAGGGCAAGGCCAAACCCCAGCCAAGAGAGAAGGAAACAAATCCTATTCTTTTATTACCCTCAGAGGGCTGTGCCATCTCCTCTACCGACAGCCTGTTGCAGCTGTCTGGAAAGGGGTCCCTGCACAGCCCCAGCAGCCCCCATGGGCAGCCACATCCTGCCCTCCTGCACAGAGGGAGCAGATACAGAGAACAGCCATGCCAGGCTCTGTCACTGCTTATGGCCATAACCAGATGTGCAGAGAGGCAGGAAGACAGGGTAAGAAAACACAACACTCCTCCAAAACATTCCCCCAATCCAAGTCTTGTATCAGAACTGACACTGCAGTTAGTATTGTCCTGTATCAATGTCTCAATCAATGGATTTCCCCTTGTTCCAAAAGACTTGATATCTAAAGGGTCCCAGCAGGCTCTCATTCCTTATGAGAATTTTCCATTTGCCTTTCCATTTGCCTTTCCATGCCCCTCTGAGCCTTCTTCAGCCCTAGTTCAGCCTGAGAGGAGGGGACCAGCACATGCAGTACAAGCAAATTGCAATGGTGCGTTGACATTTTCCTGCTTCCATTTCTATTCCCTTCCTAATCAATCCCAGTATTTGATTCACTTTCTTTTCTTGTGGATCACTGATGAGCACCAGTGTGACCCTGTCACAGATCCACCTCCCACACCCACAGTGGCCATGGCCAGCTCAAAAGCCCGTGTGTCACACATGAAGTGCAGATTCTCCACCACAGGCATCACCAACAGCCTCATGCACCCAATGTCAGTGGCCACTCTCTCAGTCCTGTAAAATCCCTGCCTGCCAACACAAGCTGCAGAACCCTCAATAAACTCAATAATCAGCAGAAATGTTCAGCTCACTCTTCCCCCTGCCCCTGGCAGCTGAGGCAGTGCTGGTCCAAGTGTCAGATACACACAGCCCTGGGCTCACACATCTGCCCCTGTATCTCCACGCCATCCTGGGCTGCCACAGGACTTGTGGGACTCCCCATGGGAACTCAGACTGCCAACCAGCAGCACGGTATGAACTTGAGACAGGCTGTGCAGGGCTGTGCTGGAAGCACCATTGGCAGTGCTGGCAGGGCCCTCCCTCCCTTTGTTCAACCATGTTTGTGCTACAGACTCCCTGCTAGGCCAAAGCATGTGAGGGGCAGTCTCTGAGTGAATACCCAGGAGACAAATTCCATGTGTGAGCAGCACTGGCTCAGTTTTGTGGAATTGGCCACTCCAGGCTTTACCAATTAAACTAACAAGATCAATTACAGGGCAGAAGCAACTGCTCTGCCCTGTGCTTCTTCAAGCACTAAGCAGGAACCACCACATGGGGACTCCTCCTGTCTCCCAGGCCTGCAAACACAACACAACAAAGCTGTGGGGTGGATTTTGTTCCCTCTGGCATATCCCAGATGAGCCACAGTGCCATGGGTGGCTGTGACTGGCAGAAGAAAGGCTCAGTGCAGCTGCAGAAACCTTTCTACGTTGCAAAGGGCCTGCATGTCCCGGAGCTCAGCAAAAGTCTTATCAAGACTGAAATGCAGCCATCAAAGCCTGTGCAACTGCCTTGGTACATCTGAGGTTTAGTCACAATTAAACTCAACCCTGATGTCCTGTTAGTGCTGCTGTCACTGATGGAGACATTGATTACAAGTAATGTGCCATATGGCAGCCTCTCCACTTACCCCAAATGTCCACTGCTGGGAGCCACCAGAGCCGTGGCATTTCATGAGACGAGGGGGGTCGGACGAGCGAGTTTCCGAAACATCCAAGCAAAGCAGATTGTTCAAAATCAGCTCATGATCCTCATTGTAAATCCAGACCTGAAAGAGAAGATAGACATTTATTGCAATGTTTCAGGGCAGTTTCCTTCAATCTTTTGTTCACCTACAGAGGAAGCCCTTCAGCATCTAGTGTCAGAGATGGGCCTTGCAGTGAGTTGTGAGAATTGAATGCAGCCTGATTAAGCTGAAATGCACTGGTTCACATTTGCAGCTTCAACTGTAATTGGGTTCCTGTATTTACATGACAGAACAGTTTCTCTGTGATCACACTGAAAACCACTGTCAGCTCTAAGAAGCAGCAAGGACACAAGCTGTCAGTCTGTCCTCTCCCACATGCTGCTTGAGCAGAGCAGGTATTTTTATTCTTGGCACAGAGAAGCATCAGGCACCTTCAGTTGCTGCCATTTATGCTCACACCCTGCTGGCTCTGTGGGCTGCTTTGAGCAAGACATCTGGCACAGCTGGACATTCAGGGAAGCAGGAACAGCAGCCTAGTCCAACTGCAGGACCAGTTCAGCTTCTTCAGGCCTGCAAAGACCTGGGCCAAAATCAGTTCTGTGGAAGACCTGGAGCTCTCATTACCAGCAGGAGACTCTGAATCCAAAGCCAGAAAGCAAAGAAATGAAGGAACTTGGGGGTGTGTGCCTCAAAATATCCTGAGTTACAGAGGGGTAGAGAAAAGAGAAAAAAATAAATGGAAACTGTAGCCCTGCAGTGCAGGGAAGATCCTGACACCATCTGGCTCAACACCTAAAGACAGCTATTCCAAATGCTCAGTGGAGCCCTGGCATTCACAGGGCACCTGGACAGCACTTCCCAGCCTCTGGGGATGCTGAGCAAGGCAAATCCCTTCCCCCCGACTTCTCAGCCTGTGAACAAGAGGAGCCGAGCCCCTTACACCTGTCCCTGAAATACCTACTGACACACAAAGTTCTGGTGTGTTCCTGTTCCAGCCCTGTTCCCATTTTTCACAGCTTGGTGCTGCACTTGCCATGCCCCCTGAGTAATTTTTCTTTTTTTTCCATTAAGTCTGCATGAGTTTCACAGTCAGAGCATGGAATATCAAATTCTAGGCAGAAAAGTCAGGCACATAAATTTTGATTTGTGTCTTTTTTTGGACTATGAAACTAAAACCAGCCTTCTGGAGGGTGCTGGGATTTGGGACACAGCCTCAGTTGGACAGCATGACTGGAAAGCACACAGCTCATTATCACAGTGACTATTCTAACACAGGGAAGGCCTCCTTGGAAGAAGTGCAGGGTTCATCCTAAAATCTGCCCCAACCTCAGGCATTCTGTGCCTTCTAAAATACTCTTTGCTGTTTAAACCCTGTCATGAGAAAGAAAGTATGGTAGGATTAAAGAGGGAAGACAGAATGGAGAAATGGCAGAACTTGCCAGAGAGAATTGCTATTAAAAGAATAATTATGGAGCCAAATCCAAACAAGAGATGAACTGGTAAGAATGGAGAGAGAACACTGCAGTGACACACGGAGCAGATGTTCCATCAAAAACTGAGTAATGGCAAAGAACACAAGACCGTGGTTAAATCCAGTGTGATGCTTCTCCAGAAAGGCTTGCACAAGACAGCCAAAATTAATTTCAAACTAACTATGTGTTTAGTGTAGAAAACAAAGGAAAGAGGAAAAATAGGTCCAAATTTGGTTCCAAATCCAGATTAGAGTATCACTATTAACTTGCAGATTATTAACAGATTCAAGCACAGGGAAAAGCAAAGCCACCCCATATGAGGTTTCTTTGTTACACAATTGCAAGCCTCAGTATACTCCAACAATTATTAACTAATTTTCTGCTGAAGACTGAAAGGATGATGTTCAGCTTTTGCTGTTAAAGACTCTCAGGAGCAACAGATCCATATAGGAAAGAAACTCCTGGCAGGCAGCACAGTATCTAAAGCCTATAAGCAGAAAGGTGCCTTCCCAGGATTTAGGTCTCACTTCTGAGAGATCTCTTGTTTTATCCTCCTATGTATTTTCTAAAAAAAAAAAAAAAACAAAACCATTAAAAAATCGAATCTATTTTTAAAAAAGATATATCAGAGAGACAGGATATTTTCAACCTGCATGCATTTTCTAACCAGCTGTTAGGAGAGAATCACTGTGAAGACTCTGGTTTCTAAAACTTGGATTGTGTCCAGTTCTCAAACTCAGGAAAGCAGAACCTTTAATTGTTGTCCCCAAGAGACACATTGCAATGATCTGTAAGATCCCATCACCTCTTCCACTTGTGCTATTTCTAACAAGAAATATTACTTATCTTACTTATTCCTAAATGTCTGTTCAGTCCCCAGAATTATCCCAGACTATTTCTGTCACAATTAATGGAGCATGCTAGTTTTCATTATAACTTGAAGACATAATTTTACTATATTTTCTAGATATGAGAATCCCTTTCCTTATTATTTTCTCTCTATAGCAAAAACATGAACTGAATGTCAGTCAGGAAAAAACAGGACAGTGTGACATGCTTGACTAATTTTCAACTCTACTTAATGATGACCATTTAAGTCAACTACAACAAAAAGGATCACCCATAATGCTGATACAATTGAAAGCTACATAATATCTGTTATTTCTTTTAAATCCAAATTAAGTGAGAATTTGAAATTCCTTAGCAGGAATTTTGTGTACTCCATGAAGACTAGAGTACACAAAGCAAGCATAAACTAGAGGCAAAACAGAACTGCTTTTAAGGCCAGTCCCATGCCTTTAGAGAGGCTGGTCAGCTCTCACATGTATTCAACAGACCAAGTACAGGCTTTTTTCCTAGGACAAAGGCATAAAACAGATATTTCTAGAGCAAAACCAGCTGAAATGCCTACGAGTGGAGTGAAACAACAGTTAAAAGCTTCCAATAGTCAGGATGTTTCTTGCTATTTTTATAAGCAGAAGCTGCTAAATAAGTGTCATCTTTCTCTACATTGTTCTCACATATCTATAGCAAGATTGTTCAAGAGGTTATGACAGCAAGTTGGCTGAATGCACTCTTGGGATTTATTAGGAGAGCAAAATAAGTCTAATAGCAGAAAAACATACTTGGCTGGAGAACAAAATCATTGTGAAAGAAGATAGCACAGCCAGTTTTTTTATGAGAACTAATTGCTAAATTTACCACTAGTAAACCAGATTCATGAGAAAAGAAGCCAGAGATCAACAAACAGAGCATGGATTTGTCTTTCTCAGTACCAAAGAGGTAACTGAAGTTTGCTCTCCTGGATGAAAAAAAATGAGAAAAGGATTTTGATATGGAAAACCAACAGACTTTCTCCTTCAGGCATGTGGCACTTCATGATGAGAAATATTGCAGCAAGGAGAAGGGAAGCATAACTGTGTGGACATCATGCCCAGGCAGTCATTTCTGCTTTCTCACCCAAAGACAGAATGGCTCAGGAAGCAGCACTGCAGCTTTGGCACTGCAAATGTTCAATCACTTGGTGACGATGGTGCCCATCAGTTACTATTACACCCACACAGGCTTTATATTTGCAAGACTTGCTGACTGTCCTACAGTCAATGGAATGGATCAAATAGGAAAATCTCCATTCCCATTCCAGTTTTAATTAACCCACCTTTAACACAGGAACTTGCAATTTGGTCACAATGATGATTTCTCAGTGCTCTAGAGGTGAAGTACAAGGATGTATTCCTTGCTCCTGTCTGACAGCTGGACCTGGAGGCCACATGTCAAGAGCCAGCCACACTTATCCAGAGAACTGCAAACATCCCTCACACTTCCTGTCACACTCAGCTGGTGAGGCCACAAGTAGGAGGCAGAAAGTCCCATTAGGTGACAAAGTACACAGCATTTTGTTGGGACTATCACAAATCACTCTGCTTGACTGCTGCAGTTTCCATACCCTGAAAACTGCTGCCCGTGTCATAGAGTATCAAGTCAGTCCAGCACAACCCACCTTTACTAAAGCTATGCTGCTTTACATCCCATGCTCCATTTATTCTGTGCCTTTGATTACTTTTCTCTTTAGATCCAACCTAGCTTTTAGAATTGGGTCCCACGGGCTCCTAAACCATAATGTTCTCAGAGTAGTTCTTAGCTAGGTAAGCCTTTATGGCATTAGCTGGAGATCTCTCTATTCTGGAGACTTTTTATCCAAGTACTGAATTTCTGTCACTTGAAAGCAGTGAAACAGCAAAGACTTCATGTAAAATTCACAAAAATTCTCATTAGGTTTTCACATCTTCACACTCAGATCAGAAACTCACCTGTAGCCAAAAAATCTTCTGAATTCCTTTTATTTAACAACAAATCATTCATTTATCCCCAAATTACAGCCACTCCAGCAGCAGAGGACTGGCTGTACAGTGCACAAACACCAGCAGGGCAGAACAGGCTGCTTTAAATTCCAGTAAGAGGAAGCAACTGAAAGAGCTGCTACAAATTCTGAAGTGCCAATCAGTGGATTATGAACCCATCAGGGGCCACTCTAGAGCAGCCTTCAGCCAAATAGAGATTCATGCCATAAAGACAGCAGATTATAATATCCAACACTCAGCATTAGTAGGAGCTCCACAGTGTCCTTGGCCAGCCCTGTGGTTTGAAGTACCCTCTGAAAGCAGCTCTGTAAATACCAGGGCACTTTGCCAGCAGGAAAACACATTGGTCATTTTAAAGACATGAAGCACTGTTCAATATAAATGGGAATCTCATACCTGGTTCTGATCATTGTAGTCACATTCCCGAACCACCACCAGGCCTCCTTTCTGACTTGGGTGGCCCTGGGCAACCAGGCATTTGTTGGTTTGGAGGTGATACAGCTATGAAAGGAAAACAGTTTCATAGTCAGAGTAAACAACAGCCCTAGATCCCTAGTGTGCCCAAAAAAACTCAGCCAACACATCCAGTAATTTAAAAAATCTTCCCTTTTAAAATACCATTCTGTTTTTCAGATAATTTGGAGAAAAAATGGCATTAAACAGTTCCAATTTGCTTTCTAATTACATCAAGATTTCTCTCTCTGGTACAAGTGCGTACACACATCCTGGCTCAGCACATGCTGGCTCTACTGTCAAGGTTCTTTGTTCTCTTCACTCTCCTTGGAAGTCTGAGGCCCCACAAATTCTGCTCAGGAATATTGACTGTGCTGTATAAACTGCATTTTACTAGAGTTTAGCTTAAACATAAGTCTCCTCTTACAAGCCTCTCTTCATGGAACAGGACCACTTCCCTGAGAAAGGAGGAGGAATTACTGAAATGAAAACAACTTCAGAGATTTATTGTTTGCAAATTGATTTTCAAGAGCATTTACATAAGCGAAAAGACACTGTTATCAGCTATGGTATTTTACTGATGGATCAGGGGAGAAGAGAACATTTTACAAACATCCAAATGCTATTTTTGCTCTAATGCCCTACCTAGTCTGATTTAGGGGAATGGTGTATCAGAGGACTGAATTCAGGTCAGAAGCCTGTCCTGTGATGCAGACCTGTAAGCACCTAACACCAAAGCAAACAAGGAAGCTCTCAGCAAGCTGGCAATCTCTCCTGATCTGAACAATGATGCCCACCCTAAGAGACATCCCAGACATTTTCTGCTGTACAAAGTTTAGGTTGTTCTATTTCAAGAATCAAAAAATCATTAAGAACTTGATGTATCCCTACAGAGGAAACTCAGGGAGACAAAACACCTCTAATTCTGGCTTTAAATTACACACATGCTCTGAACTAACTGCTTTTTGGCCTGGTTATTTTCTTCCCCTGATGTGGTGAGGATCAGGCTCTTCAGGCAGCAAACACTGCCTGTACACCATGAGCTGAGAGATGGCAGGGCCTCAGATCTGACACCCACATTAAAAATACTTATTCCCAATCTGGAGCTGGATGTAGAGGGAAAAAGAATTTACTGTTCTGAACTCCAGGCCAGGCTGATTAACTAGCCAGCTGCACTTTATTATGAAGACATCCATAGCTGTCTTGGCATTTCTATTGACTCTACAAATTTTTAGAAACCAAAATACACTTCCAGTAATAAAAGGAACAAACTGCTCAGTCACATGATAGTAACAATTAGCACAAATACCAAATAATGTTTTTCACTAAACACCATTTCTGGAAATAGCTGTCCCAAGGCACATCAACAATCACCTCGAGTGCACCACACTTCTCCTGTTCCCCACACACATCTAAAATAAATTAAACAAAACATTCTAAGTAGCATTTCCTCACACCCCAGATCTAGGACAGATCTCATTTTCATAGTTCCTCACTCATCAGAAGGCTTTTAAACCACAGAGTACATGAGTTTTGTATGATTTTTGTCCCTGCTTTTATTGACCATGATGGCCAGCATTTGATAATGCTGGTAACAACTGCAACCATTTGTGATCATTACATTTCTTCCCAGCTGTCAAACCACCACTTATCTGTGGTCCAATTAGTTTTTGAGAATAAACTGAGATTTGGAGCGATTCCTCCCAAATCCTAAAGAGTCTGGCACACAGTGGTGACATTGGCTGATCGTTCTGTTCCTTGCAGGCATCTGGAAATAGTTTACACAATCATCAGAGCCAAAGCTGACTCTCTCATACAATGCTGGGTATAATTCCTGAACCCCTGAGAACCAAGCTAAAAAACTGCATTTTTCTGCTTCTTCTCCCCATTTCTTAAGGGGTGCACGAAGTTTTTCTCAAAATTAAACCATGGTAAATAACTGCTGGGAAGATTTACCCTTAAGTGTTGCTGAGATACTCAGATCCCTCAAGTAGTTCTCTCCAACATCAACAACTCCTCAGTTAACTTTCTGTCTGAATGAAAGCAGAAAGCTATTAAATTTTTTAAAATGAGAAAAAAGGAGAAAAAAAGGTCTAACTAGGGGAGTAACAGTATCCAACTAGGGGAATCAGCCCATTATATCAGTTTTATTCAGGGAAACCACATAACTAACTTCACAACTTGGCTGGGATACTGCTATAAAAATACAGCACAAATTGAGGATTCCTAGACAGCTGCTTCCATGTGAAAAAATTAATGGTGTCAATAGGTCCTACATGGACACAGGTCCTCCTGACTCACTTCTTGCAGAACCAGCAACTGTCAGCAGCTACTGCAGCCTGTGTCCCCAGTGGGGACATCACCACTGAATGCTTCCAACTATTGAGCTAAAAGGGAACCTGCTAACCCATAATCTATGTGCTCATGAAGCAATTTATTCCTGAGTATTCTCTTTCACAGAGAAGACATTGAGACATTGTCTTGGGTTTGAAAGTATCCATTATTTTTGGGAAGCATAAAGAAGCACACATCAAGTGAATCTGACACTGGAAAGAGAAGATGGAACTGTCTGGTGGCTTTGTCTGCATACAAACCCATAAGCAAAGGTGTCAGAGCTAAGACATGAATTTAATTATGATTTCCTTCATGAATACACATAAAAAAATATCTCTTCATTATTACTTTGAAGAAAAAAAAGAGGAGAAAAACCTCATTTTTTGTTCATCAGGTAACAGCCAAGACTAGAAAAGCCATCATCGGCCTCAGATGCAAACATTCTCCTTTGCAGAAAACGACCCAGTAAAAGCAACGAGTCTGGAAACTACAGTCTATTACCATAAACCAACAGAGTGTGAATATTTGAGGCCAAATTTCTCTCTATCCAAATTCATCTTCAGAACCAACAGCCATGAAAGCACATTCTTAAGAGAGCAAAACTTCCTAACTCAGAGCTTCGAGGTAAGAAACCTCATGGAACAGTATCTAGTCTAGAAGGACCTGAAATTTACATCAGACTGGAACTGATTTAACAAAAATCCTGTTATTTTCTAGACAGCTCGTTGCAAAACTCATGGAAATAGACTATTTTTGTTGTATTTGAGCAAATCTTTAAGAGAAAAGCCTCATAATAATTACCACACCAGAATTCTATATATTTAAGTTTCTCTTACCCTTCCACGCTGGATTATTTTTGGTCGTTTCTGTGCTCTGTTAATAAAAACTGGCTGTGGAGCTTTGGCATTGGGCCCAGATATTTGCATCTCAGGATAGATGTTATCTAAATACCACTTAAATGACTTGCAGTTCAATCTCTTCCTCAGTTCTACACGGTCGGTGATATTTCCATAGCTCCTCATCCTCAGCTCAGGTCTCAAAGCAAAATACTGCTCCTGCATTTAAGAGAAACAGGTTGGGGAAAAGGGGAGAAGAATTTCAGATTACTGATTCGTAATTTTTCCTTGTTTCCAGAACTCCCAAAATTTCATTTCATTTTGCTAGTGCTTTCAATCAGTAGGTCTGAAACCAACAATAGGAAATTGCAATGCTTGGATTGCCACAGGAAGTGAGATTTAATCTTGTCTAACTCTGAGCTAATTTTTCTAACTGAGGGGTTTTTTTTTGGTGAAGACAGTTATTAGGCAAAAATCTGCTGATCTTTTTTAGATGCTAACTTGAGGAAGAAACAAATCAGCCCCTGACTTTACTGCAATGGGCAACACAGGCATCCTAAAATCAGTAAGTAAAAAACAGATGCAGGTATCATCAGCAGCCTCATCTGACAAAGGTTTCTTGAAATTATTTTGATTGTTCAACAAAATTTTTTTTGTGGGATTCCAGTCTGTTTTGTCTAGCACAGGTTTCCAGCCTTCCAACTTTACAAGTTATCAGGGTAAAACCATACCAGAACAGACCTATAAATGGGACTAATATCATGAAGTTCAGTGGGATCACAGCTTTATTCATGTGAATAATCCGAACTGCCACTTGGGCTTTCTGGGGAGCCCAGATCTTCCCATTCATCTGCATCATCTCCAGAAAGGCTCCCACAATGTTCTTTTTTCCACATTCTATTTTATGATAATACTCAGAATCTTACAGGTTAGGCAAAGACAGATTAAGATTCCAGCCCAATCTCATGTGCTGCTTGACTCCAATGCAGAGACAAGGGGGACAAACAGGAACTCATGAACATAAAACATGGCACAAATACTATTGCTAAAACTAGACAAAAAATACCATTTTAGCATTTAATTCCAGACAGATTTACAGAGCCCACAGAAAAGGCATTGTATTTGCACACGAATTAGTTTACTAGGTACCATTTAAAATTCAGTTTTCAGGGCACTGAAATTTTGTATTTTGTTGTTTTGAAAAACTGTATTTTGTTGGATTCATCTCTAGGAGACATCTGGAATTCACCCACCATGATGTGGTTCTGACAGGTTTCAATTACTTCCTGCTATCTGATACTCAGAGGACAGACAGCATCACCTCTGGACAAGTAAAACACCTCTCCTCATCAAGATCTTTGAGTATCTGAATGTGCTCGAGGCATCACTGCTATTTTAACAGCAGAGGAAGGGGAAGTGTGTACTGAGTGTATATTGGACTGCTGGCCAGCTCTGAGGAAGTCTGGAGACAGACTGGACAGATCTGCTTCAAAAAGTAGCTCTGCTATTCCAATTGCCCCTTTCCTGCTTGAAGCTCACATGTTGATATCCTACCATTTATGTGTTATTTATTACCATTTTATACATAAACTTATACTTGTGCATTTTGCTTTTGGCAGTTATGAAAATTTTGCTGAATCATTTCCCTTATGCCATTTCATTTATTAAATACTGATATTTATTTCTTTATGTCTTATCTTTGCACTGTGCATCACTAGACTGCTTAGGTAAATTATACTAGCCCTAAATATTTGCATTATTCTTATAAAAACAAAAATATTTCCAAGCTTGTCTTCCATACATTCTCTGGCAGCTATCAGAGAATCAGACTAGAAACAGCTGGACAAGTTCTGGACACAAATCTGTGATAAGAGACTGCTAAAATCAGCAGTTCAAGTGCTTGCTGGATAAAGCAGTGTCAGCTGGAAATTATAACAAAGAATCAAGTCCAAGCTTCAGAGAAAGCAATCATTAATCACAAAACAACTGTGCCCAGACACCAGTAAAAGGGAAAGTGATAAATCAGATCTACCAAAGCATTACAGGGATGGAGAATGGAGATAAAAATTGATGGCCTCTAATAGGTTCCTTAACCTGAATATCGAGGTGAAGGATGGGTATTGAAACATGAAGCTCTAAAGAACATAAAATTAATAAAACATGTCTCATACAGAAATTGTAGGGACCACAGGAGCTGAGCACACAGCAAATCCTCTGGTCTCGGAGGGCAAAATGTCATTAAGTACCTCAGAGATGAGGGATTCACAAACACCTGATCTATGTTCAAAAGCATCAGGATCAAGATCTGAAGACAAGGAAGGAATACACTTCCCCTTGAATCCAGAAGTCAATCCTGATTGCTGTTCCAGGGCAAGGCAGACTAAGAAGCAGATTTCTAATTAAAACAGACAGCAAACAAGCAGCCAAAAAAAAAAAATCCCTATCTCACCAACATGGAAACTACCTGAAGGCACAGTACATGGCTGTCACGTAATACTGATTTGGACACAAAGCAATGCACAGCTTACAAAAGCTCATCCATCATCTTTTACTTCACTAAAAAGGCATAAAACTCAATTTCCTGTGGGCAGCAAAGCAACAAGGAGGAGATTTGAACACTCAAAAGCCAAGTGACAATTCTACAGAATTTAGGAATTCCTACCAGAACTAACATTAGGAGCTCAGACTACAGAAGGAAAACTCCGTCAGAGATGCAATAGATCTCACTGTGCCACAGTCCTTTGACAAACAAGCCAATTAAAAACCATTTAATAACCTTATTTCATGACCCAGAACTGTCTCTTACCTTGTATTCATCCATCCACACATGTGCCAGCCTCAGTGAGTTATGAGCCATGGTGTCCTGTCCCCCAGGTGAGCCGTAGGGACGCCTCTTACGGAAAATGTGTCCCACCCTGGAGCAGGGGATGATCAGGAGTCTGCCACCACACATCCAGATCTGCCCATAAAAACAGATCATGCCTCAGTGTTCAGATTGCTCACTGCCTCCTCCCCTTCTTCAAGGGATACTTTGGTAGGGTTATACATTATGATGGATTAGGTGTCAGCAATGTTGATCTAAATGTCATGTTTTCTGACAAATTAAATTTTTAGATCTCCATGTTACCAAAGAGTATTTTTCTCATATGACCACACTTTCCACAAAACACATCATGGCTTTCAAGAGACAAACAGAAATTTTTCTAAAATGTTATGCTCTAACAAACTATCAGAAGAGACTGGAATATATGGGCTAGGACTCATCCTGCACATTAAGTTCCCTAAATTGATCTACCTCCATGAAAATTGTCCACAATTCTGTGACAGATAACAAAGACCAGTCTTTATCATCAAGGGAGCCTGGAGAGCTTTTCAGCTAAGTATGAAAACTTACTGGACAGAGCTGTTTGTTTCTATTAAGATGTGGGAACTCAGAAGCACTGTTCCCCTTCAAATGCTACATTTAGGAGTCTTTATGTGTGGCACCACAGATCTACATTTTATTTACACTCTACTTCCTTTTTTTTTTTTTTAATTTCTTTTTTAACTTCATCTTCGAGCAAATTACCAGCACTGGCCACTTGCTGGAAGTCCCAGAAAAAACTTCCCACACTAGCATTTATAATCAAGTCACTTTTAAAACTCCTTCTAGACAAGATAAAGACAATTTCTTTCCAACCCTCCCCCAGGGAGATGGGGACTTCCAGAAGCTCTAAAGTCCCTGAATGCACTCCAATTTTTCAAAGCCCTTTTTATTGAAACTGTGTATTACAAGATAACAACAATAATCTCCAAACACTCCACACACTTCTACTCAGATACCTAATAATTACATTTATACTGAAAATTGAAAGATTTTATTTATTCAGTACATACTCTTTTAAAGTCACCCAAAAGTATGAAATTCCAGTTCTTATTTTTGAACTCTAATCTTGAGTTCTCTAATTGACAGATTTCTCTTAAGTTTTGGGGGTTGTGTGTCTGGTTTCAGGTTTGTTTGGTTTTTTTTGCTAACTTCACCTTTTAATCCCCTTTTCATATCTGTCATGATAGCATATAGTTTTCAGGCAGACTCTTGTCAAACCTGTTGATGAATTCTCTTTACAAAAGTAAAGAGATAAACACGACATTAAGCACAGTAAGCTGTTTTTCTTTCAGTGGAGTGACAGGGAAAGTGAGATAAAATCCAAGAAGCTCCATGCAGCATCATTTTCAGATCTTCTGACTATGATTTTTTCATTATTTTTCCAACCAAGATGACTCCCCTACATGACTCTCATTTTAGTCCTGGAAAACTTTACAGTTCCAGGTCCTCAAATAGGAAGCTGAACTGTCCAAGGAAATAGACTAAGCTTACATCTCAGCAATATTGCTGAGAGCCACACATCTCTAATCAACTTGTGAAACTCATGGCTCATAAATTAATTTCAAAAACTTGCATGATTCTTCTTTTCCTATGCTTCTTTACAGCTATTATGAAATGTTTCACCACCGAACCAAGAAAAAACCACAAACATTCAACTACAGAGCTGAAAATTCTCTGATTACCCTAAAAGATATTTCCAGGTTTTCTCCTCCCCAGATGTCCATGCCACTGTCATACTGCCCCAGCTCATTGAAGTACTCACGATCCATGGCAAACAGCCCTCCAGCCATGGTGGGTGACCTGAAAAGGTACATGGAAGGAAGTTCATTTTCTTTTAGAGAGAGAAAAAACACCCACAACCATAATTTTTGCTGAATCTGCTGGTCCCAAAGTCCAAATTTACAAACCTACATAACACAATTTAAATCTTTCAGTCACTTGACATCAGTTCTAGTCTCAAAATATTTTCAAAAGCAGATCTGCAAGTGATATCTGTGATCTTCCATTCTTCCAATACCTATAAGTCATATTTCTTTACCTGGTAAACTTGAGGAAAAGGGATAGGACAGAGAAAGAGGAACAAAAAATGCCAGAGGCATTTGTTTCATCACTGACTCAATTATCAGTTTACTGGCAAGTTATTTACAGTCCGTGTATTTATACAGATGGTCCCTCTGACATTTCCCAGTTTTTCACCTTGCCTGTGTGTTACTAGAAGGTGTTCTATTCTATAACAATCTGCATATGATGCACATTGTTCAGTCTCTAGATTGAATTCCTACTGTATCACAACACTGGAATATGTGGATGACCTACAAGAGTACAAAAGAGTAAAAACACTACATAAAAACATGATATGATAGTTGGAATATCCAATGGGCTGGAAAAAGGCTTTTTCCCATTCTTGCAAATAAAACCCTGTGATGAAACCAAGCCTAGGTCAAGATTTCATTGCCTGTTCTCACCCAAATTTCTACTACAGTTTCTGTCACCTTAAAACCTGGGTTGAAAGGTTGCTGTCAGTTTTCCCACTCTGACACCAAAATATTTCATTGTGAAGGCCTCTAAAATGCAATACTTTCTGTTGGATGGAAAGCCATTTTCAAAGGTTAAATAGCAATCTAGGCTCCTTTTTCAAAGGAGGCGGAGACCTTTAGGTAGGAAAAATCACTTTCATCCTCAGAAAATGTAATCTTTTTTGATTATTACACTTGCTTTAACTATAAAGTTCTGTCTTTTTACCATAGGACTTTTTCATAAAAGTGAGTTGAAGGAATTCAACAACAATGCTGAACACAACAACAGCCACTGACCTTCAGCCACTGACCAAATTAAATATGAGAACAGCTCTTAACAGAATAAGGATTTTAACATTTGATACTGATTCCCCACTCAGATTTTTTCAGTCTGTCCTTTCCTTCCAGGTTCAGAACCTGCCACAGTGATGCTGCTCAAACAAGCCAGGTAAACTGTTAAATAACTTAATAAGTTTCCTGGTTTCTGAGAAAAAAATCTTGGGATGGGGAGACATGGGAAGCCCAACTGCAGAGCTGTCAGATGACAGCAGAGAACCTTGTGCTGGGACTGTTTCTGGCAGCCTGAAATGCTCATATAAAGTCCAAGAAAAGAGAATGAGAGTGAGATAAAAACACATCAAATTTCTGATTCACTTGGCAAATCTTATCCACAAGGAGTCAGTTTGTAAAAAAGGTGAAGTTCCTCCACCTGACAAACCTCAATTCTGTACTGAGATTGATACTTGCAACTAGGAAAAGCACAGTGAGCTTCTTGCCTTTGCTGTAGCAGCTCTGGTTCTTTTCATGAAGGGATTCACTTGGGACAGTTCTATTCTTGTGTCTGAACCACACATGTCTGCTTCTAATAAAAAGTGCCTGCTGACACCATTTTATATCAGTTACACCTTCACTAGAGCCAGATATTGCCAGTTCTGCACAGGTCACACTGCCATCAATGGTTAAAACATAAGGAAGGTAACTCAAGTCCCAGTGTCAAGCTTTACTGAGACTTTTGTTTCAAAACAATTCTCAAAAACCAATTCCTATTACCACAAACAGATTTTCCCAATCTAGTAATTCTTTAGCATTTCAGCACAGAAATTATATAGTTCATATTAGTGGGATATGCAGGCTACTCCTAGAACAAAGGCAGTATCAAAATTATCATTAAGCCAAGCACATCAACAGACTGGAAACAAACATCAATGCATAGCTCAAAAGTGAAATTATTGGACAGATTTAATGCAGAATATCATAAACTCCCTCAGAATTTTGTGTTCAGCAAAAGCTGCTGTTATATAAGCATTTTCTAGAAACGTGCTTTATTGACCTAATAAAACAGATATATCTAACTCATGACTAAATGTGAAAAATTAAAGTGAAATGGTTTTGGTTAGTATTCCCTATTTCTAAGTGAAATAAATCAGTGAGGTATTTGACAGGTTAGGCATCTGCTCCTAAACCTGCACAGCCAGAGAACACTTCCTACTGCTCAGGAAGTGCTCCTGATCCTCCCTGTGTCACACAGAGGAGGAGCCTTACTTGATCGGGGCAGTGGCTCCCTCGGGCCCTTCCAGCTCTGCCAAAGGAACGAGATCCCATTTGAAGTGCAGGCCCCAGTTGAAGCCGCCCCGCACGACGGGGGAGGAGCTGTAGGTGAGGGTGTCGGCGCTGATGATGTCAATCACAGGGCACACCACGGTCCTGCGGTCCTCCCTGATGGGAGCCAGCAGAGGCTGCAGCCACATCTCGTTCACCTCGCAGTGACTGTCCAGGAACACCAGCACCTTCCCTGCAGAGCACACAAAACAGATCTGTTTGGTCTATGACACACCCTCACGCTCAGGTGGTCTAAAAAGGCACCAGCATCTTTATGGCACAACATAAAATTTATGTAACACCAGAATAACGGGGAAGAGATGGGAAACAGCTTTAAAGAAAACAACTTTGGAGCATATAAATATAACAAGTCACCCTACAGACAATTTTGACTGGGCATGAGGATGGAACTCCTGCAGTTCAGAAGAGCAATAAAATTACTGACAATTGCACTAACTGAAATGAATTTTAGCACAGCTTGGAAAATGCAAGCACAATCTTCTCTCTGGATTACACCATTACAATGCTAATGACTAAACATCAATTAAGAGACTTATCTGCCACTCAAAATTATTTAAGAAAGTAGCACACACTTTCTCAAATGCCAGAGAATTTAACTGAAAGCACATTCTGGTAAAGGCTATTTATAAAGCCCCAAATATTGGTTTTCCCAATTAACACTCACTGCAACAGAAGAGCTTATACAAGAAAAAATTGCAGATTAGTGTACCTTAAAAGAGAGCAGATTTCATTTTAGAGAAAAAGTTTGCACATAAAACATGCAAAAAATATTCTGCAACTACAGTATCTTGACCACATGGAGATGCTCCTGAGACACCATTCTTTCAGGGCAAGAATAGGAAAAACTCAACACTGTCTCATTAACACTGCAGTCATTGAGATAGTGCAGGGCAAGATTTGGGATGATGATAACTTGTGTTCATAACTTTCAATAACATGAGTTACTTTTTAGAGAATAGTACTGGTTTTGTTTCACAATTTCACTTACCCACTCTGAAAAGGTACCTCATTTTATTGAAAGCAAATGTCTCCAGGGAAAAAAAAGAAAAGAATCAACAGCTGAGACACTCAAAGTGTCTCAAGGTTTAAAAAACACTCAAATTCGGATCCAAATTTGCAGTTATCATTTGAGATAGTGCAGGGGAAGAAAAGATTAGGGATAATGCTAAATTGAGTAGCTTAGAGTGTGGCATGACATGCAGAGCCCCTGCAGGGGGCTAAAGTAACCACAGGTCAAACATTGAACATCTGAAAGCTGCACTACAGAAAGAGAAGTCACCCAATCTAATTGTCAAAGTATGCAAGGAAAAGAGAAAGAAGTTAGTGTACCTGTGGCATGAGAGGCTCCAATCATCCTTCCTCTGATCAAGCCTTCCCTCTTCTCATTTCTTACCAATTTTGTGGTTTTGGGAAGCTGAGTTTTAACATATTCACTCAAGTCTTTTTTCAAGTCAGCTGAGAAAAGAAAAACACAAGTTCAACAACAGGACAGAAATTCTGAAAGCTTTGTTTAAAGTCCCAAGTCATTTAACTCAAAAATGGCCAAAATCTTGATCAAAAAGTTACCCTGATACAGCACAGCTTCAAATCAAGAGCATCATAAGGACAGTCAGTCATCCCACATCCTACACTTCTCTTCCAACACCTTTAGTACATTACTCAAGTTAACTGAATCTACTAGACTAAAAAAAAAGTGCTGCTCTAAGAAACACATTTCCAAATTCTTCTCATGGTGATTGGCATTTGCAACAGATGCAACAATAAACATTTCACACAGGCAAATGATTTAAATTACTACATTCCATACATGAAAACAAATGCTGACACCTTTCAGAAGAAGCAGGAAGACACCTCATATTATCTGTACCCGCCTAACTGACAGAACAACAGATACAAAGTACAACTCACTCACAGCTGGTTACTTTTCTAAAACCCAAAAGGATCAAAGATTCTGCTTGGCAAGCCCGTGCTTTTGAAGGAGTGAAGAGTTCACTGAAGTCTATAGGAACTACTGTAACTTAGCTAACATCAATGGCAATTTTAAGAGTAACAATACTTCTTTCACCCAAGGTCAGTGGTTTCTAACATTAAAGCAGGACTACTGAAGAGCAGATGGACACATGAAGACTGAAGTAATAGAAAAGCATAATTAAACAAGCTTATGAAGAAATAAAGAGGAATATTAAATGAGAAAGAAAAAAACCCAACTGAGACTTGATAGAGAACCTCGGTATAGAAAGGCAGACAGACTTTCACCAGAGGATATGCCAAAATAAACATTATTCTGATGAATGTCAGCTCAAACATTTAAATTGCTGTTAACAAGGTTAAATGCCAATGGAATATAGGTGGAAGTCAGAGCTGTAACCTTAAGGAGGAATAAGAACTTAGAGGCAGGAGATTCCCAAATGAAATTCCAAACGTTAAGATCTCAGCCTTTACACTGCAAGGAAACATGGTGGATCAGAAGTGAGAAGGTAACACAGCAAGGATGATCCTAGAGAATCCTCTAGGACAAAGGAAACTCTCTGGGGAGAAACAGACAGAATTCATTTGGGTCACAGAAATTCTCTCCTCTGGTCTGGAATAAAGACATCACATGCCAGAGACAATAGATCTTCCCTATTTCAAAGAAAGTCTCCTAGAAAATGGATTAAATAATCTCTAAGGTGCTACCCAAATGAGATGACACCCAAACAAGCAGGGCAGACAGATTTGCAAATCTAAAATAAAATAGTGTTTGAATCATTCTTCACCTGATTCATTATAGCAAGAGAAGAACAGTGTACACCTGCAGAAACAATAGGCCAGCACAAAGGAGAAAAGCTCAGTTATCAAACTCAGCTCTTACAACAGAAGAGGCAAATAAACGAGGAAAAATTTTGCATCTACAAATTTCTGAGAGCAAAAGAAAAAAATTTAAAAAAAAAATAAAATAAAAAGGGGGAAAGAAGTCACATCCATATATCAGGAGATAAACCAGGTTCACAACATGCGCTTGAGCAGCAGAATGTAAGAGCCAGTAGAGTTTTGATCCACACAAAATGGCATTCTGCTGGCAACCGTGCCTGTATCATCCTCAACAGGCAGGTTTGTCTCAGACACATTTTGGGATTTTTGCTGTTGATGGGTTTTTGTGTGTCATGTTCATGTCCACTGGGAACACTGATTACTTCTGATATAACCCAAAAAATTGCTTCAATCCAGCCTGAGAAATTTTGCTCTAAAGAGAGAATTGCTCCCTTTTAGCCAGTCTTCAAAAATTACTTTAGGCATTACCTTCCTCCATATCTGCACAACAAAGGCAAAATGGGCCCTAGGATGGGAGCCTGGAGTGTTATTATTTTAAACTATTCTAAAGTACTGAGTTGCAGACAATTGGCTCCTTTTCTGTTCTTCAATCTCTCCTTCTACTCAGAAGAATGCCTCCAGTAACAGCCTTCAACGTACATCCTCAGGCTTTTCCACAACAGCTTACGGCTAATCAGGGAGAAAGAGGTTGTCCCAGAAAAAGAAATCCCACCTTTCAGGGAATGGAAAAAAAAAATTCAACAGTGGGCTCAGCTGAGCCATGGCAATGCCTGCTTAGCTAGTAAGACTGTTGATGATTGAGGATAAGAAGCTTTTTGAGGCAAAACTAGGTGCAAAGGCCCCAGGTTTGCACAACAGCACTGATGTGGCACAGGTCCCATATTTACAAGTGAAGAACTAAAGAGAATTTCATCTAAAACACCACTTCAGAAAGCAGGCAATGGAAGGAAAATCCATCTTTAATTAAAAAACAAAACAAAGGGGCATAAAGATCAAGCAATCTGCCCAAGCTCATGAGATCCATAGCACAGCCAAAATTTTTATCAATTTCCTCAGTTCCCAAATCAACCCCACTCCCCACCTCTCTTCTGCTGTAAGAATCCATTTATTAAAATTAAGCAGCAGCAAAAACATAGAATCATTAGCATCAACAGCAGTAATTCTCTATGTAAACAATACCTCCTCCTGCCTTTGGATTCAGAAGAAGTTCATTTGAAGTCAGAAAGACAAAAATAGCTACTTGAATGTTTTGAACTTAATTTGGTTGAAATTCACTAATTGCTTCAATTTAACACCAGGCCAGAAGAGTAATGGTATTACTGCCTCAACATAGGCATCAATAACATGCATCCTTACATTCAAAAGACTGAGTTTTGAAGTTAGGCAAGTTCTGAATACAAACCAAATTGCACACGGCACTTTATAGCAAGGCGTATGCTCCCAAAACACAAAACAAGCTTTTAAATACTACACATTCTTATCAGCAAGGAACAGGGTTTGACCTTTGTTCTCTTTTGTACCTCAACATTTGATCTGACCTTAGAGAAATCAACTTCCAGCATAACAAGAGGATGCCATTCTACAGCAGACATACCTAATCAGCCTCTTAGAGCAAGTGATACCTCAAACCAGAAAANAAAAATAATTTTTAAAATGCAAAAACTTATGGACTTGTGCAGAGGTGAGCAGGGAACTTGCACAGTCCTGCTGGCAAGAACTGCTATGCTAACACGTTCCTCAACAGGCATTTTGCTTTTGAAGGGCCAAAGTTAAAGGCTTTTGGAGGCCAAGCTAGAATTGCCTGTCTTTGCCTTGTCTGTCAATCGAGAGAAAAAGCAGTAATCCTTCACCAGGAGCAAAGCAACTCTGCAGGATCTACCCCTCCAGGGCCCCTCGCTGCCTGCGGGAGCTGCGGCTGCTCCCAGAGCCAGGACAGCCGCTCCCGGGGTGGCCACCAGAGGCTGTTCGAGAGCCACGCAGAGCCCGCCCAGCCACGCTGAGCTCCGGCCCCAGCACACTGCCGGTCCGAAATGCTGAGCAAGTACAAAACACGGCACCGTTTCCATAGTGCCGCAGCTACCCATCGGCAAGACTGCAGCCGGGAGAGTCTGTGTGCCTCCAGCTCCTTTCAGATGCATTCACAGCCGGTAGTGGCCACTCTGTCATCTGCTCTGAGCACCTGAGCAGCCCCAGCAAGAACTGCTAAGAAAACCCAAACTATAAACAACTGTTTCATGACCCACCCCCCCATCAGTGTGTGCAAGAGGTGAGGTAAGAGTGGAGCACCTCCCCTGTGAAGGCAGGGGAAAGTTGGGGCTGTTCAGCCCGGAGAAGAGAAGGTTGTGTGAAGACCTCATTGCAACCTTCCTGTATCTGAAGGAACCCTACAGGGAAGCTGGAGAGGGACTCATCAGGATCTGTACTGACAGGATAAGGAGCAATGAGTACAAATTGAAAGAGCAAAAATGTAGGTTAGATATTAAGAACAAATACTTTACTGTGAAAGTTGTGAGACACTGGAACAGGTTGCCCAGAGAAGCTGTGGATGCCCCATCCCTGGCAGCATTCAAGACTAGGCTGAATAGGGCCTTGAGCAACCTGGTCTAGTGGGAGGTGTCCCTGCCCATGGCAGCAGGGGTTGGAACTAGATGATCTTTAAGGTCCCTTCCAGCCCCCTAACATTCTTTGAATCTATGATTACCAGCTTCAAAACCTGATTTTGCATGTTGAAGCCTGTATGATACCAAGATCATCAGTAAAATGGCACCAGTGGCAAAGAGGATGCCTTGGGCATCTCTGGACACCACACATCTCTACTGGCTGGCACTTTCTGGAGACGGGCAGCAGCACAAACTGGCTTTGCATCATGACTTCCACATTTTATTTTGACCAGTCAATAAAGCACAGGAAGGCCCAGGAGTGTAATATTCCTGAAAGGCTCTCTCACCCAGTTCACTGTTGTCATCCACCAGAATGATCTCGTGCAGGAGGTGGGCGGGGGTGCGGTCCAGGACGCTGTGCACTGTGCGGAGCAGCGCCGAGAGCGCCTCGTTGTAGAAACAGATCACAACACTGGCAGAGGGCAGATCAGCAGGGTAGGACTTCTCTCTGCATCTGCCAACAGGAATAGAGTTTTTGTCACTATTTATAGAGGGGTTTCCATAGAGCTGGGTCACTGCTGAAACTTCATAGAAAGCAAGCAAAGATTAAATGTGTAGGAGGAACCCCTAACGTGAACACAACGAGCCCAGACGTGTGACAGCCATAGTAGGGCTCAGCATAGTAAGTTACTCTTCACATAATACAGACTCATAGTCAGCACTGCTGCTTTACAGAAAACAGAGGTTATCATGGACTGAGATGTGAATAAGAACCAGAGATCCTCAAGACAGAGAACAGCAGATAGTGAGGGCTTGTTTCAGCTGTCAAAACACTGTCTGGTACCCTCAGGTAGCTCAGACATGTACTGGAAGGGCAAATATGACATGAGGCCCACAAAAATACCACAGCTTTATTGGCCAGCTGCTGGAGACAGGGTTGGCTATCCCAGAAAACCTCCACTGGTGCTAAATACCTATTTACACAACCAAGGTTGGGATTCAGAGGGCAGATTAAGACACATAAGTCTAGTCACTTGCTGTCAGTGCAGTCTGAATAGTGTTCAGCTCACCCTAAGGCTGTCAAGTATGTTTTGTCAGCTGAAGAGCTCTGCATGCTTCATTAACTGCACTGACTGGATCTCTGCTAATTATAAGAAAAGCAGAGACAACTCACTAACAAGCAGTTATCTAAGCATCTTAATCTGCAAGCTGAATCCCACTCAAAGCAAAAGATCATTCTTTCTTCTTATTTTCAAAGCTTGTCCTTACTTCTAATAGGGCACAGTATCACAGATTAATGCCATATGAAGGTGCCAGACATGGGGAGACCAAACAAAAATAAGAAATTATAAATGAAAACCCAGAAGTATAGAAGAAAAGCTTTCATTTACTTAGAATGAGCTCAATTCTGGTAAAAACAGTCAGCAAGTACAATTCATTACATTCACCCACACCAGAGAAACCACTAGAAAAATAGATGGAGGTTTATCTATTTTTCAATGTTAGGACTTTTTATTGCTGTTACAGAGGTGAAGTTTCCCCCTCCTCACCCCCCATATGTACCAGACAGATTATAGAAAAATATCTGCTCTTTAATAGAAAATATTCAGAGCAGTGCATACCTTTAGCAGTTGACAAAAAAAAAATACATCTACAGAAACAATATTCAGTCAAAAGAGACAGAAGAGCCCAAAGAATAGAAATCCTAACCTCAAGCACTCCTGTTAAATAGCTGAAAAATCCGCCTTCAGCTATACGTGAGGATGGAACAGTGTATGACAGAAATGTTATGCCAAAAATATTAAATACTACATCAGGTGCAAAAAGCCCTTGAGCACATGAAACTTTACCATGTTCTCTCCAAAAATCAGCACCTACTTTGCATCTCTTGTATCAGGCACCTCCCTGTGGTATCCCAGTCGATTGCTGATAAGCATATTGAAAGCATGCTTCTGATAGCCCAAGTCTCTCACTTCCTGATCTTCTTCATTAAAAATCATTCCTGCAAAAGAAACATGCCCAAGATCACCTAACAGGCTCAAAAACATCATTTGAAAGAAATCAAGGATTGAAACACATGCTTTAACCTCTCCTAAAACCCATTATGCTCTTAAAAATCCCTCCAGTTTTGCGAAGTGTGTATTTGTGCAATTATTTCTGCTCCCTCTCACAAACAGGCTGCACTTATGAATAGCCCTTGCAGCCGTAATAAAATTAAATCTTTCTCCAAAGACTGCTGGCTCTATTGTGTTTATTGCCTCCCTACACTCCTATGGCCCCTAATTCTTAGCACCACCTAAAACCAACATCAAACAAGCAACAGAGGATAGACTGTGGCACACAATGAATCAGCATCTATCTCTACAGGTGACAGGTCTGTAATGGGATTTTTGAGAGAGGAAATACATTTAGAATGGTAGAAAAATCCTCACAATAGCAGCTCCAATTTCATGCAGTTCTGAAGTCTGTGGTAACAAAAATAGCTATGCAAGAACTGTAAACTTTTGTTTATCTCACCTGGGACTTTGACAGAAAGTAAAACACCAGGAGAGCTGCTGTTTATTGATTATTTTAGCAGAAGTGGCAACTGTTACTAAGCATGGCAGAAGTAATTGTTGGTATTGGGAAATGCACTGCTATAAGCCAAGGTGAAATTTTCAATGCCAGCCTGCCTGCCTTGACTCAGTGCCATGGGCTTCTCTCACTGAGCCATGCACTCACCAGTGTGAACAGAACCAAAACATTGTGGCATTTCACACAACTCCATGAGGGAGAGACAGCTGGTGTCTGCCACCTGTGCCTCTAGCTACTTCTGCAACAATTCAGGTGGCAGAGTGATCATTTTTTATTGTCTGTATTCAGCTGGCTGCACAGAATGAGATGCCTGTTACCTCTTCAGTTATTATCAAGCTACACGTGCAATTTCAGTGAAATTTCACTACAAGAAGAGAGCAAGAATCATGTCAGTTATCTCCTTCAACTTTGCCCATCATCTCCATATCACTCAAAATCTGCAGAAAATCGTTAACAAGAGGGTTCCTCATTCATGTGCTACCATACTTCCAGGAAAATATGTTTTATACATTCACAGACTAATTCAGATTGAAAGGGACACCTGGTCTAATCTTCCCAAAAGCAGGTCCAGATAGATCAGGTTGCTCAGGACCAGAGCAGTTAAGTTTTCAAAGCCTTCAGTATCTCCAAAGACGAAGATTCTACAACTCTTATTTCCCTGTTCAAGCATTTGACCACCATCACACTGAAAATGTTTTTCCTCTTCCATAACTGAAATGCCCTTGCTCCAGCTTCTTATCATAATCCCATGCACTCTGGAAGGAGTCTGCCTCTATCTTCCCTACAGCCTCTCCCATTCAGCTGCTGCTGACAGCAACAAAATCTCACCCCTCAGCCTTCTCTCTGAGGCAGAAAAAACTCCATCCTCTCAGCCTGTCTCCACACCTCGTGTTCTCCAGTTTTCATCAGCTATGCAAAAGCCACCTGGGCTCAAGCCTGGAGAAAATCAGTTGGGTTAAACACAAAAGAGAAGTAATTTTTAAAGTTTGAAATGGAAAAAAAGCTTCTAAACAAGTAATCCATCTGGGCCTTTGGAGCACAGCTGTGTCTCAATAACAAAGTCTACCTACAGGTACCAGGTGACCTTCTGGAGGGAATTCCATGCATCCACATTTCCACCATTTACATTTATCACCCTGTGAAAATGTTTCATTCTACAATCCATCCATCGACAACCACTAACTACATTTTTCTGATCTTATGAAGATATTCAAGGAGTGCTAATATTTTTAAAATCTTCTCATGAAGAACCGTATCAAAAGCGTGCAAAAGGCCTGAAAGCTTTCAGTTCAAACAGAAGATAGAAGCCCCTGGAAAATAAGGGGTTTGCAATCAAAACCTCAGTGTAGGCTTCAGCAGTGTTATGCGGCTCTCAGAGATAAATGAAAAAAGAAAAAATAGATTGACCTACCAGATGACAGTTTGGTTTTGACTATCATACACCAACTTCCTTTTCATTTTATTTATTTTTTTGCTTTGGTTGTTTATCACTGTCCTACCCTAGACAGACAGGAAGCCCTTTTCTACAACACCTCATCTTAAGAGCTGTCTCCTGATGATTCCCGTAGAATTTATCCTGGCACTATAACTCCCCTTGGCTTTCACCAACCAAACCAGTCACTTGGTTTGAAGATCAAAGGACTTCTCAGTTAAAAAGCTCCATTTCTTTCCTGGCCCAGACTGAATAGTTGGAAAGAAATGGCCATCTCTGGACTGGCGTTCCACCTCACTTGGTGCTCAAGCTTTTTGCAGTGAATTGATAAACACTTGTAATGCCACAGGGCAACATGAACTGCCCTTTTTCTAACATATTCACACAGGTCTAGTGACCAACTCAGAAAGTGAAGTTTGATAGATTTCTATAAACTCATGAAGCCTGTGATTCACCATTCATCCACAGTCATAACAGTGGACTTCAGTGACATCTGAGCATTAAACTGGCTATGGAGATTTCTGTGCTGTGCTCCCAAAGCAGCAGCAGAAACCAACACCCCAATACTCTGCCACAACACTTCAGCCTCCAGGCTCAATCCAAGTTTTAAGCCAGTACACAACGTGTCTGTTTGCACATCTAAACACAGCAGTGAATATGCTGTAAGCACTAGAATACACAAAGCATTTTAATTTGGAACACAAAACTAAATCACCTCATTGATGAAACATGCTCTAGCAAAACATGCAGACCTTTGCTGGTACAAAGTAAGCAGCATTTGGCTCTAACCACTGTCACCTCAATTCAATCTCAATCTCTCTCTCTAATCACTGTTATCTTGCATTGTAGGTTTGTCCTACATGCATTTCTTGTAGATTAAGTCATACTCCAAGCATATTCTCCAAATCAAGGGGTCCTCTTCATTGTTTATTGATATCAAGTTATTTTTAATTACTGAATGTAAGTAGAGTTTCTTTGTAGCTAATTAAAGCTTATGTATTTGAGCCCAATTAACACAGGAGTAAGATATGAATCAAGCACACACTGAACCTTCCAAAAGCAAGATTTAGCTCATCAAGGGCAGACCCATGCTGTAACCCAGTCCTCATTACTGTGCACACAGCATAGATGTAAATGTTAGAAAAAGTGTATTTTGGATTAAGCACTGTAAAATAAATTTCAAGTAATTCCTAATGAAGAGAGCCACAAGGACCACTTGCATTTTAACAAACTTCATTATATGCTTTCCCCTACCATTTTTTTTTTTACAGAAAACTCTCTCATTTCTCCTGTTGTTTTACTAAGTTTGTCATCAACACTGAAAACTACTCACCCATTTCAGGAGAGAATTCTATCTCCCCCTTAACTGGGTCCTGGATATGATTTCCAAAAGAGTTTCCTATCTTATTCTCTTTCTGTTGCAATTCAGGTATATGAACTGGCCCCCGAGTAAAACGGGGGTAGAATTTTTTTGGAAATGGCCTCTGAGGTTCCAGCCCCTTGATGGGCACATTCTTGAAGGATTGGTTCTCTTCACTGAAGTTGAAATAAACAAAGAGCAGAAGTGTCCAGGTCACGGATGTGAAGAGGCACCCATAGCAGAAATAGCGAAGTGTGACACTTCCCATTGTAGACTCAGCATCCTTGAGAGCCCATTCTCAATTACCTGAAAGAGTGAAAACACACATTTTGTTACCTTATACGTTAGGAAATACATTCTATAGGTTACTCTTCCATTAAACAATTTTTAGAACTTAAACTTTAAGCACAGACCTTAAGTAAATCCCTTCTCACTCTCCCATTCAAAAAGTAAACACGACCAGTTTTCACATTTAATATGGATACCACTGCTTTAAAACATGGAGCAAACAATCACTAAGAGCCCAGTGACACACCACAATTAAAGGTAAAAATGATTAATTTTCCTCAGAACAGTTACATAATTATCTCTGTTCCACAACAGTACATTTCTAATATGCCAGCCTTGAATTAAACATATAACTATATAATTAAATATACTATACACAGGGAATTGATTCTTCATGGAATTGTTTCGGCTGGATGGGACATCTGGAGGTCCCCTTGTCCAACCCCCTTGCTCAAGCAGGGCCACTCTGAGCCAGTTGCCCAAGAGCAGGTCCATACACATCCATTTTTGCAGCTCAGAGCCTGTCCTACAGCATGGAATGAGAGAACATGGATTCAAAAAAGCTACATAGTTCAGTTCTTCTTGCCCCAAATTTAAGAACAGCCATCACGACTGTCCCAGGAGTTCCAGAAATCATGGGGTGCAACTGAACAACACACAGCACCAAGATGGTCGTATTTACAGATAATCTTCTCCACAGAAAGAAGACAGACAGGACACAAAAGAAGGAAAAGCTCTAAGGTAATGTACTGGGTTCCTCCAGGCCTCTGCAGACTACAGAAAAGCTTTCACATTTCCTGGAGGAGATGCTCATCTAGAGCTGGAAGGAAGCAATCCAGACTAGAGTTTTACTTTAGACATCCACAAGACAATTTTCCCAAGTTCTATTGAAAACTACTGTCATAAGCAAAACTGTGAAGTGAAGCAAAAGAAGCTGGTGAAAATATTTTACTTATGGGCCAGGAGAATTGGGTAGACTTTCTGAAGTTCCCCAAATCTAAAAAAGGCTCAACACCATCCCCCCCACCCTGCAAAAGAAACCCAACAAAACCAACAAAACAAAACCCCCAAACACACAAAAAACCCCACACACCTTAAAATCTATAGAGATCAGTTCCTCAAACTCAGGGGGGGAAAAAAAAGCTGACTCAAATAATTTGATTTCTTTCATCACTATCTAACCACAACAAATTCTTTGCACAGTAACAAAAAGTCAGGAAATAATGTAATCACTTTCTAATTAGCCAAACTTTTGTTTTAAGAAACCAGATATTGGGGTGGGAGTCTATCATTTATGTTGATGCATTTTGCAAACTACTCAAAAAGTCAGAAACTACCAGAAGTCTTCAGGTCAGGCTGGCAAAGAACAAACCAGAGCATTTATGAGTACAAATAAATTATTCCTTCTCAATATGGCAAACTACTAAATAAAGGTAGAAGCTGTTAATGATCCCAAAGAACATTACAAAGACACCATTTACTTTGGCAATGTAATTCTCAGTCCTTATTGATTTGCATACAAAAAGAATAAATGTCAAATTTAAGCTTACATTTCCCAGACTATAGCAGGTTATCATCTCCCGAGAATAAAATATCCACAGAGTAAAGCAAGAAAAACAACCCCCCCCCCTCCTCAAACATAATTTACCGATTGTTCTTACCATGTCAAACTCCCTCACTTTTGCAAGGCAACAATCTACGGAGCAGTTGAGCCCAAGGAGCTTAAAAAGGTCTTACACAGGGTTTAAATCTCAGGCTGACCCTGTGCATACAGATGAATTGCACTCTCTGTGGAACAGGCTCTCTCTCCAACACTGTCACACAGAAATCTCGTTGCTTAACTGCAAAGCCATGAAATTACTCAGGCACCGAATGCTCTGGGGCAGAAATGATTTAAGGAAATCCTCATTTTTGCTAGCAGAATAGGTTCACCAGTTAGAGAAGTACAGATGACAAATCCCCAGTGCCTCATGCCCTGTGCTAACACGATCATAGCATGGTGAACCTTGGCTCAGAAAAAGCACGCGAGGCTGCAGAGGAGCAAGAGCAGATAAACAGTTACATCCTCTCACTATAATAATTCTTCTTGCTCAGCAGTCTACAGACAATTAATGCTTCTCCATAAAAGAGGATCTGGGTGCTTGCCAGGTTCTTTTTGCACGGCCACCTGAAGGTCATCTGCTGTAAGAATTGTCCAAGCCTGACATACTGCTCCTCAAAAGCTGCTAGAGGTGTTTTTCTATTCACTGTGGTAACACAGATGGACAATCCTAACATGCCCTGACACTTTGGAACAGAACTGTCCTAGTAAGATAAAAATTCCTGTAACAGAGAAGGAACCTTTTCATTTCAGAGTTGTTTAAGGATACATCTACACTGCAGCTTGCACAGAAAAAGCAAACATAATCTATTCTATCTCTGGTAACAGACAGTAGACAGGCACACAGAGCAGAATTCCTCATGGGTTAAATATTTCCCTAGTTCCTTGCATCTCTTTCATAGCTCAGAGCTATACCTGCTGCTGTGGCACTTCCAGCCACAGGCAGGTTAAAGTTTGCTGTGACTGACATCAGGCACACTCAGATTAAAAAGGAAGGGATAAATTACTAATCATCAGAGTGAGGACTTTGCTGTACATCCCTTCCATCTCCAGAGAGCTCTCTGACCAGGCTAAAAGCTCATGCTTGGCTACTGCTACAAAAATAATAAATGCAAACAAGAGCTAAATAAACCAAGTATTATTTCCACCTGAGTCTTGCTAGATATGCTTCATGTTCTTTTCCTCTCCTTCACTATTTTAGCATTTTGTAAAATGATAAAGATGCTGAAATACTGCATTTAACCAAATGACAGAATCTCCACAATGCACAGACTGTGCCCAATCAGTACCTTGCTATTCAACCAAGACATTTGGTAAGTTATTAGGCACGAAAATACAGACTCACTATTTAGACAATTCTGAAGGCAGAATGAAAAAAAAAAGTTAACCCTGTGTATGAAAAGCACATTGAGGCTTATTAGTTTACTTTATTCACCAATACATATACATCTACACAAACACCATCCTTTAGATTTCAACCACTTCTACCATTTAAGCAGAGTCACAATCTGTGTCAGCGCTGCACACTCCAGTTTTAGACAGTTTTAGTCTGACTGACTTCTTACAGATGTGCTTTAGGCCAGAGGGGGTTTCCAAGTCTTCAGCCATGTCACATGTCAGTCCTGCTTGGGATCAGCCCCAAGGAACCAAGAGAACCTTTCCAGTTCTACGTTTCTATGCATACAAAGCACAATCACATCAAGGTATCTCTACCTCTCCTCACCATATGAAGAAAGAAGAAACCCTCCACTCATTTCAGTGTGCAACAAACAAATAACCACTTTGCTAAGTGCCAGAGGAAGAAGGAGAGCAGACTGCAGCTGGGCACGAGGACACAGCAGGAAACACTCAGTTCAGAGTCTGACACTCAGCCCCTGATTCTTACCTCATCCATCTCCCTATCCATGACCTCCTTCCATGCAGACACAGTGAATAAAAGTGTTACTCTGTCTAGACTCCTCTGCTCTCCAGTGTTGTAAAGTCCTCTAGGAAATACATTTTGCCAATTTACCCAACAACCGCTTCTGCCTACGGATGGTCAAAATACCTTGATGAGTGTCTTAAATATCCATCCTCTCCCAGATGAGTGTCTTAAATATCCATCCTCTCCCAGATGGTTTCTCCAAGCAGGATTTTGAAACTTAAGCAAAGCCAAATCTTTCTTTATTTCTTCCTCACTTTTTTCCCCCCTTTAGAGAAAACCTGTTCCTGAACAGAGGAGATGTGAAGGACATGCCTTTCAAATCCAAAGTATTAGGATCTTTCTCAGCCCTGATATATGCTGCATGAGAAAAACAGATTATATGTATTTTTAACTCAACAGCCTAAAGCTCTGCTAATGCAAGCACAGCTGGCAGGTTTGAACAGTTGGATAGAAACAACTGAAATAAAAAAAGCAGAATTGTATTATTCAGATAACCATGTCAATGGGCTCATAAGAATAATTTTCACCTATGCAATACTGTAACAGTGAGTCCAGTCACCAATAAATTGCTATTTTGACAGTACAGTTAAAACCCTTTTCTATTTATTTATTCAAGTGCAAACAAAAATACTAAATGCCACGAAAGAATAATCCATTATTTAAACATAGCAAGAAGAATTGCTTCACAATACCGTCCCTCACAAATTTTCCTGGAAAGAGACTAGGCTTGAAGGGTCTATCATGCATCTCCCCTTTGTTTCTGAAAAGCAGTACAGCTGCCAAAAGTAAACACTTGAAACAATTCTCTTTTCCAAAAACTCAAATAGTAAAGAACATCCAGAATAAACAGAAGGCATTTCCTTTCCCTTGGCAAGATAGGAGCTTCCAGAACAAGTAATAAATGATAACACCTTTAAGTATTTCACAGGCATTCATTCCCATGCCCTAAAGATGCATGGAGCTCATGGCTGTTCACTCTGGTGTACTCAGGAATGCAGAGACACTTCAACATGACAATCATAAATCATCCAACGTAGCAGTATCTCCTATATCAGGAAATTATAATCCAGCTTGGAGGCAAGAAAGCAAAAAAACCCATCTTAGAAGCTGCCCCCATCAGCATCAGCTCCGTAGAGACCAAGACTGAAAGGAGCAGTATTCTGAATGTTCCTAACCAAATATTCAGCCTTTCAGTGTCTCTCTTGTTGCTCTGTTTTGACTGTCATATATTTATTGCCTGACAGTTTTCCTTTGGCAAAGCCTTGGAACTGAGTTTGCAGACCCACATGCCAGAAATGCCAGGAGTAAAATACTGCTCTCTAATTTCCACGAATTCCAGTACATAAGTCTCAGTTCTTTGCACAAGTAGTAAATAATTGATTTTTTTGAAGAGAACTATAAAGGTTAAATATTAGTAACTCAAGTAAAAGTCTATCAAGTTCAATCAATCAATCACAAAGCTGAAAAACTCTCCAGGAGCCCACCTGCCAGAGCTGATCTGCAGTACTCACTGTGCCATGGGCTTTTCATGTCACAACAGCTTCTTTTAGCAGCCTTACACCACCACCATGACATTCATTCCATACATCAAACCCAGGAACATTTACATTCATTTAATAACTGGCCCCATGACATTCATTCCATACATCAAACCCAGGAACATTTACATTCATTTAATAACTGGCCCAACAAGGATACAACTGTGTTCCCCCCCACAGTCCAGAAGGGTTTGTTGTTAGTAACCTGTGCAGCTCTCAGTAACACTGGCCCAATGTGTTGGCCTTAGATATTTTTAAAGGAAGGAAAAAATGTCAACCACACTCTGCAATATTTTGGCTTTAAAGAGCAATATTTGCTACAGACTCTATGACCTGCCACTGCTTAAGCACTGACATCTGCTTGGATTAACCTCAACAGTTTAGTAAACACACCGTATGAGTAGATATTTCATAACTGTGCCAGAACTCATGTTTGTCAGAGGTCAAACAGAGGATCAGACTAACCTCAAGATTTTTGAAACAGGAGTAAAATTTATTTGAAAAAACCTTAAGGTCTGCTTGTAATTTTTCCAAGAACAGCTTTTCCTCTTAAAAAAAAAAAAGGAAAAGACAGATACACAACTCATACTACCCAAGTCCCCTGCAAGACTACCTGTGTATTTTGGAACTGTATTGAGGCAAGGAACAGATGTGTATAATCTTCATTTTTAAAGACCATTCCAGTAAAAAAAAAATCATTAAACTACTTTATCTTTCTACAGAGTATTAGGGTCATTTGCTGCACAACCTTCTATGGATGCTTCTAATTTTTACTTCCTTATTTTTTGGGGGGAGCACAACACAAGAATATAAAACAACACCACTCACGAATGCAACTTTGCTCTTTTAATAGCCTTAGCTCTTTCTACATTTCTTGGCCTCCAAGATGTTATAGCTACCCATGAATAGGCTTTCCAATTTACTGGTTGAATCACTATCAAACAACAGCATTTAAAGTGCAATGAACAGAGGCCAGATGAGGAAGAAGTAGTACTGCAATAATACACACTCATCACACAAACAGAGATGCCAGTCTGCATCTGCAGATGCAAGCGTCTTCTGCTCTCGCACGAGAATTATTTTTTTCCAGGCAACCTTTCCATTAGAATCTCTCTCCTCAGGGAAAGTCACAGTTAACAGAACAGCAAGATGAAAAAGGGACACCTTGGGCAGCTTTTGCTTCACATCCAACACACATCACTAGGAGCAGCATCCACTGAACATCCAGACAGAGCAAAAGTAACACACACTTTCAAATAAAAGTGTTTCACGTGCTCCAGAATCTAAGCACTGAGCCAATTTAACTCCTTCTTAAAAACCCTTCTACAGGATTGTTTCATCACTAAATTGGATCCACCTGCCAGTTTGTTTTTAATTAAAAACCACCAATAATTTTTGACCTTACAGAGGGATGGGTGATTGCACTTTGTGAATTAAGTGGCTCTTTTTGACAGAGTACAGGCAGGTAACCGCTCATGTAGACAGGCTGGGCCTACAGGAACCTAAACTGTGACATTCAGCAAAGACAGATGCCAAGTCCTGCACCTGGGCAGACAAACTCTGTGGCTGCTGGCACAGCCTAAGGAACAGCCCTGCAGAGAAGGACCAGCCAAGCTGGCTGAGCTGGAGCCACAGCACAGCCCTGCAGCAAGCAGAGCTGAAGAATGGGCCCCCAGCAGCACAGCCAGGGGTGCAATTCCACAGTTCCCTGAGACCACAGGCAGAGGACAGCACCAGGGAGGGATCTGCCAGTACCGGACAGGCATCAGGAAACTGGAGTGAGTTCAGTGAAAGGCCACCAAGTCGGTCACAGGCTGGAACACTTGCCTTGGGAGAACTGAGGATGCTGGGCTCCTTCAGCCTGCAGAAGGGACAGCTTTGGGATGAGAACAAAAATAGCAGCCTGTTACTACCTACAGGCTTGTTACCAAGAAAACAGACCCAGGCTTTTTACTGAGGTGCAAGGTAGGAGAAAGAAAGAACTAAAAAAGACTAATGTTAAATCATGTTAATGTTAAGTCACACCAACACTCATTCACAGATATATCCTGTCAACCACAGGCTGTCCTCTTGCATAAGACCACTGTTCCCATTCATTTTAATGAGATGACACATTAAGATCTATTTTTAATTAGCCTCTGCAAGTCCCTTCTAAATTCAACTTTCAAAGCTTTGAGAGCCAACAGTTTAGTCATTTCAGCATAGATATACAAATCCCTGTCATACCACCTAAAATAAATCCTCCTGGAATGAATACAAAATCTTGAGCAATACTTTACAGATAATCTTAAAATACCAATAATATTCATTATATTTTAAAGATAAAGAAAGGCACATAGATTAGTTGCATAATTTTTTGAAGACCTATGAAACTATACTCTGAGCATATAAAGTCTGAAAAGCTTTAAATGCTTTAGGACAAATTTAAAATTTCATTTTGTTAAGTCTTTAGGTTCTCAGCCCTCACTATTTTTCCACTGTCAAATGACTCACTCATATACTGATTTCTATTTCAGTTTTTGGGCTTTAACCAGAGATGTCTAAATATTGCATAGTATCATTTTCAAATCTGTGAACTATACATTGAAATGCCTCCTCTAGGAACATAACTTTGCTTATCAAGCTTTTTGGAATTTCTCAACTCCAGTAGAATAGCTTTATTTAGCAGGTTGCCATACCAGAGTGTATGCAAACACTTCAGCTTTTTTACAATAAAAATGTGGAATTCCTCCTTTATCCACTTGCATTTCAAAAGCACCCTTAAAGAAATGTTCAATTATCTTCTGCAGCAATTACTCCACTTCTTTGTCAACAATAAAACATATTAGGCTTTTCCCTTAGTGATAAAGGATACCTTTCTCCCCACATATTACTCCACTCCACGAAGTGAGAGTATTTCACAAGGGCTCTAATTTAAGGACGCAATTTTAATGGAAAAAGCAGTCACAAGTTTTGGAAAGAAAAACTTTTGTAAGTCAGGGTCTCATATTAACAAACAGCTGAAAAGAACACCAGGTTTAGTTACAACCAGGGGTACAACATTGCATCAAGAAAAGTAACATAATAGTCCAGCCTGATTAGAGAAAACAAGGAATCTCGGATTAGAAATACAAGCTTACCAAAATCCTAGTTCTCAGTTCTGGGTAAATAAGCGCTATACAGTGCACAGTTTCATGCTGCTGCAGTGTCCTCATTCCCCTCCAAAAAAAGCTACTTAGTTCCCAAAGTACTATAAGATATATAATAGTATAAATATATATATATAATAGATAAAGTAATATAAGATATAAGAAAGAAATTCTTACCTATCCCCCTGACAAACGCTCCGTAGGCTGCTGGGCTGGCTGTTCCTTTAAGCCATCTGGCACACAAATACATGTCATGCCATTCCCGGAGTCCTAAAAATACCTTCTGCCTTTTTTGTTGCTAATAAATACTTTCTTCTAATTCAAACAGCAAGATTTTCTTTTCATCAGTAAAACCAGCTCTGAAAGAAGCCAGAATCTCTCCAAAGAAAGCTGCAATGCATTTTGTAATACAGCCCCTTTCCTTCTTCACAGAGCTTAGAAAACAGCAAGGTTAAACACCCCACAAGTTGTTCTTCATTGCATCTATCTCACATTAAAGATCCATGCATCTAGATATTAGTTTAACAACCCTTCAGCACTATATACAAATGCAGAATGTAAGAGAGCTTACAAGGTCAACTATACACAAATAAGCTGCTTAATACCTTTTCTAAATGTTTAAAATCTGCTTAGCTGTTCCTCACATTTCATGTCTGCAAAGCTCACCGAAATAACAACAAAAATGCAGATTCATGCAAAATAATTAGAGTAGTGACACTTCTACAGGAACAGCTGAACTGTAGCACCCTCACCTTTTTCCAGAAGAGTCGGCACTAAAGCAGAGCAAGGTTACACAGGGAGAGCACATTGACTGCAGCAGCAGCCAGATTCAGTCGGTGTCTTCATTCCCAGTGAACAATGAACCGCTGAGCCAGAAACTTAACACTTTGTTGCTTGCAAGTCCTGACTGGGAACGGGGGAACAAGCACAGGTTTCTCCAGGAAAACAGGCCAGTTTGGATTGGTCTGAGGACACCAATGCTGCATATACTTATCTTGCTGCATACACTGCCCCAAAATCATCAATATATTTTTCTGTTTGTGATTTTTTTTCCCGTCTTTTTTATTATGTTTTTTCAGCTGGTGCAGGATCCATATATCAATCCATGGATTTGATAATATACACAGTCATTTTCCTGCCACTCACATAATCGATCAGTGGCATTCTTCATCATGACTAGACCACAGTAATACTAGAGAAAATGATCATTAAGTTGTATAAAGATTCCCTTACTCTTCATTTTCCAAATCACTAGGAACTTCACAAGATTCCTGCATTTTGATAGAAATTTTCTAGGTTTCTGTTCATCTTTAGAAATTTTCATCAAAAGTGCTTTGGGCTTTTTTCCAGTCTTTTACAAGGAAACTGAAAACACATATTCTAATTCTTAAAAAAATTATTTAAAAAAAAATCAGGCTTTATTTGTGAAACCCTCCTGACAAAAAAAAAAAAAAAAAAAAAAAAAAAAAAACGCGACAGAAAATATGCAAAAAAAAAAAAAAGAAGCTGGCAGTAAATCTGTCAACAAAACAGACCTCACTGAAGGACTTTTGTGTGGGACAGTGGTTAAAAAGAGGGGCAGACCAGTCTGTTTTGAAACTGTGGATACTAACCATGGCACAGGTCCTGCAGGAGCACCCAGAAGATATCCACCCTTGACTTGTGCAGAACTCAGCACTGGTATCAACAGCTGGATACAAAAAAAATACACAAAAGATATCTGCTAACTCACACTAGAAACTTTCAAAGACTCTACCTGAATATGTATAAAACGAAAAACCACTGCAATTATGTTACTTTTTGTACTAGAGAAGTGGAAACTGCCTTAATGAGAATTGTTACATTGCACCTTATCCTGCAGCATCAGATTACAGAATCCTAGACCTCCGTGCCTATTCCCCAGAAATCATCCAAGTCTACTTCATTTCTCTTTCTGCAGGGTTCTCCTTTTCAGTAGGAAGAAATTTACATAAAAATACTTTGTTCAGTCAGACCAGGATCAACCATCTTTATGGAGCCTGAGTAACTGATATAAGGATTTCTTTGTTTAAAAAAAACTCAAACAACAAAAACCAAACACAAACAAACAAAAATATAAACAATAGATGTAATGTAGCCCCAGAATTAAATGTGAGGTTAAAACAAGTTACAGTTTAAATCCATAGATCACTTCTAATAAGAAAATATTTAACTAAACTGCTCAGAGTTCTTGATCCTGTTACATTTCTCCACGCTGTAAAGGACGGCACTATCTTAGCAATTTCCTAATATACCATGTCCTGTGTTTTTCCATGTGAATGGCCATTGTTTTTTTTTAAAAAAAAAAAAGTAGAAGTGAAAAAACACTAAAAGCATGAGTTGAGCTTAATGTCCATCTGCATTTCCCATATCCAGAAACAAACATCACTTGGAGGTTTTCACTCCAAGCTTTAGCACAGAGTCTACAGTATTCATGTCAGCTGGAACTTTCATTTTTCCCCAGTAAGAAATTCTGAGATAAGCCAAAACCTGCAATCTTCTTGCTTTGGATTCATTTTCTCATCAGAATTTTAAAGTATTTTCTGCACTCAGGTTTCTATGTCTTTTATCTTCTCACTAACGTCTCCAGATATTAATAAAAGAGAGGAATCCTAATGATATAAACCTACTTTTTGTTCTCTCTTCAACTCCCTGACTGCACCAGGACAGGTACCAGACTAAGCCAAGGGACACTCTGGTTGAAGTATTTGCTCTGCTGCAGATTTTGATGAGATTCTCAGCAACTCAATGTCTCAGCTCTCTCCTGATGCATTAAGGCAAATACCTTAATTGTTGGATTAAAACAAGTCACTAGCAGAAACAGATTGCACACTGCCTGTAAGGAGAGCAAACATCTACAAGTTATTTTCTTAGTCTTTCATTCCTTCTCTGTGATCTTACAGACTCAATCTTTCCTTTTCCCAAGAAATCCCTTTGAGGAAAGAGTTGTGGGCCACTCCTTTTCCATCCCCTCTTGGTCACTTTTCTTCTACTTATCTACTGCCAATGTTTCTAATGGGAAAATATACTCAGAATTTTGATGTTGAAATCGCGGATGTTGCAACAAAATGAATAGCAGATCAAAAATACATTTTCCCACTTCAGTAGGAGCTAAGCCTCCCAACACTCTGCTTGCACAGAAGGTTAATGTGCAATCCAAAACTTGGCCTTGTCTTGGTTCATAGGTGATCAGCCTCGACATCTACTGACACCAGAGATAGAGATCCATGCTAACTGACAAAATTAAGGTATTCCAGGAAATAGAAAACTAAAGGAAACACTTCTAGAAAACATATTCAATAACAAATATGAGAAATATCAATAGAGACAGTGGCATCCTTTGTTCTTGATGTTATGCTTCAGGAATTGGCAAAATAGTCAAAATACCTGCAAAGATTCATTCATAAGGGGTTTTGAATCAAAACAGCATAGTTTGTGCTTCCTGGAAAAGTATCTGTGTTTTAATTAAGGCCACCTCCAAGGTTTAAAACACCCAATTTAATCCCTGTCTGCACAAGAAAATCTGTGTAATTTAGCCAAGCAATATTTGGATGGTTTTACACAAACTAAAAAGACCTCCACGAACATGCTTCTAACATTCATTAAGTATTTGCTTAAATCAGTTTGGCACATAGCAGCCCTTCACTGAAGTACCTTCCTTCCAGCATGCCTCTGCAAGTTTGTAAGCTTAGCCTGTCAATTTAAAATCTGACTTCTTAAATGGTGCAGTGTCTCCATAGTTGAAGTTTCGGGAATAACAGAAAGTTGTTACAGGTAGGCAGTTACCCCCCAAACAGCCCACTCATGCACACATTCCTTCCCTCTTGAGCAGCAAGAGGAGTTACTTTTATCCTGTTCCATGGCAAGAGAGGCTGGAGCACAAATGTGAAGTCTCTATAGAAGAGCTGGTAAGGTAAAACTTGTTGCTCACAGCCAGCTTCAGTCTCAGAAATGCAGAGCTTGCAATGCCACTGCTGCCATGAGACAGAAAATCACAAGAGCTCACCTGCTCCCAACTGAACTTCCAGCCACAAAGACATCAAAGACCTGTGAGCACCATGGGGTATTGGCTCTAGACTCCTCCTTGGCCTGCACAACTTCTTCTTGCTAATCCTCTAAAGCACAGAGCAGGCAGCACCAAACTGCTCCAAACTGCACCAAACAGGTTCCTGCATCAGGGTTCTCTAATCAGTGTCAGCAGTGGAGAAGCTGATTCACCCCTGAGCACTGTGCTCCAGTTTCAAACATGCAGAGGATCAGGCTGCACAAGAAAGGGCTGAGATACACCACCTACAACACACTTATACAGGCACATTCATCCATACTCTACATTTCAGTAACACCATCAGTTATTTAATCTACAGATTCAGCATATTTTCACATCTCAAGGAATAAGTTCAGAAGCTCCTACAATAAAATATCAGAAATTTAGTATACTTGAAGTCAATTTTTGAATGAAAGAGTACAGTCAGCTTCCTAATTTTCCACCTTTCTTGCTGCAGTATATTTCTAGTTTTTACAGTTTTCAAACAGAGCATTTACACTAATTCTTACACAATGCTGACTCATGGGAGAAACACGCTAGAACGTGGCTGAAGGACGTGGTGCATACTATTGACTCTTACACAAAGAGAGCTGAACAAATGCTTTTACTCATGCTGCAAAACTCTGCTTGAACAGCCGAGGCCTCACCACTGACAGTACTTTATACATTAGCACAGTAGCTGCAACAGCAGATGCTTTCATCTCCATAAACCACCATATGTTTTGAAAAGAAACCTCCGATAAGAAGACAGTTTATCTGCCTCCCACACTCTAACAGGGATCCAAGCAGACTTCACCTTTGTAATATTTTTTGAGAAAGAAAAAACAAATTCATTTCTGCACTTGAAATACAAGAACATACTTTTGCTCTTCAACAGCAAGCAACATCTCTCCAAAATGAATGGTACTAAAAGCAATTGCTTGATTTTGAGGGTACCTGTAGCTGCAGTATCACCTGGCCAGGCAGATGGACCTGTTTAGGAAGTTGACAAATACCAGTCACTGAAAGGAATGACTGTAATCTTGGAAGCTTTACTTTTTCCCTTCAGTGGAAGTCTTTCTTTACTTCTCTGCTTCAAGTTAGCAACACACAGCTGCACACTGCCAAACTCAGCCTGCTGGCTGCTTAGACTGCAACCATTCTACAGGACCTTCAGGGAATGTAACCAAAGAACCATCCTGCCTCTGTTCTGTTCACCCCCACAGTACCCTGTTCTTTCTCACTGGAAGATCCAAAATCCCCACTTTTACTACCTGCTCAGACACTTGTAACTTCATCCATGTGACCCCACACCACACACGCGCCCTATACCTACCATTAAAAACTTGGGGCTGCCATCACTTACTGTGAAGAAGCCTATTTTGTGTAGGTAAATTTTCAAAATACCAATAATTTATCTTTATTTCCCTTGCCCTGTTGTTTCCAGGCTTTCTGCCTCCTAAAATGCTTCAATCACACCTACTGTTATTTTACATCACTATGAAAATGATGATCACATTCACCCATTTTCAAAAACTACTGTCACACAGAAGCTTTTCAGGAACTCTGTCCAATGTTACTCCTGTGTATAATGCAGTATTGATTTCCATCCTCTGAGAATATGATTAGATAATAGAAGCCAGGCCACGGGCCCTGAAATCTGCAGTCAGACTCTCTTCCAGCAGAATAAATGCCACTTCGCCTGCTGGCATCCTCATCTGAGGCTGGGAGACGAAGGCTCATTAGAGCTGCACTGTTATTTCTTTCCTTCCCTGCTGCAGAAGAGCTCCTAAAACTCTGCAGGAGCTTATCTCACCCAGAGATGAGGAAAAGCTTATGCAGAAGGCATGCAGTTCTTCAGAGACAGTTCTACCAGGGGAGGCCAATTGCTTGTTAATCAAAAGCCTCTTATCTGGAACCACCTGGACATTTATGCTGCTCTAAAACGAGGCCTAGGAATCCCAGCTGGACATTTTCACATATTTAGAGGTTCTCTATGGGGCAGCATGGCAGAAAATTCCTGGCAGGAAGAGGCTGGTACCATCCTTTCCTAGGCACAGGCTGCACTTGGATCAGCTTAAGCTAATCAGAGATGCCCGGGAATAGTTTCCTATTAAGATGACATCCATAGGAAAGAAAAAAAAAAGCAGATACTAGCTCATAAAGCATGCAAGAATACTTAATATAACTTACAGACTACCAGACTATTCTTTTTAAGGAGGGAAAGGATTTGATCTTATACTGAAATACATTTTCCAGGGTAAAACAAAGCATGTTAGCAGAGTGCTAACAACCCTGTCCACCTGCACAATTACTGTGCTGGCACCAGGAGATTTCACCCATCCTTTGAACATAAAGCAATGCTCCAAATACTCCGGACCAAATGGAGAAAACACTGATTGTTTAGAGAACAGCAACAAAGCCAGGTCATGAGATTTTATTTTTTTCTCTGAAGAGTAGGGGTTGTACTTTAATTATATAATAAAGTCCTGTAAGGTCTACTGCAGCTGCCCTGCAACTGGTAATAAAAACAACTCAGGACACAGCTTGGCAGAGATGCTGTAATACAGAGCATCAGTGTTCTAATTACTTTCAACAGCAGTTTTAAGGCTGACACCTGTGAGGAGGTGAACGAAGGTGAAGCAGCTGTCTGGAAATGTGGATTCTAAACACAATGTTTGCTTTCAGTACCGTATTACAGCAGGGAATTCTGAACTGCTAAGCTCCCCACTGCCAGCACCACAGAGCTTTTGGTGGCTTATTCAGATCTGTCAGTTTTCTTGCAAGCAAGGGACCAGAGAACCTTTATTCTGCCTTGCAAGTAACTTTGAGACAGTCCCTTCAGTATGCTCTGCTGCAGCTTTCCTTATAAGCTTTAACACACACACAAAAAAAAATAAAAATACCACATGGCAATAATGAGTTGACTAGAAGAGCTGGAGACCAGCCACGAAGAATAACACATATTTGCTAAAAGGAAGAGAGAAGCCTCAATATTGCATATAAGTATATATTGAAGAACAAGGGGGGAGTGGAAGACGGGGAAGAGAGAAGAAACGGCTTTAAAATAAATTTTCCAGTTATAAAGAAAATAAAGCTTTAATACATCACGGGGTCACAGAGCGCTCCAAAAAGCAATGCCTGACCTCGCCCTACAAACGAATCAATGAACAGAGCAGCGCCAGCAACGCCAACACGCACCGATCCTCACATTTCGGGTCAGATTTGCAGAGTTTCTGACTACCTGCAGGCGGGCTGCTGCTGCTCCTTCACATGCATTTAAAGACTATAAAGAGCAGTAATTACGTTATCTCCTGTCCTGTGTANTCCTCTTCCTCCTCCTCCTCCGCCGCCATGACAGGCGGGGCTGGGGCGGCCGGAGAACATGGCGAGGCCTGCGGGGCAGAGCAGAGGGGCTGTGGGGACGTGTCCTGCATCCCTTTTGCCGAGCTGTGAGGGGAGTCGGGAGCGCAGGGCTGTGGATGTGCGGCTTGCACTCCCCTCCTCCCCTCAGATTGGCTGTGTATGTCTGCTCATCCCACCGGGCTTACACGGTGTCTGGGAGCTCTCTGTGAGGATTAAAGCCTTTTCCAGCCCCTCAGGGTATGTGTTTCACCTGGAAGTACAGAGTCACAGAATTGTTTGGGTTGGAAGGGATGTCTGGAGATCCAAGGCAGGTTCACGTGGAGCAGGTGACACAGGAATCTGTCCAGGTGGATTTGGAATGTCTCCAGAGAGGGAGAACCCCATTGCCTCCCTGGACAGCTGTTCCAATGCTCTCCCACCCTCAGTGTAAAGAATGTCTTTCTCACCTTGAAGTGAAACGTCGGTATTTCAGTTCATGGCCATTGCTCCATGTCCTCTTGCTGGGCACCACCAAAGAGAGTCCAGCACAGTCCTCTTGGCATCCACCTCTGAGATATTTATACGTATTAATGAGATCCCTTCTCAGCCTTTAGACTGAACAGGCCCAGCTCCTACAATCTTCCCTCATAAAACAGATACTCCAGTCCCTGTACTTGTCCAGGGGCTTTGAAGGGGAAAATAAAGGAGTGTAGGTCAGGCTGATGGAGGATGTGTGGGCTGACCAACCACGGTTCCCTCACCCTATAGTTTGAGTTGCTGTATGGAATGTGAGGGGCTGGTTTCTTCAGCTGGAAGAGGAGGGAGATAGCCGAGGGAAATCTACCACAGCTACACTGAAATNCAGAGAGGGAGAACCCCATTGCCTCCCTGGACAGCTGTTCCAATGCTCTCCCACCCTCAGTGTAAAGAATGTCTTTCTCACCTTGAAGTGAAACGTCGGTATTTCAGTTCATGGCCATTGCTCCATGTCCTCTTGCTGGGCACCACCAAAGAGAGTCCAGCACAGTCCTCTTGGCATCCACCTCTGAGATATTTATACGTATTAATGAGATCCCTTCTCAGCCTTTAGACTGAACAGGCCCAGCTCCTACAATCTTCCCTCATAAAACAGATACTCCAGTCCCTGTACTTGTCCAGGGGCTTTGAAGGGGAAAATAAAGGAGTGTAGGTCAGGCTGATGGAGGATGTGTGGGCTGACCAACCACGGTTCCCTCACCCTATAGTTTGAGTTGCTGTATGGAATGTGAGGGGCTGGTTTCTTCAGCTGGAAGAGGAGGGAGATAGCCGAGGGAAATCTACCACAGCTACACTGAAATAACCTGAGATTGACAGTTAATGTGCTTTGATAATGACAAGATTTATTTACATCCTCACATCTGAAACCTCATATCAGAGTAAAGGGTCGAACCACTGGCTTGCAAACCTACCACACCACAGATCCATCTTGGTGCAGGACCGACTTGGCAGGTGTCATTTCTCCAGGCAAAGGGGTGAAACTGGAAGGGATGTTTGGTTTGTAAACCCTGGGGAGGTTTAAGACCAAACTCATTGTTAGATTTGCATGGCATAGTCAGGACTAGGAGCTTATTTTATAAATATCCAGATTACAGAACTTGAGCTCCTGAGTGACTTTGAAGATGGCAGATTTTATTTTATTGAAGTGGAAATTAAACTGGGTTGACCCATCCAAGCCCATTCTTTGGTGAATATTGCCCCCAATATCCAGGGTTTATGGCAAGGTGCTTTAAAATAACAAAAATAGAGCAGAACCCAGAACCTGTCAAAGAGCTGTAGCTGCAGCATTAGAGTACGGAGGGCAAAAAGGCAATCCATAATCAGAAGCTGCGGTGAGAGAAAAAGGAGTTACAGCCTGTGGAGGAGTTAGTAGGTAGATGGCAAGGAGGCAGCAGGGATGAAGATAAAAGCAAGATGCAGTTCAATGGGATAGCCACACAGCCAATCCCCCATCAGACAGCTTTTCAGAATTCCTGCTTCATAATGGCCAACATGCAGCTTTGATCTCTCTCTTATAATAATTTAACCCAAGGACTGCAAGGGTGTGTTAAGCTCTTTTAGGTAAAAGCAACCTCAGCACATATGCTATCTGTTTCCTGCAGAACCATTATCCTAGAAGTCCTCCTGATTTGGCCAGTTGTTGCTTACCTTGTAATTCCAGCTATTTAATCTCTTTTAATTCTTATTGATAAGAATTTCCCTGGTACTTGGATTTTAATTTTTTTAATGGAATTAATAAACCTCTACTTTTTAGCGTCATTTACTGTAAGGCCTTTGAGACGTGTTTCACTTCTCAAAATTTCTGATAAGGATAATCTGTCCAGCTCAATTGCTTAATAAGATCTGTGATGACTCCTTAGTGTTAACTAATTGACCCACGTCCCATGTGCTCACAGCAAGAGACAAGAACTCATATAAAAGTCCTGGTAAGAAGCCATAACCCCAAGTAATCATGTGTCAGTGTGAGATGGGATCAAAATTTGGGTTCCATATGTCCTCAAGCACTGAAATTTCACTTCTGTTGCTGACATGTCTTGGACACAGAAATTACATAAGAAAAAGGACAGTCAGCTACAAAAGATATTTTTTAAATCCTGTCTCATTTCTTAGATTGTCCCATCTACTTTGTGGAAAAGGAGGCAAATATCCCCAAAACCAAACAGAATTAATGTGTATTATTTTTCCAAATCCGAATTGTTCGGAACAGATTTCCCACAGCTGATGTGTAGTGCTTGTTGACCAGCTGTGATAGAGAAGACTGGAGGAAACTCCAAGTGTTCTTTCAATAACTGAGAGGACTTGCGTTTGTTTCAGTGGTTTCCTGTTACAATTGTTTGCCTATGGGCTGTCTATGACTGAAGGCAGTCTGCACATCCCCTAGTAGAGTTTCCAAGTGATTGTGGTTTTGAGTGGCATAAAAAAGCCCTTGTAAGTGCTGGAGAGTTTATTTGGAGTGTTTGAGGAAGCAGGGCATTTGTCTGGTTGCTCTCAAACCTCTTCCTTCCTATTATTACTTTTGCTGAAGACCACTTGACGTGTTCTTTTGCCTACTTTCCCAAGGAAATAAGGTCAAATGACAACTCAGAATATGTATATGGGTTTATCTGTTCTGCTGTCTCTTCTCAAGTACTTCTGAAATCTTGGGCCATGTGTGTCAAATTTGACAATGTGTGGAGATCTCAAAGGAATTATATTCTAAATAGCTTTGCAAAAACAGATGTCTGAATAGGAGAGACTGTTATCCACCACTGAGGAAAAGCCTGTAGAACAAGGTCATCCCATATACCCTTAAATTTATTAGGAGCACTCAGGAAAGAATCTATGGAGCTCTTGTGGCTCATCTATTAAAGGCATCAATTCTGTGCTTTAGAGCAGGTGCAAAGGCAAAAAGGATGTTCAGTACATTAAGACAGTAATAAAGAACCAGATGGGAAAATTTGTAAAATCAAAAATGCTTGCACATCTTGAATATTGTGTGGAATTCTCCCTAAAGCACCAAGAAAGGTACAGAGAAAAGCAATGAATTGATTGGAGATTTGGAATTGCTTCCTTAAAAAAACAAAAAAAGAAGTTTTTGAATACATTTTAATTATTTAATTTGGAAAAAGACTGTGAAGGAATGTGAATGTGATAATGGTCAAAAATTTTATTGTAATAGAGAAAGTGAATTCTGTGTTTCTTATAGCATAAGATTTAGATATCCTGAGTGAAATTTCCAGGCAATAAATTTAAAATAAACAAAAGAAAGTATGTTTTCTCTGGAGTTACAGTTGTAAATTGCTGCAAGTGTATTGGAGAGGCCCAAAGTATAAATGTTCTCATGAGTGGATTAGAAATGGAAATGAGAAAAATGTCCATTGAAGCCTCTTAAGCATAATGCTAATGCAGCTGCCAGCTGAGGAAATCTCCAAGTAAGGGGGTGGATTCAGCCAGCAGATTAAGGCACCTAAATTTGGTTTTCAGTGTGTAGGTGTCTCCATGTGAACCAGATGTCTAAGCTCCCCTTATACTCAGCAGAGAATTAATGTGGGATTTAGTTACATAAATGCAGGAATCGAGTGCCAGTTTAGGCACTGTGGAGTTTGCTACCTAGCCTCCTGCTCCAAGAAGCAGCAGGTATTCTAAAAAGCCAGTTCTGTCTGAAATGTCATGTGGAAGTCATTGATATCTCAGTCCACCACAGTTGTCACTGAGCACTGATGGCTGGCAAGCTAAACCCTGCTTGTGGCTGCACAGCAAGGTGTTCAGAGCACCTCAAGGCAGATACATCAGTGTGTTCTGAACAGCTGCATAGCTCTGAGCTTCATCAGCTGTACTGAGTAGTTCTGTATTGACTGTAGGAGAAATTTGTGTGCTCATGAAGACATTGGCATGGAGACACTTCAGTCGAGGTGTCAGAACTTGTGGGCTTTCCCAGGCTGGACAGAGGGAATATTGCTTAGCTTTTAATGCTGTTTTCCTCAAGTTTCCTTAGCTAGTCAGACCAGTGAGTTGATTCAGCAAGTATTGATTTAGGGGAAGAATCCAAGAGATTATGTATGAAAACCCATCCTAAAACACTCAGCTCTGTTGGTAATGAGGCTTGTGGGAAGGATTAGTGACACTGTGTTGTATCATGGTGCACGGATATGGAGTGACACTTGGAACACAGTTACATGGCTCCCTAAGCCTGGAAGATGCCCAATGGCCAAGAGTTCTGGGGCAACCACAGATACTGCTGCTGACACCCAGAATGGCCAGTTCTTAAACCATTAGATCCTGTAGCTGAAAGGGATTTTTTTTTTCACAAAGGTAAATCAAAACCAGTTTCGTTGATGACAGGCTTTGCACCCTGTCATCTGTGAATCAGACCAGTTAGATCTTGTTAGAGTAGCAGAACTTGCCTGAGAAGAATTTAGGCTAAGATTCAGGGCAAAGAAATAAAAAAGAAGGGTAACAAGAAAAGCCAGATGATAATTAAATGAGTTTTGGAATGCTGAATCAGTTTTTTCCTCAGTCTCTCATGCTTCAAATTACTTACATTTCTTGTTAGAAATACAAAACTTTTAGAACTAATGCTGTCCTCCTGGGCTGATGAAAGTTCTAAGAAAACAAGACAGCAAAAGTTTCTTTTTTGGACATCCTACGACAAGCTGTGAAGGAGTGTTTGTGCTTTTCAAACTTCATTGGGCACCAGCTGTGCTCCTGCACATTTGCTGTTTCTTGACAGGATGCTTTGATAGTGCAATAAATAATAATAAATAATAAAGACTTCCTTCGAGCATTGCTGGTGTCAGGAGAGCATTGTACCTCTCAAATGTCCTGCTCAGAGACAAGAGCAAACCTAATATGTTACAATAAACAGGTTCTCTCCCTTTTCTCATACACAAGACACAGATAAGATATCTAAACCAGCTAAATATATTAACCCATGCTAATGAAGCAGAAAACAAGTAGTAAACTGGAATGATGAGCATGTGTGATGTGACCCTAAAATCTGCAGGAATATGAAGAAGGAGCCAGTTCTGTGACATACAGTGCCTGGGAGAATTCATAGAACTGAGGACCTTGCTAAGACTTGGTTTAGACTTGTTTAGTCTTAGCAAAGAATTGCAGCACTGAGCATACAGAGTAGTATTGTTATGCTCTCTTCAATTCCCTTCAAATTTTTGTCCTTCATTTTTCAGCCCAGGCTGTGTTATTTTTCTGCACTTCTTAACACTTTTAAGTTCTTCTGTAGAGTCTCTCCAGAACTGTGTTTTATCTTTGAGGTGTTGCTGACTAAAATTCCATCTGTTTTTCATGTTCAGAAGTTCTCACTCTTAGGATCTGGGAGTAAGATGCTACATTTTCTAGAACTTCTTTTTACTGAAATAAAACTTTCCTTGGAATCTGTGGAGGGAGGTAATTGGCTAAACATTCTGTCCAGTGTTGCTCAACTGTGCTCAGATCACTTCACAGGCTCTGGAGTCTGGGCCAGCCTGGGCTGATTTCTTTTCCACTTTGGACTGTTTTGCAAAGTTTGAGAATGAAAACAATGCCATAAACCCAAGAAATCTCATCATTGAATTGGCTTTTTACCAATGAACTGTATTAGAACTCTACCAAGAGCTTCCTTCCATCATTGTTTCAGCTCCCTGATAAGAGAAGGAAAAAGGTTTTTTTGCAGAGGAGCTCAGTCTCATTATCTTCTTTTTACAGATGTGGAAGTTAAAGCACAGAAAGATGAAGTTGTTTGTTCCAGATCATCCAACAACGCAGCAGCAGACAAAAAAATAGAAGTGAGTCCTTCAGTGCTTATTCTGTTGCATCACTCTGTCTTCCTGTTTTGATGAAAACTTCTAAAATGTCTTTATCATAGGTAAGTATGTGAGAAATATTCAGACTTCCTGGAAAGTCTGACAAAACTTTTAGTTATGTCACATAAACAGAGGTTAGATAAGGTTCAAACTGAGACTAAGGCTCCAAGCCTGAGTTGTGGCATTTCTGTTATACAAGGGGGTTTTTTTGATAATTTTTTCTTCTAGCAGGTGTAATATTTCATCAAAAGATACTTCAGCCTCTAACCCCAAAACTGTTGTACAACAAGATGCTGAGCCTTTTTGGTTTTTCATACTACAGGGTTTTTTTCTGCATTCTCGGGGATGTGCTTTCACCTTCCTAGAACTGAGAAATGTGTAAAAAGGATGTATGTGTAACAAGCAAAGGATGATTATCCAGTAATAGTCATAGTTCCATTTTAGATCTGGTTTTCCCATTGGTTTTATAAAATTATGCAGATTCATACTATCTGGGGGTAGTTCCTGCTTCTCTGTAGCAATTTTAATCACAGAGTGGTACCCTTCTTTTTCTTCTACCCCACCCCCCTCCAACTTCTCTTTCTTCTCTGTTTCTATAACACATCCTGAAAAAATTTCACAACTTGACAATTTTCATGAACAATCAGACAGTGATTTAGAAACTTGTAGTTTAAATCAGTCTTCTTTTTCAGGGGCCTGACATATGTTTGCAGTAAACCTTATCTTTGTATTATTTTTTCAATGAAGATGTGATATTCAGTAGTAGTTGTGTTTCCTAACTTATGCACATGTGAGAAACTGCAGAGAAAATTATATTCTTATAGCCAGGAGGACAAGAATTAGGAGATGTGACTGTCCCTTGAGGCACTTGCTCGATAAATCTGGATTTATTGCTTGATGTCTTCGTTTGTTATATACAGTATATTGATAAAATTCCTACTCCCACAGCCTGTGCCTGCTTTATCTGTTTAGATTAGAACCATTTGCAGCCAAACACAATTTCTTGTTGGGCAATTAAATATCAGTTTAATATCTGACCTCTCTCAGAATTCCCAGGCAAATCGAAAGCAAAACAAGAAAAAAATATCCCCATCAGCAATGTATTCTTTGTTGCATCACTGACTTGTGGTTTACCAGAGAAACATGTTAAAGTAGACTGCAAAAAACAGTATTTCTAAAATGCAAGTTTTAGAAGTGTCATAAACTTGATTTCAATAAATGATGAATGCAAACATAAATATTCTAATTGGTTTATACACAACCCAAGAGCTGTGCACTTACATGTAAATTTACTCCTTATTTTAGCATGAACAAGATCTATATGATTAAAATGCTCGAGGCAATTTTGGGGCCAATTAAATTAAATTAATGACTAGAAGAAACCATTATTTCACTATCTGAAAATGTCAGGCTCTGAAAGAAGTGAACTGCCTAAGGAAAATGGTGAAATTGGAAGATAAATACCACAGAAATCCATCCTGAATAGACATTGTGCTGTTCTAGGGAATAGCATGTTGATAGCAAGGGAATTCTGCGTGAGCTGTGAGATGCCCCCTGGTGTATTTCTGCTGAGACATTGCACATGGTCAGAGCAGGGCAAAACAGCAGGACAGAACACCTGAAGTATTGACAGAGGATAAAAAAGTGTAAAAATGGTACAGGAAGCTACACAAGGACACACAGCTGCAGAAGAGGGATTGGTAGCAATGCCATTTAGCATTATTGTCTTTTACAATAAGCAGAATTAGCTGTAAGCTGCTCAGGTTTAGGTAATATTTTCAATAGTAGGGGTTAGAGGATGCTGTATGGTGATGGGGATCCAGCTGGGGAAGGGGTCAGCAGTACTTTATGGATGCTGTTGATGGAAGGGAGGTTGGAGAGACTTTAGAGACACAGGGAAAGGAGTTCCATTCTTCACCCTGATGTCTCTTTGATAGAGAGCATTGTGAGGATTATGGGACCCCCAAATCTGCCTGTGCAGTCATATGTCTGAATTCCTATCACCACAAATCACAGTATCACTCTGTCTTCTTCCTACAGCAAATTCCACTTGTTTGGGGCTGCTAAGAGGAGGAAAAGCAGGGAGGGGACAGGAGAAAAGGAACTATTTCAGCAGAGGGGAAGGGAGAAATAGAAGGTGCTGAGCCCAAGAGGAAGGCTTTAGAGAGAAGGGATTTCTGTTCCTGTTACTGGGGTCAAAAAATCACTGCTCCCAAGTGCTCTGACAGTAATGCCTGCTCCCCTTGCTTTCAGGGACAGCAGCGTCTGGGCAGGTAGAAATCAAGTATGGCCTGTGTGCCTTGATGTTTGTGTGTAATCCAGAACCCTGAGCAGAGTCCCTGCGTCCCAAGTAGCAGTACAGTGACTGCTGGGACATGTTCTTACAGCAGCTCTGGATTTCAGGTCGAATTTTAAGTGAAGTATCATTTGTCAGAGAAATGCTAGTAAGTAGCACTCATATATTGAACAGGCTAAGAAGAGAAAGAAGTGGAAATGTTTCAAGGTCTGAGATTAGGCTGGTTGGCACAAGGAGGATTTAGAAAAGTCAAGATTTTCTTGGAATAGTCTTGTCAGGGAAGAGAGACGAAAACTGTGATTGGAGTAAGATGAAGTAGAATTCTATTGTCTCTAAATTGGTATGGATGGCTCTTCTCCAAATTTAAGTGGCAGTTCTAGATACTAGGAAGTTGTCCTGTGGTGTTGATTATCCAGAACTTTTCAGGAAATAAAGTCACATAAACCATGTATGACCTAAATTTGTGTAGACAAGAGCAGAATCAAAAGCAGGTGATTCTAAGAGTTTGGTGGGGGGCTCCTGTACTGTAAATCACCTGTTTATTACTGCATATTTAATATTTGCAACTCTCTTTTGGAGGACGATAAAACAAAATGTGTTTGTTCTTTCATTCAAGCAGAAAAGAATATTATAAACTATTTTTGTAAGTAAATTAATACCAAATTTCAATCCTTTTTGTATGCCCTTGTGATGGAAAAAAAAGAGTATGTAATTTTGTATCATTAAGAGAAAATACCAGTGGTTGAGCCAGGTATCTGATTTTAATGTCTACATATTTTGGAGATTTTTTTACTAATGAAAGTTTTGGTTCTCTTGTGGATTAGATAAGTGAGGACAGGGAAATGAGGAAATGAGGGCAAAATCCCTTTGAACAGATTGATATTGGCTGTAACTAAATTTAATTTCAGCAGTTCATTGCATTAAAACCTGTTGTAAACCAAAAAATCCTGGTGGTGTTCTTACAGCCTTTGTTGCCAAAAGAAAGAAGATAAAAATTTCAACTTTCATTGTAATGAAAGCCTCCAGTCCTTGGGATCACAGGAATAAAGTCTTAAAGATTTGACAAATACATAAAATGATGCTCATCCTACAGAGTCAAATCAAAAATAAAAATAAATGAAGAGAGAAAGGGAAACGTCTTCTAGTATTTTTTAACAAAGTCATTCTTTACAAAGACCAACTCTGGGTTTTGTTAGTGCTCAGGCTGGTAATGCTGAGTGTAAGTCCAAAATACATTGTCTGGCAGTGCACCAGTTTGAGTTAAACCAAAATATATTCTCCATTCTCCTAAATGCAAGCTTCTGCTGTACCAGATTTTGAAACCAAGTTATCTGGGAGTTACAAAGCAATAACCAGATGGTGACTGTAGGTTGGCTGGAATTTGTGGTCTCTCTTGTCTTGCCACGTTTCACCACTTGCAATATTCTAAATTATATTGTTCAGTTATTTGTCTCCTTGGCTCAGTATTCCCTTTCTTTCATGTTCTGGACTGGTGCAATTCTTCATGGTTTCACTAGGTGGGTCCCCACAACAGTGCACTGGGGAAGCAAATAGTTGAGTAGCCTGAACACACTCAGGTAGCTTTATCTCCCAGTCAGCTTTATTTCCACTTCTTTGGCAGAAGTTCACTGCACCACATGCTTTGATGTACAGTCTGATGATCAGTGTTGGGAATTTGTCATAGAGGGGCTTACCTATTTCAAATGGAATCTAAAGCCAATGTGGGAGTTTTTATAGCCAGTTAGGTTCAGTCTCATCAATTTTTGCAATTATTTTACCTTTCAAAGGATGATGCAAAGCTGGTCAATGAGCAGCATTACATATATCCTTCCTTTCCAAAATCACATGATTTTTAATGCTTTGATACTTTTTATACAAGTCAAAAACAAACCAAAAAAATCCTTTTCCATTTGTGTGAAGTATTAACTTGATGTCTTAAAGATCTAGAAATAAAACAACGCACTTGCAAAACAGTATTATATAGGAGGTAACATAAAGGCTGGTCTTTATTGGAGGCCTCCAAGAGGTAGATATGGAAAATGCCCACCCACCCATGGGGTGAATACAGTTTTATAAGTTTAGCAAATTAGCATAAATGAAAAAAATCACCAATTAGAAGCATAAGTGATGAAGTAATTTCCCCTTCTTGGTTCCACGTCTTGTGTAGCCCCCCTTTAGATAGGAACTGAACTTTGTTTATGAAAATGTGTCTTGAAGAGTTGGTTTCAACCTTGGCTCTGAGAGAGCCAAGATAGGACAGGGGCCTTGGACCCCTGGGATTTGGAGCCCCTGGAATGTGTTTTGTCTTTCTGCCTATCAGGGTAGGGAAGAGGTAGAGAAAAATACTGGAGCTATGAATACAATAATAGGCTACAGAGCTACAAATATATGTGTGAATATTGAGAAGATACAAAAGTTAAAAAGGCAAAAACCAATTCAGCATCAATTTACTAGTGTTAAAAAAGACTTTTTAGCTACAATCTTCAAAAATTTTCTTTCCCAGTGTTTCATATGTGTGTATTTAACATGGAAAAGTATTTACCCCCTGGACCTGACCAAACCAAAACCCAAGAGAAAGCTTCAGATCTCTGTATCCCATAATGTCCCATAGAGAAGTGAAAGGAAAAGGAAATAATATATTAACAATATTTTTAATGTCCATGGTGCTCTGACTGAGGAGACAAGTGGCTTCTTTAACTGTCTCAGGTTGTGTCTTCACCCTGCAAAGAGAGAGGATCCTTTAACCTGCAGAGAGCTCTGTACTGCCACGTCCAGGCTGTTTCTGACATTCAAACTTGTACACTTAAACCCATGTCTCTTTATAGTGTAGTCTGTAACACTGATTTAACTTAGAATGGTTAACTCTTACTCTGGGACACTTACCTAAGGATAACTTCAGTGTCCAGTTCTCATAACTTGGCACCTACAGAAAAAAACCAAAACAGACGATTTCCATTATTGTGAGGTTTGAGATTATTTTTTCTTCCTCCTTTGTTCCCCTCTTATCCAGGCTCACTAAGTTAATCTATTGCATCTGCTTATTTTACATGATTAGACAACTCACGTGGAAGCCTATCAAGAAGCACAAATTTTGATTGAACTAAAGGTTTTATTCCTTGTAATTTATGTTTAAAGGGCAAAAAAAGGTTTAGAAAACTTTTACATTATGTATTACAGTGATAAACTGAAAGTTAAAATTGATCATTTTCTTGCTCAGTAACCAACTTGCATTAAATAAAACTCATAATTGTTATTGACTATATTTAAAGTCAGAAAATCCTGGCTTGTCAAATGGAAGATGAGGAAGGCTGTGCCAGTACACATAGACATGGTAGTATTTTATGTCAGAGATCTGACTCTAAATCCATCCTCAGGAGTGAGTATAACATCTGATTTCTTGTTTTTAGCAAGTAGATAGAATCTTCTGTGTTTGACCCAAACCAGTGTTAATGGTCTGCTTGTTCTCATTTTGATGGCAAGACCCAACTTGGAAAAAAATAGCTTCTGTACTGTTTTAGTTATTCTCTCTCCATTTACAAGCTTGAATCAGTTACAATCTTCTTTCTTCAGCTGGGGTCCAAATCTTTGTTTAGGTTGAGTGCAAATGCTCTAGGAATCCAGGGCAATGAAGAGTGGTGAGAATTCCAATAAAACCCTGATTCAGATTTGGAAAGTGCTTGTGTGTCTGAGTTTGGAGATTTGATGTGGGTAGGGGGATCTCATGCTCTCCTGGATCAGAGTCACCCTTCTGTGTCCCTGGGCAGTGACCGGAGCGTGGTGGGAGTGCTTGTCATTTCAGCCTGCAGAGTTCCAAACCACACAGCCAGACACACTGTATGAGGTTGGTCTGCTCACACTTGTCTGGCACCATCATTTCCTCTGGGAAAATGGCAAAAGCAAATAGCAACTTGTCTGTTTGCATGTAGGCGTGAGCCTCCTGAGAACACAGAATTTGGCACCGTGCACAAGCGAAGTTCAAACGTCCTCGAGCTATGAGTTGTTGACAACTTCTCTCAGAATAGACGTATAAACTACTTAAAGCAGTTTTGGTGCTGCCTTATCTCATCATTACCTTCAAAACCTATCATGATTTCCAAGTCACTCAGTCACCCTGACCAGGGAAATGTGCTTACAGCAAAGGGCATTAACATTTGCATCGTCCCACTTGTCTGCAGGCAGAGGGTGACAGCGCTTACAGCCTCATCGGGATCCTGGGAGTAGCAAAGCACACTCCATTAAATGCTTATGTCTTGCTGCCCCACAGTGGCTGTGTTCACAACAGGAATAATCCCCACAACAAAGGCAATGGTGAATATTTCAAATAGCAGCAGTTTCTCAGTCAGGTTATTAGCTCTGCAAAACAGACATTGCATTTGCACAGTTCTGTGTTTACTACTCTGAATTTGAATGCAATTAAGCATGGCTGGTGTTGTCACACCTATGCTACCCATGATTGACCCGTCCCTCCTTTAGAGGAGGTAGTATAGAAGTGCCAAGTATCACTCTTGTAGTGAAATCCGGGGCAGGTAAATGCACCATACAAATATTCCAAAGCCACTTGGGGCTGAAAGTCAGCAAGCGAACCTTGGCTACAACACTGAAAATCTGAGTTATTAATAGAGGATTAAAGTGGTAGGCGTCCTCTGGGCTATAGCAGGATTTAACAAATACCTGTGAATGAAACGTTCAAAAGGACTCCAAGGCAAAGCTCGACTGCAACTTGGAGTGTGCACAGAGGGAAACGAGAAAGCTGTCCAGGATCCTGTTACTCATCTGATTGCAAAGGGCTCTGTTTTCAGCGCTGCCCCCAGGGCTTTACCTGATCTATCCAAATAAGTCTGCCCTTCCCACCCTGCAATCATTCATACATAAACAACTCTAAATACTTTTCTGACTGTTCTGCCAGTTTCAGCTCTCCTTGCTTATTCAGTGCCTGCTCTCCTGCCAAAACAACAAACTGAGCTCATGTGGGTTGTGGTTGGGGGCAGAGGCAGGCAACAGTGGTCTGCTCATTTCCTTTGTTTTTCATGTTTCTCTTTGGCCCTTCCTTGGTTAGAATCCAAGGGATGGATCATTGTTGGTTCCATCATGATGCAGACAGAACAGACATCACTTTTCAAACAATGACAGCTTTATGAAGCTTAACAATCTCAGCCAAAGTCTTGATGCTATCATCCGTCATGTCTTTCTTCCCAGTCTCTGCAGGTGACTGCAGCTGGCAGCAGATCTTTTGACAGTCAGATTCTCTATGTTATCTCTTTTGGACCAAGCCTTTAAATAATTGGACAGGAAGATCTGGGAAAGAGATATGCTGTTTCAAGGCATAAATAACATCGTGCTGAGTCCTACAGAAAGCTTTTATTTAATTTAGTTCGATTTGGTTCAAACGTGGTCATCTGGTTGGGTTTGCAACCATTATTTCTGTAGATTTATGCTCAGTTTCTTCTTAGACCACTGACTGTCATATACAAATCATTTCTCTGTCCCTCTATTCCTCAGCTCTTCAGTGGGAGTAAGAAGATGTCCTTGACTTACTGGAAATGGAGATCAAGAGTGATGGGATAAGGAGTTTGTGAGATTTTCTAATTTTCTAGTAATTGAGATCCATATAAATAACTGAAACATGGGGCTGAAATGCCAAGAGTCTTTGCTACTAACAACAAAGAAATGTGGACAGCATTACTGGTACCCTGCCATCAAATCATGTGTTCCACCCCTATGGAGAAAGCCCAGACCATGCAAAGTTAAAACCATTTAAGCTGTCAGAGATCAAGTGAACTTAATTTTTGTGTACTCTGTCTGACAAAGCCACTGTGATGGTGACAGTTATAAGGAAGAGATGTTTTACAATGAGGGTGGTGAGGCACTGGCACAGGTTGTCCAGAGAGGTGATGGATGGCCCATCCCTGGAAACATTCAAGGTCAGGTTGGACAGGATTCCGAGCACCCTGGTCTGGTTGAAGATGCCCCTGCTTGTTGCTGAGGCTAGATAAGCTTTAAAGGTCCCTTCCAACCCAAACCACTCTGTGGTTTAAAGAAGTTTAATTCTTCAACTTCCTTTTTGCTAATTGTGATGATTACTCAGAGCTCCATTTTAGGTCACAAAGTATTTTTGATAGTGATCAACTTCACCTTTTAATCTCCAGGTATTAGCCCAAGGCTGTTTTTTTGCTTTCAACACACCAGAAGTATTTACCTAAATGGAAAAAAAAACCAAAAAACCTCAACCGAGGACACACACACATTCATATTTGCCTTTTTTTATTCCCCCACCCTTTTCCACAAAGGGGCCATTGCAGTTACCTGGCCTTTTCTGAAATGTAATCTGGGAGGTGATTTCATTTTTTGCTGTGGTAAGAGGAACAGCACAGTTCTACCAGCAACAGCATCCTGCCAGCTAGTGCTGCCACCAGAATACCAGCAGGAGCCATCAGCCTGAGGATGAGCAGCTCCCCAACACCTACAGATCAGGAGCAGCAAAGAAGCATTAGATGGTTTGACCTATGGCATTTTATGATATTTACTTGCTTCCCAGAAGTCTGGGAGGCTCTGGATTCCTTGGCGTCTGCCTGAGCCAGGAAGAGAGATTAACTGAAGGACTGTTACTGTTTTGTCTTGGGTGAGGCCTTGTGGGCAGCCAGCTGTTTTATTTTGTGTATTGCACAAAAGGTTCCTTTAGATCTGTGTGTTCTAGGGATGAAAGCTTGGAAGTGAGAGGGTAAACTGGGATTTTTTTTTTCCTTTACACAGCAGTCTTCACTAGCCAACATTGTTGGCAAAAGCAGACAGAAGGGAGAAATTCCCCCAGAGCAATGCTCATGCACACTGCCCTGTCATGTAAACTTTAAACCAGAAAGGTCAGTCCAACATGGTGCTAAGGGCCTGATTATAAAATTCTCTTGCCTGTCCCTGCTGTTACAGGTCACTGCTGGAGCCCTGTAACATGCTGAACATATTAAAGTTCTGAAAGTCAGGATCCAAAAGTCTGATGCTGTAGCTGGACTAAAATTACCATCCTAATGTGAACACAGGGAGCTCTGGTGACCAGTGGGTTTCTCCATAGACAGAAGTGTTCGCCTAGAATTAAATGCTTATCTGTTTGCAGATAAGAGATGATGGGTGTCCTCCTGTCAGGAGACAGCCTGAATGAAACCAGGAGACACTGTGGGGTCAGTGGTATTTGTGTAAATCACATGCAGTGGGCTTTCTTAGATCATCCTTTTATTAGTGCCATGTTCTTGTAACACAGTTCTTACTTTTTTTTTTTTTCACATTTTAAACCAGAAAAATTATTATGTGCTCTCTGCAGTATAGCTCTTCCTGCCAAAGCTGCCTCGGAACAGAAGGAAAAGACAGCTTTGCTTTTCCAGTTATGGCTTTTTAAAACATTTTTGTCTGATTCTGTTAGGCTCCCAGAGAATGTTCCATGGATATGAAGCATATTATGTTACTACTGCAGTCTATCTGTGTTAAACCCTTTATCATTCCACAGCCCTTTGAAATAGGGAAGGCTCCTAAGTCCTGGTTTACAAATGAGAAAACACTAGCACAGCACTTAACCCCTGGAAGATTTCTCTTGGGCAAAATTCCCACACGGGAAGAGCCTGTTGCCTTCTTTGTCCTTGCCTCAGATCACTAATGTCAGTGATGTGAATGAAGCATGAGGGATTGTGTCTATGCCAGAGACAGGGACCAAGGAGATATAACCAGACCTGCTCCCCCATATTTCAATAAAAACTGTGAGCACACAGTACTCTGGAAATGTGGGTCTTAAGTGATTTGGAGTAGGTACCTCTAACTGCTTGTACGGAAACTGCCAGGGATTTTGCTATTTGTGTCTAAGTCTCGACATGTCTTTGTTTTCTTATGAACAAAAATTGAAATTGATAAACACATTAATAAGTTAATGATTAACTTTCTTAACAATATTTGCCTTCAGATTGCCATTAGGAAGCATTTAAGCTAATAGAGAGGTCTCAGAATTCTTATTCCAGCTTTCTTGCACACCTGTCTGTCTGTACCAATCAAATCTTTGAGGTTTTCCTCACAGCTGTTAAGAGATAGAAACTTTTAAAAGAAGTGTGCAGATGTTGTACAGCTGGGTTGAAGTTCATAAAACTAAAAGAAACTCAGGTTTCAGGTTTCTAGGTTTATAGACAGATTTTTTTTCTGATGCAACAAAATGAAAAACAAACCCATAAAGCATGTGGACCCACCCCAAACTGTGGGTGAACACACTTTAAACCCCAGTTTAAGACACTGTAAACAGAAAAGTGCTTGCTATGTTCAGGCTTCTGTCCTAGACTCACCCAGACAGTTCCAAACTCTTTTGGCTTTTCCTATCGAGTTTCTGGATATACTTAGATAACTAATATCTCACTAATGTATTAAATGAGATATATAATATCAGAGAATCTCACCAGTATAAGTTGAGATGTAATTTGTATCATCACTGTAAAAACTGGCATTGTAGTGGTGACTCTCAATCTCCAACCCCTCCATTACTTCACTGCTTGCCACTGCTTGGACTAAAACTTCCTGAGCAAGTGTAGCTTTTCACCCCAGGAATTTGTGCTGCCTGCCAGTGCCTTTGGCCTTGCAATCAGTGATAGATTTCCCCTGTGACTTGAGCAAGTCCCACGGCTGTTGTGCAATAAGTATTCCAGGAGTTTGCCATTTACCCCCCAAGGAACAGATCCACAATGCTGGAAGAAGTGCTGTATTCATATGCCACCTGTGTAGAATCTGTTCTACCACTAGAGGAGATCTGGGGATAAAACAATACTTAAACCCATAAGATTTTCAATAATGGAAAAAATTACAAAAATATACAAGATGGGTTATGAGGATTATGTTTGTCAATAAGGTCCTTTCATAGCTGTTCAACATCTCATGCAGCAGGAGGCTGGCAGACTGGTTAGTTTCTGCTGTCCACATCAGATTTGGCTCACCTAGAAAACTTGAGAGCTGCCTTTTTCATGTCCTAGTGATAAAGAGGTTACTCAGAGTCTCCTGGAATGGCTGTTCCAACCTGAAGCAGAATATCTTGTCACCTATGCCTGATAACACTTTCCCTTATCTCTTACAATAGGCCACTCAAAATAATGAAGGAGATAAGGTCATTACCGTACTCTGTAAAAGACTTATTTTCCTGTTGTATAGTTTGATTAGAACACACTCTTGGTTTCAGTTTTCAATTAGTTTTGGTTTTGTTTGGTTTTTTGTTGTTTTTTTCCTTTACAGGTCTCTTCAGACAGGGTGATAATTTTTGCAAATCATAACTTATAAATATGTAATGTGCAATTCATAAATAATGAATTATTATTATAATTCCATTTGAAAATGCAGCTGAAATTTGCTCATTTTTAGGAATTTATTGCAATTAAATTTTTAACAATTTAATGAAGATAAATGGATGGCAGAAATGGAAATTGAAGTTTTTGAAAAGACAGTTTCTAGGAACTCTTAATTTCAAGGTTCTTTTTCCTCCTTAGTCCCTCACAACCCTGCTTAACAGAGAGATGAAAGAGTTTAGCCACCAGATCTATTAAATACAACACTCAAGTGTTCTTTGGTTTGGTGTGTAGGGTTGTGTATGGCAGTGCAGAGCCCTCAGCCCTTTACACCTCTGCTGTAACCTTTCTCAGGTGTTTTTCCTTCGGTGTGACTTTGAACTTGGTACAGAATAATGTCAAGAACAAGTCCTCCTTGCATTAACACTGCCTGTACCAGACATAACAGTACAAAGTTCAGGCAGCTTGTTGAAGGCTGAACTGGACTGTTCTGATACAATTTTCTTTATCTTATCAAAAGTCCCCCAATGAGCTGGTGAGTCCAGACTGCTTCTGGTTCCTTGGCTCAGTCTCTGCCTTCAGGCTGCATGAGTCAGTTTGCTGTTCTCTGGCTGCTGTTTTCTAATTACCTGCCTATTTTTTCTCTGGTCATTTTTATTTGTAACTGTATGTTAGGAATATTTTGGTTCACAAAACTCTGACTTGCCTTAATCCATCTCAGAATAAAACATTTCTCTCACACATTTTCCTAGTTCTGTCTCTGAACATAGCCACAAAAATTTTGATTGCTGTGAGTACTTACCGTGGCCATTTTGAGTTCCCTGCCACCTCATTTTCTATGCACAAAATCATATTAAACTTGTTTGCTGCTTCCCCACTTACATCTTCAAAATGATGATTGGATATTAATTAGCAATTGCATCTTTACAGGGACAATCAGAGCTGTGGTCAGCACCAGTAGCCTGAAGCAGTGGGTTCAATACTTGGCCCATGACATTAATTACATCTGTCTGATGTGAAAAAAGGTTCAACTCACAGTTTAAGACCACTACAGACAGTTTGTCCAGACTTAAGTGAGGCTGGTGGGTGCATGTCAAATGTCAGCCTGGGACTACTACAAAATAAAAATCATTTTCATATGTTTAGCTCCAGTTTTATTTCTCATGATGTGTGGCTAGTGGCTCATTTCTTCTGAAAGGCCTGTCTTTGGCCGCTTACTTTCCAGCTGACCTTATAAAATTGCACTGTGCGTCTGAAAAATCAATTTAAAAAGAACTGAAATACACTTCTATTATATATTAACACGTGTCCTTGTAAAGAAAGGCCATGATCTGAGTATGCAAAAGCTAATAATTGACCAACTTGTGGTGCCATACTATTTGTTCTATTTATTTTCTTTGCAGAAAGCATGCAAACCTTTTGCAGGGACACCAAAAAAAAATCTGCAGAATACCCACACCAAGTTTAAATAGGCACATTTTAAATGTCGAGCAATGATTATCAGTGTTTATCACCAAGGCTGCAAAACTCTTCTAACAAAAGAGAAAATTTAGATTTTATAGGTTAATAGTAATGCATGAAAAGTAGGTTTACTTTGGCTCATTTTAAGACTTAAAAAAAAAGAACTCAAGATCTAATGTGATAAAGGCACATGAAACGACAGGTTTGTGGTTTTGTGTTACAAGACACAAGTTCAGCATTTGACATCAGGAAGTTTCTGAGGGCTTCATGAGGCGTCCAGCATTTACTCAATGTGTCTGCAAACCACTTCCAACACTGAAGCTCAGTGGTGACATTTGACTCAGAGCAGAAAGTCCTTGTGATCTCTTGGGAGGACAAAGAGGACAATGCATTCTGTGTCAGCTCTAGTGGCAGAGGGGGCATAGCCCAGAACTATCATGTCCACTGGCAGCTGAGAACTGATTTGGCCTCCACCCTTGTTTGCCTTCCTTAACTTGTCTGCAGTTTTTGTACTCCTTTTCCTCCAATGAGAATTGCCCTGTGCCCTGGAACTATTTCACTTCCACAGATTCCATACCACAGGACTATTTCTTCCCTAAGCTACTTTCATCTACAGTAATCTTCCATAGACTTGTCAGCTTAAAATAATAAAACAGCCTGGGTTGGAAGGGACCTTAAAAAACACCCAGTTCCAACCTCTCTGCCATATGCAGGACACCTTCCACTAGATCAGATTGCTCAGAGCTCCATCCAACCTGGCCTTAAACACTTGCAGAGATGGGGTATCCAAAACTTCTCCTGTTCCAGTGCCTCACCCCCTTCATAGTAAAGATTTTTTTCAATTTGAGGCCACTCCCCCTTGTCCTATCAGTACATGCTCTTGTAAATAGTCTCCATGTTTCTTGTGGGCTCTCTTCAGGTACTGGAAGGCTGCAATTAGGTCACCTCAAAGTCTTCTCTTTTCCAGTCTAATTGCTATAATTTTGAGAATAATTTTGAGTTTCTATGCTCATGGTGGTGCCACACCTTCTTTGGCTTCATGGGACTTCCACACGATGCCAAAACCTCTGGAAAAGTCTCATAATTTTCAGAACTATCTCACAGTCTGTAGGACTAAGGTTAAAATGAGTCACTCTTGCCCTTTCTCAGTAATTTTTGGAAGAACTCACCTTTCCTTCTGGGCAAGGATATGTATTCTGGGAAAACATCAGAGGACTTGGAGCATTTGAACAGTTAACTTCTATCCACATTGTTGTAAGGGAATAATGGTCTTTCACCCAAATGAGAACATTCTTTAATTCAGTTTATAACTCACAATGACCGTGAGAGATGAGCTAATCTGTGGTACTTTCAATTCCAGCTTTGTAGCTTGAGAGCACCAGGATTTAAGGGTTACATTTTTTTTCTCTGTCTAAGAATTAAGCTGAGGGCTGTATTTGAACAATGTAATGACAGGGCACACCCAGCCCTGGTATCCAGCTGAGAATTGGACACTAATCTTTTGGTAGTCATACCTCATTTGGCCTAATTCTGAGATTAACTTTTACATTCTGGGTGGGAACATATTCCAATCACCTGTTATTACTCTGTTATAATATTGAATATAATCCTTTTCATTAATATATTGCCATTATCTTTTTTGCCCGTTTCTCATTGAAAATCTATTCCAGAACTTACTTGCTCTTATACATAAGAAACTTCTTCCAATTCTAAATTTTTTTCATTACAGGGTTTTTTTTCACATTTTTTCTTACAGCAGCTTTGAATTTCAGCTTAATTGATTTGACTGAGAACACTCTCAGAGTCAGGCTGCTGTTTTTTGAAAGAACTTATAAATCTGTAATTCCAGTGCTCTCCAGTCTTCTTCAAGGAGAAAGTACATGTTTCCTCCTGCCCAGCACTCCTTTGATACCAAGAGGTATTTATTTGCTTAGAGCAATTCTTCAGTTTTGGGAGTTTCTTTTAATTTTGCTTTTGCAGCTTGAACTATGTGGTCTCTCATAGTACATATTAAAGAGAAACCCAGCACATACTACCCAGGAGCAACTTTGCTACTAATTGTTTACCCAGAGGATAAATAATGAAACAGCTTTGCTGTGAAAAGAATTAATGAGGGACATAATTTTTTTATGGATAAGAAAATTGTATTATGCACTCAACTTTATCATTGAAGCCGTAATTTTTTGTGTGATTTGGTGAGAAATATTTGTGTGACCTTTGATGTGTACTTGTTTGGGTATTGGGATTCCCTCAGCTTCTGTTTTAGTGTTAATGAGCAGAATGCACTAAAAATATTTTTCCTGAACTTGCCCTAATTTTATGGGACATCAGTGCTCTGGTGGGACTAAGCCTTTTGCTAAGGGATTACTGTCAGATTCTGCAGACATGAATGGCAAAAGTTGTTCCCTGATCTCCAAAAACCTTAAAATAAACTGAATTTCCACTCTTAGGGGCGAAAGTCTTGCTGATGAGTTGAATGACAGCAAACCACACTGATTTGAAGAATGGCATAAATGTTTGTCCAAATACCAAAAAGTAAATTCTGAGTATTAATTGCCTAAGAGTGGCATTTGACTATTCCATTAAATCAAACACATTGTACCAAGTACTTTGTGTTTTATTTTGGCAGAGAGATAATATTTGTTGAATATGGATCCTCAAGTCCTGATAAAAACAAAACTTCCATTACGATAAGATTGCAGGATTAGCCTCAGCTTTAGTAATTAATGGCCTGCTTCCAGCAAATTTCATATGGAATGCTTCAGGCTGGTTTGAGATATATATGCCACATGTGTTTATGTCTGCATATCAGCAATTCTGTATCTTTAATATATCAGCAGTATCTTTAATATAGTATAAAATTAGACCTGTTTATGGTGGATTTTACATATGGGTGGTTCTCCTATAGTCCTAATTAGTTATACATTATTTAATTACTCTTGTAGTGTATGCAGTCAAAACACAAGTGTTACAGTCCTGATTTGTAGTTCTCAGACACAAAATGCTTGTCCTGATAATATTCTAGATATTAAATATCAGTTCAGATATTCATCATTCTGATAATTCTGAATAACTGATAACTTTATTAGTTCAGATAGTAGAATAATGCTCAGTAGAGCTTACTACTGTGTTGGTTAGTTAGCAACAGAAGAAACACGCGGGTCTCAGAGCAGCAGTGGTTTCACCAGGTAGGACCGACCAAAAGCCCTGCCCTTCTTTATTTACCTATTTTTATAGGGTTCTAAGGACAGTCAAAGATTGGTGAAAGGGGTCAACACCCCTGAAGGTTTACAGGACAAAGACATGGTCAATCATTTTTCTCCACCCCAGGGAAAGGAATGAAAAACAATTCCACAAGTGCAAAACAATCCCGGCCGGTTTAGAAAAACAAGGACCATGTTTACAGAACAAGCATGGGAAACTACAGCTACAGTGTTACAACTTATGGGGCCCTGTAAAACCAGGGCGACACTACTGTACAATAAAAATATCTTCCACATGCTCAGCTTTGTGCCATCAGGAGCAGTGAGGAAATTTGACAGGGGGATGACTGCTTTCTCCCTCCTTTCACCCAAGCTGTTGTGGTCCCAAAGCATCTTACCAAGACACACACTGGAGTGCAGCACTGAGACTCTTGGGACCACTCACCTCATGGTCAGCTCCCAGTGGGAGTGGGTCTTGTGTGGACCACAGTAATGCTGGGAATAATGAACATATTTCACTCAGCTTAAGGGAGCCTCCCACATTTCCCATCCATATTTTTATGTATGCCAGAAAATAAAAGAAAATAAATTTTTATTTAGCTAGAAGACCATAAGGTCAAGATTATACCTTTCCTGTCATCTGAGAAGCTTGCAGAGATGCTTGCAGAAACTGATGCAGAAATCATTTGCATCTCACCTGATACAGGACTTTAAAATTTTTTCAGTCATCCCCCTGCTCTTCATTTTCCTCCAGTATGTAAGTGTGCCCCTCCTACACGTGATTCCTGATTTTATTCCCCATTCATCCAGCAGTAGCACTTTTTCACACTTTGTGGCAGACTTCTGTGGTCCGTATAAGTGGATATGATCTTGATATCTGTTCTTTCCAAGTAGATCTTTGTGTCCCATGTCTCATGATTCCAGCAGGCAATTGCACTGTATCAATGCTCACTTTTCCAGCACTTTGTGTAAGCTTCTGACTGTGTCTTCATGCACTAAAACAAGAGAGATTCCTGCTGGTTGCTTCTGTTTGTTTGACTCTCTAAGCTGATTGTTGACAAAGGAGTAAAAGACCACAAATTGGGAAGTCAATTTGACTTCAAATAACTTAAATTCAAGACTTGTTCTCTGTGTTCTCCCTGCAGAGTTGAGTACCCAGAAAGCTGAGAGGACTGGATGCTTTTTGCTGGAAGTTAAATTGGCCCAAAATGGGGACCTATCAGTTACTAATTACAAAGGTAAGAGGTACCTTCTTTTCATTTTATTGAGGATTTTCAGTAGAAAATACTCTGATTGCATGGCCTGCATAACTCTGAGGATTCATGTTAACTACCTTGTGCCTTTCATATGTTAATTCATACCTCTCTAGGAATATTACAACCATAACCTCTTCATCAGTAACAGAACACAATCAATTAATAACTTTATTTGTTTGTTTTGTCATCCATCTTCAACACCTGGAAGTTCTCCTTGAGCCATTCCTTTTCTTTAACTCACTTTTTCCCTTCAATGTATCTACTGAGCTTGCATGTCTCTCTAGGGTTAACTTGTAATTTTTCATTTAAAGACTCTAAAGTCAAGGTACTTTGCATAATCAGATATAATCAAAGTTTTAATTGAGACTAAAATAATAATCTTAATGAAGCTACACTGAATTACATTATTTTTTGGGACCACTTTTATGTTCTATGATCATTTCTAGATATTTGTTGCTTCTGAAGCTCTTCTGATAAGATTCTGGACCATCTTCTTAAGAAAAATGATAAAAATAAAATGATTTTGGGGTATTTTGAAACAAAAGTTCTTCCTGACATGAAATTATGTTATTATAAACCTTTTCTTACTGTCCTTTTCACCGTTTTCCTACACCATTAGTCAGATTCCAAGCTGTTCTCCTGGCTTTAGAATATGACTGCATGAAATTTGTTAGATCTGCACGTGCTATGTTATAAATATATATTTATTTTGTAATTACATCAATGCTATAGTAATGTATGATCTGCGGTCTTTAACTGGATATATCCATCACCATTCATGTGTCAGAATGATTTTCTGATAATTATGACCCTTGGTATTAGGTCCATTGCACATCTGAGGATTCCTCCTTGTACAGCTCATTTTCTGCCAGGAGCAGTACAGTGGGAACTGTGTTGGTCTCTTCCTATGGAAGTGCTCTGCTGACAGGCAATGAAAAGACTGAGGAACAACTTCAGTTTAGTTTGCAGAGAGCCCAGGCACGCAGGGCAGTCAGGATCTAACATTTCCATCCTCTTGGCACAGGTCTGAGCTGCAGATCTCAGACGGTACAGCAAGGCTTTTAGGAAAACTCTTACCTCTCAGACAGAGCAGCCATGACCAAGCCTTCTACTGGCACTGATCCCTGGCTGGTGTTAATTCCTGAACCATGCCTTGGCAGTGTCTTGGAGAGCTGCAGACAGCCTGAGCCAAAGCTCTGCAGGGACTGTGAACAGTTTAACAACCAGGACAGTTCCAGGGCAGTGCTCAGGTTTGTGCCCTTGTGCTCTGGTTTGCTGGTGAAGATGACAGCTCTGAGCCACCTTTCCAACATGTCACCTTTTGTTCTGGAGAGATCTTGCATCTTGCATGAATGCACACTAAACACCTGCTCATCATGCTTGCCTGTGCTCATCACACATGGAAAAGCATAAAAATAAATCCTGCAGCACCTCAGTTACAGAGAATAGATAACTGGGATTTTAAAAAGATGTTGGCATTGCTGTAAACAAGCCTAGTTTGGAAAGACTGTGCTCTTAGTATAAGAGAAATACAATTTATTTACGAAAAAGAGGAGTTGCCATTCACCTCTCATGTTTTTCATATGTTTGGTTCTTGTTGCACCACGTTGTGATACCCATAGGTCCTGGATACCAAGGTGTGCAGCCAAGCAAAGTCTCTGTGCATTCTGCTTCTTTGGAAGCCATTGTGCAAAAGAGGTTTTGTATCATTCTGCTCTTTCTTCCTGTTTTTATTCAGTCCTCTGTCTCACCCATAAACTATCACCTTCTCATTGATTCTTCACACACTTAATGTGATTTCTGGGGCTCTCCTGTTATTAGTTAACACCACGTGACAGAACATGTTTGGATTCCTTTACAACTGTTGCAATTTTGCTTTCCCTAAAGGGAATCTTGCCATTGGCCTTGGCTGGAAGTCACATGGAGAGCACTGCTACAGGTGTGTTCTGGCACACTGTACCACCAGTACCTTGCAGTAAAACAAATTTGAAGCTCAATATGCAAAATTTATTTTCTTTGAGACCTTACAGACCACCCTGGAATCGACTACTTGTGATTGCTTTGGAAATTTCACCTCTTTTTGCATCTGCATCACCAAGCAGTTACAGGCTGATGTTTTGGGGCAGTCTCACCCCCTTCACTCCAGAAGTGGTGCTCCTGCCCACTGTCCTGTCTGAGGCCCAGCACACTCCTTGCCAAGAAATAAATTCTGATATTTTCACAGAGAGAAGGCTCACAGAAAGTGTGTTTGTAATTCTTCAGCTCTCTGAATTCTTCCCAGTTCACTGGGAAGAACATCGAAGTACTTTCAGGTTCATGATGATGAAAACACTTTTTGTTCTTATGCCCACACATATCTGGTGGAACCATGTCTCTGACTCCTTTAAATGTTCTTTTAGCTAATGTACTGCAATATGCATATTGTTGGAAAAGAAAATGAAAAGCAGGCTCCTCTTAAATTCTATCTGTAATTCTCTGTGCTAATTTGCACAACTGACAAAAATCACTCAATATGAGAAATGAGTATCTTTCCACTGGTTTGGCATATAATCTGTTATATTAAATTTTGATTGAGGTTATCTGTCTAACTTGTAGGCCTATATATGCAAATCAAAAGCTCCAAGTATTGTGTTTGGCTAACAGCCAGAAATTCTGACTCACAATCAGTAGAAAATACAAAAGAAATTTTCTTGTACCAGTAAGGAGGAAATTAGCTACTTTAAAAAGGCTTTATCGTTTCTTCTATGGCTCTTAAGAACTAAGAAATTTGAAACTCAACAGCATCATTCCCGTTAATGGAAATTTTTTTTTTATATAGAAACCAATATAAAAAAATAATGTCTCATAAGGCACTCCGATCATTGGAAGGCTCTCCTGGCTCTCAGAACCAAAAGAGGTTGTGTGAACTTTGAAAAATCAGTCTCAGGGTTTTCTATCAAGCTGTTGTGGTTCAAATAAGAAAATGTGTTTTTCATGCTTGTACCTTGTCAGGTGTCCCAGATCCATTCTAGCAGAGATGACAGAGAGTATTATTCTTATTTTACTCCTACAGTGTAGTGATACAATGAGAAATAGAACTTACCCATCAGCATAGTCTACAGAGCAGTGCTGGCACTAAAGCGACCCCACAGTGGGTTTCAGGTCACAGCACCATGCACCCATCTGATCTCCTGAGACTGCATTTCCTGGGGGGTCAGTGCTGTGCAGCAGGAGGGCAATCACATGGGATTGTGGCTCTGGAGCCCTGAAGATGTGACACAGTGACAGAAGCACTGCAGCTGCCAACAGGGAGCCTCCTGCCAATCCTGGCACCAGTGCCACAGCCTTCTGTGTATCAAACAAACCCGTTCTACGGGCCTACTCATTCTGAATGAAGACTTCTGAAACATTTTGATACCCAGGATCAGTTGTCAACATGGACAAGATCTGCAAGTGAAAAAGGAAGCAAACTCAAAAAACTGCCCCTTCCTTTGGCTGTTTGAGAAATTAACAGCCAGATTAAGTTAGAGCAGCAGCCTAGAAAGTTCCTATGAAACTGCTTCTCTCTCACTTCCTCTTCTCTGCATTGTGATTTGGAGAAGACATCCCAGTGACTCAGTGGATGAAGCAGTGCAGCAGCTCCAGAGTGAGCACCCAGCAGAAATGGTGTGACATGAGGGAGCCAGCTGCAGGGCAGACCGTGCTGCTGGGCTTCAGGTGACAAGAGAATTCATTGCAGTAACCACTCACGTACCAGGTGTCTGACAGCCTGCAGAAGAAGGACAGCCACCTGTCCACACAGCCTCTCTTTCAGCATAAATATTTGTCACTCTTTGCTGCTGTTATGTTCCTGGGGACCTTCTGGGGACAAGAAGCTCCTCTCATTAACCTCATTATCTCACCTTGCTTCAGCCACTCAGGCTTTCCTGGCAGACTTGCAATTTCTCCTGCAAATTTCCCCAAGGAAGGCAATTTTAATTGCAGTTTTGCTACAAATAATGCAATTTAGCTGTCTACAGGAATTTCCTCATGTTGAGCTGATATTCTACTTCACTTGAAATCTGCACCCTGCACTGTGCTGGGTCTCAGCAGGTAGCAGGTGAGTGTGGATGTGGGCAGAAGATTTTGAGGCTGTCTCCTCTCTCACCTCTACAGAAAGCTTATGCAGGGACTGCTGCATCACAGTACTGCATCAGGTTAATTAGATTGTTCTGGTAATTAAGTTAAGGAGCCCTTGCAGCAGGGTCGAATTCAATCTAATAAATGTGTTGGACAGAAACCGAGCAATCGACTTCAAGCGTGCTCAAGGAACTGAGTGGCAAATTGGAGAACAGAGAAAGATGGAGAACAAAATCAGAAAGATGAGAACAGGAGGTGAAATGTGAAAAGAAAGGGACAGGCAGAGGAGGAAGTGCAGAGACCAACATGGACAAATATTAATGTGAGAAGAGAATAAAGAGAAAAAACTGCTACAATGAAGCATAGGTAGGTGCTGGGATATTGGATACCAGTAACAGCCAGACAAGGTCTTGGGCATCCAGATTTCAAAATGTCTTGATTTTTAAGGATTTGTTCTAAATTCTGGAAACATTTTAAAAAGGTCTGAGTGTCCCAAATAAGAATATACTTATGCATATACTTAAAAAAGAATGTGGTTGACCTGAGAGATTACAATATTTACCCTGGTATGGAATACAAACATTATTTATGGCAGGAAGTTTAGTCACCCAAAATGAGACCTCTGCAGGGTTTTGTGCCTAAAATATACCTAGATTGTATGTGTGAAGAATCTGCATTAAATGCTCACATTAAGACTAATATCTTTCATCTGCAGAGAAAGAATAATGGGGTTTTTAACAGCTAGCTTTTTTCCTCTAATACAATATATATGATATTACTAACAATAAACTTTAAAGCATTACCAAAAATCCTGGTTTTAATAAAGATTTAAAACCTACCAACAACTAAAATAGCTCTCCCTATTCACCACTTTTTTTACATATGAAATTTAAAATATTCTAAAAATCTCTACATACTGCATGTGGAATCTCAGCACAAAAGTTCGCTGATGACACATTTTTATTCCTTACAGCAACCATAATCCATACAACCAAGGCTCAAAGCAGATGGCTATTTTATAAACTTAGGAATGCACTCAGAAAAATTTATTATGGAAAAATTGATTCAACCTGTATTTAAGGATTAACTAGGGCAAGTCCTGGGACAGGGTGTAGCCCAAAGTGTGCTGCTTCTGCTGAGTTACAGGTAGGGCTGAGTTATAATGGGGAGCATTCAGGTGATGTAGGGGAGAGGCCAAGGGTGGCCGGTGTGTTTGAAATGCTGTTCTGTTTTGCCCTCCTGAGGGGTCATGAAACCTCAAAGTATTTGGGTGATAAACGTGGATGCCCCATCCCTGGAAGTGTTCACAGCAAGGCTGGATGGAGCTCTGAGCAACCTGGTCTAGTGGAAGGTGTCCCTGCCCATGGCAGGGGGTTTGGAACCAGATAATCTTTCAGTTCTCTTCCAACCCAAACCACTCTGTGATTCTATGATATTCTCCTAAGTGTTTTAATACTTGTTAGTCTGTGAAATTAGTAATTTAGATGCTTACATGCATCTGAAAACAGGCAAACTGATCAAAATAACTTTAGATCTCATTAAAAGTATTTACAATGTTGTTTGTTCATATGCTGCCTACATTTATCCATGAAAGATAAAAAGCAGAGAAGGATAAAAACATAGTGCCTTAATGTCTGAAATAATTGGTGATTATTTTATAGCAGGGTGTTATTAACACTTGATTTTACAAGAAGTCAAGCTCCTGAAGTCTAGGAGCTGTAGGAGGATTTATGCTTTGTTCTGTTGTTTGTTGTATTTTTTTGTGGTTTGTTTTGTTTTTTTTAAAATGTGTCTCTAATCCTCAGAGCTGCAATAAAAAGTTTAAAAATATGACTGGAGGATCAAAGGTCAGATTTGAGATCTTAGAGGGTCAAAGGAAAAAAATAAGAATAAACCCTTATTGTGGTATTCTGAAAGTTATAAACATAGGTAATATATAGTTATAAAGTTATAAACATTAGGACAATATCCTGGTGGGGGAGGTTGATTTGTGCAGGTTTTTTTAGGTTTGGAAGTTTGGTCATGCTGCCTTTATGTCACTTTTTGAAACTTCTATTACAATAACCACAATTATTCATACAAATAATCTAAAAGAAGAATAATTAATTGATTTAAAATACTAAATGTAGAAAATAGGTTATAATATTGTGGGAAATATTTTTGCATAAACAAGGGAAAGGACTATTTATATGGTAGATTTTATTCCACCTTGAAAGTTTGTTAATTTAATGAAGAATAGCCAGGAGATCTGCTTGCTTACAATACCTATTGCTAAAATCCTTAAGAAATTCTACCTTCCCTAATTTTTCAAGACTATGGCTGCTAGAAAAAACACAGTGACAGTTTTTTCATAGGCATGCTTATTAGTAATTTTTTCATTTCTTTATTTCAGTCATTCTCATATCCCTTGGCAACAGCACTTTGTTGGCAGAGTTTATATAAATGTTGGGAGAAAGCAGATGTTACAGACCCATCCCCATCCCCTCCTGACCTGGTGTCAATGTTGTTAACCTCTGTCTCATTTCCAGGTCTGTTTCCTTCCATGGCATCCTGTAGGAACCTATAGGACAGTTGTCTATTACATTAAAGGGGTCAGATTTTTATTTACTTCTGTATGGTTTTAGAGAAGTGGCTACAGACTTCACACCTGACCAAGCTTTGCACCTGTTAAATACTGAGACTTCCATGAGGAGGGAAATAAATCTGAATTCTTGTATTTCTTTACGATAACCACTGCAACCCTGCATTTTTTCAGAAGATAAGATTTTTGAAGAAAACTCTTCCCCCTTCTCAATCATTGTTTTATAGAATCCCCTAAGATTTGCGGGGAGTGATTACAGCGCAGGCTTCGTGAATGCATACACGCATAGCTTCGAACCCAGGGAAAATCTGAGTTTAAGTGCTGTGATCAAAGGTCTGTGCTGTAATGGGCTTGGTCTTATCCTCAAATTCAGGCAGTGTGAAAAGGTGCAGAGACTGTCAAGGGGAGAAGAGCCACTTCTAAAACAAACCCTCATACTTTGATGCAGAATGTACGCTTGTTTAAACCACCTGCTGTCTTAAAGAAAAGATACCTCTCTCTCCTTGCTGTCCCAGACTCTCAGCCCTGGTGGCAGCCTGGCAGCAGGGGTGGCACTGCCGTGGCTTTGCCCTGAGGCAGCAGCGCAGCCACAGGTGAAGGGATGGATGTTGGAAGCTTTTCCTTCTCTGAGACCCGGTGACGCCAAATCCATTCGCCCGCGGGGGCCGAGCCGCCTCTTTCGCTCGGCTGAATCTCCAAGAGCGTTGAAGGCTTTTTGGAAGGAGGAAGCGGAAAAATCTACGTTCACGAGTGGACTGCGGCCCTCCTGGGCTTGGCACACGTTCCCTGTCAGCCCAGGGGAGGGAGGGCAGCCTGCGGGTTTGCCCAGCGGGAATGAGTCTCCTTGCCCAGCGCCGTCCCGGGCCCGCTGCAGCGGCCGGGCTGGGCTGAGGGGAGCGCGGGTGCGGAGCACTGCCTCGGGGGAAAGAAAGAACTCTCCTTGAGGGCACGGCCGGGAGAAATCCTGCGAGGAGGGGGGCGAGCGAACAGCCTGGGAGGTCAGGGGAGGGGGGGAGAGGAGCCGCGCCGCCTTCGGGCGTTTTTGGCAAGGTGAAACCCAGCCTTTTCGCCCACCTCCGTGCTCCGGTAGCCCGGGGAATGCAGGCGCGGTTCCAGCTCCGCTGCCCCCGCCAAGGGGCCGGCGGGGCGGCCCGGGGAGAGCGGCAGCCGCGGGAGGCGGCCGGACTGCGGGAAAGTTGCACGGTGCTCGTTTTGCAGCTCCTGGGGACCCTGCCGGGGCTGTCGGAGCGCCCGGGCACCTCCTCCCACCCTCCTGCCCTCCCTCCCTCCCTCCCTCTCTCCCCGGTCGGGCTCC
>VZTZ01045713.1:0-95107 GCA_013400955.1 Drymodes brunneopygia | reverse complement strand
CCCCCTCCCCCAGGATGCTCCGGATATTTTTGAAAGGGCGGAAGAGTGAGAAAGGGAGCAGCGTCTGTAAGGGCATCTCATGCTCTTGCGAAGGTCCCCCCTGACACCTCGCTGCTGGGATTAAAGACCGGAGCTGGAGAAACTCCTCNGAGAGAGAGAGAGAAAAGAAAAAGAAAATAAGGACCCTGGAGTAACTGCGGCCCGTGGGACGGTGGGGAGAGGTGGAAGGGAAGCCTCCCCCTCCAGATCCATCGCTCAGCGCCACGCTTGAGTGAAGGCATGGGAAGCACTGCCATGGACAAGAAGAAAGATGCGTCCAGCAGCAGCAGCAGGAAAAGCTCCGGCCAGAAGAAACTCATGTTGCGAGTGCACATCCCCGTAAGTGGCTCCTCGCTCTTCCTCCCCTTCGGCAGCTGGCGTGGCTTAGGCATGTTTTTCTCTGACATGGAGCGCAGTGCAAGGCAGGGAGAGGTGTTTCCTGCGCCGAGCTCTGGAGTTCGGGGCACGCTGGGCTGGGGGTGCACCCCTGCAACAGGCGAGTCCTCCGCACCTGGGGTGGGCAGAAGAGTGGGGTCTTGGCCCCCCTGCAGTGCTTGGGAGCCCAGGATGCAGTGTCCGTGGCACGGAGGAGTATCCTCACTATCCCAGCTTCAGAAGTGACTCTTACTCCCTGCTGTACAAGTGCTCCTGTGCCGTGGACTGTGGGTTTGGCTCAGTTTGTCTCACCTAGTTCCCTCTCAGACTCGCAGCACGGTTTAGCAAAGGTCTGTTCGTCCCCAAACGCTGGTCTCAGCATTCCCAGGTTTGGCTCCGGGAACTGTCCCTGCCTGTGGCTGAACCAGGTATAATCTGACTCTTCCCTCTCTCTCAGGACTAATTCACTTCCGAATTTCCCAGGGTTGGGGAACCCAGGTTCTTGCTCAGGTTTGGATCCAAGCAGTCTGGTCATTGCCGAAAGAGCAGGGCAGTTATATTCACAGAGGAGCAAATTAGTGAGTCATGCAATCTATTCACCAGCTCTGTTCTGTATATTGCACTATAAAGTAACATGCAAGAAATTATAGATATAGATACAGCATAACTACAGATCAAAAGTTTCTATTTCCAGTGAGTACTATAAGGCTGACTGGCTCCGTCTTCAGAATTACATGCCTTTCAAAACTTAGATTATTGGTTTTCTTTACTGTTAGAATGTTCTTATGATCTATGTAGCTATTAGTTTTCTGTTCTCAGTCCTGATGTACTTTTGGTTTCAGTGCTTCTGGCAAGCAATGACAAAGTCCTTGCATCTTTTCTGTGCACTCTGTTGTTTTATTGATTGTTGGTGTTTGGGGGTTCTTTGTTTATTAGTTTGTTTTAAATCTCAATAAATAAAAGTGGGAAACAGTTCTGCCCATATCTCTGCCAGGCCACCAAGGAGCAAACAGATATTTCTGGTTATAAGTTTTTCCTTTGTTTTAGGAAAGAATAAGAAGTCAAAGCAAATTTATTAGGTGTCTCGAGTGTGTAGAATAAAATGGAGGAAAAATACATGAGTCTTCTGCAGATTTTATTTTTCTCTGGGGAGGAATGCAAGCCCAAAAGCCCAAGCCAAACTTCTGGAGCTCTGAGTGCATTCAGTACTAAAAGAAAAGGGTCTGTTTCTGCTAACATGGGTGTTGCCTATGTATCTGTGACAGAAGATTTTAGGCAATAAACTTTACCATGTTGCCAGTGGTACTTCACAATAGGGATGTAAAATACCAGCAAATAAAATGTACCACACCAAAGCACCACTCCCCCTGTGCTCATTATTCCTTCCCACCCTGCCTGCAATATTGTCTCTGCCATCTCTTTCCACTGCTCCCCCACCTCTGACTCAGTCTAGCCAGAAACTCTAGTGCAGCTGGATCCCCACTGCTGCTCCCAGGAGCTGCATTTTCTGCCTGCTGAGGAGACATAAGTAGTTTCGGAGTGTCCTGTGGTTGTTGCAGGATTTTACAGCATCCACTTGGTGCTTTTGAAATACCCACTGACTACCAGATATCTCTCACCACACCAGAACTTAGAACAATTTTCCTCCTTTTATGGTGTGAAGCTAACATGCAAAAAGTGCCTAAGGAAATTCACTTGCACTAAATCGTTATTGACAGAGGAATGCTAATGCTTTTTCCCAGTTTTCTCCCTAATCCATGGACAACCTTTCTTCATGTGTGTTGCCTTAGTTCTGTCTTGGATGGAACATTTTTATTAGTGGGCCATAATTTTTCATGTTCATCAATCTCTTGGCTTTTTGCTATGCAGTTTGTCACCTAAGTAATGACAGTGACTCATACAAGCCTGCAAATGCTTGATGTTGCACTGAAGTCAACATAAGTTTTGTTGTTCACCCAGTTGGAAGCAATTCAAGATTTGGTAATGAGGTAACACCTTCCATCCTTCCTCTCCATCCCCAAAATATGATCCTTCTCTTCCATTCTGCATCATTCTAACATTCCTCAAATGGAATATTGGGTCCATGGTCTATGAGGTTGTACTTACATTTTTAGTGGTTTTCTGTAATCTGGCAAAGTTTGAACATGGCTGTGCTATAAGAAAGAACATTTTTCACATTCTCCTTACTTGACAGAGGAATCTGCATTTGAAAAGATCTGTTTAGACTGTTTTTTTTCCTCTTTCATAACGTTGTCTTGGCTGTTGTTTTGAAGCATCATTCCTATTATTTCAGTGGCGCCTGTCAGTGTAGCTGTAGTTGTCAAGGGAGCTTTCACCAGACAGCAATTTTTATTTTGTTCATCCTCTTCTTTGTGTTTCTGTGAGATCGTGCTTATTGCTGGGACACGTAATTCATGCTCATTTGGATCTTCAGTTAGGAACAAGAGAAGAACTAACAAGGTTGGAGTAGGAGGGGAGAGAGGAGTCAGTTCTGAAAGAGAAAGCAATGGGACAGAGAGGTACGGTTGTGGTGCAGGCTGGCCTAAAACATCTTTATTGGTCATGCAGAAATGCTGATTGAAAAAGTAATATATATTGGGAAAAACAAAAATATGAAGGATGCAAAATACACTATGATTAGGTTAGAGGATTGTGGAATAATAGGGATTTCTGAAAAGAAAGTTGTAGGCATTTCTTCCCTCTCCCACATAGTTTTATTGTTCTGGGTTTGTCTGTGACAGTGCGAAAAAATTGATCAATTGAAGAAAGCGACTTTGTGGCTTGCAACACTCCAGGTATGTCTTTCACAAGAAAGAGCAAGACATGATACAAAAAATCTGGAAACACTCTATTTTCACCTTCTTTCTGTGCTCAGTCTCCTTCAGCACAGGTGGGTGGTGCCCTGCCTGTGCTTCTGGGAGTGGTGGTGGACCACTAACTTCCTGCAGGCTGGCTTTCCTCACTGCTTGCAGCTTGTGCTCAGTAGCCAAGAGCAAAACAGGGGCCACTGTATTCTGTAGCGTGGCAGGGAGTGTTTGCTGAGTGGCTGGGATGATGGAACATCTTCTTGTTTGGTTGTTGTATTCTTTGTAAATACACAGCTGACTTAAACTAGTAATTTAGAGGGACCTTAATATAATTGCAGGAGCCTTTGTAAAGGTCATATCAACCTCTGTCTGTCCCAGCAGCACATTCCAAAGCCTTGAAATTAGAAATGCCTAAATGGAAATTTCTGGTCCAAATATCTTTGAAAGCTGCTACAGATTTAAATGGAAACCTTTGCTCTCTAGATGCATCATATCTGTAATATGAAGACATTAGCATTATAAAATTCCTTTTTAAGCCATTAGAAGTTAATGCTTGCACATTGCTTTGAACATTTTTAAAACTCTATTCTGAGATGGGGTGCAATTGTCTGCTGAGTAGGAGCTCACAGCAATGAGATCAGAATGTTCTTTTGTCATCTTGCAGAATCGATCTGTTCTAATGTTAACATTGCCACTGTAGGCCCGAGTACTGCAAAAAAAGAAAAAAGAAAAAAAAAAAGAGATTCTGCTCTTGTTTACTTTGAATTTCATCTGGGATGGTTCAGTCAGTGCCAGCAAAGTTATGTTTTATTTACATGAGCACAACTGAGGGCAGAACCTGTCTCAAGAGCTTCACTATGCCTGCTCCCAGCAGGTGGGAATTGCAGGACCTTGGCACTTCCTTGGATTTTTCCCAAATACATCGGAAGGTGACTTTTTATTCAAAGGAACAAAGAAATTTTTTCCCAATAAGCATAAAAATAACAGCTGTGAATGAATATCAAAACACCTCTCAGTTCAGTGAGGTGGCTCTTGCCTCTGGTACTTCAGCCCTGATGGCAGAGTTGATGCACAACAAGCATGTTCTTGGAGATCAGGATTCTTTATTTTCAGTGCCACACAAAGAAACATCTCTGCACAGTTTCCCCTTTTTCTTTGTCAACCTCTGTCATTTTGAAGAGACTCCTCAATGTCAAAATTTATTGCTGTTTCCAAGCTTGGTGTTATGCCGGGATGCCAGGCTGAACATCAGATGGCTTAAATATTTCTAACCCGATAGATGACAATGATGTTCTGACAGCTACTCTTGGCTCAGGCTCTGCCCCTCCATCTTGCTTTCCACACTTGCAAAGTCATTAATGGCTGCATGCCTAATAAATCACTGTGAAATGATTTTGTTCTGTCACAGTTTTTGCAGGGTGCTTCTTGTCTCCTGGTAATTGCAGGGTGGGCTGATATGAACAGCACTTCAGTCTAGGAAATGCTTTAAGAAGCTGCAGATGGGGAATAATCTAGTGAATTCTTTCAAAGGTGAAAGGAAATCAGCTTCCAGTGTGATATAGGAATGAAAGAAATGTTTGTTTTCTTGGGAAGAGGAGATGAAGGGAGAGAGAGACAGAGGAGAGAGAAATGTTTCCCTGAAATTAAATCTGCAACTGTTCTCCCTCTCGCTCTCATAGGGCAGGCTCTGAGTTCTCTTGAGCCTCTGTGGCCTTGAAGTTTAAATTTGGATTCCTCCCTCAAGAGCTGATATATTAAGATGGCAAAGGGCAGGAGGTATTTGTTCGGGAGTGTTGAGATGGCACTTTGAATTTATCTGAAGGATAAAAGAAAGGATTCATGTTTACAATCATAATAGATGCCACTGCAATTAAGGAAGCACTTAGACTTTTTGTTTCTAAAGCATAATACAAGCAGACCATCAGCTTATAGAAAAGTGCTGTCACTTTTTCTAGTAGGATATTCTACTCCTAAGGGGTGTCACCCAACTGCCTTTATTTGCACCTGAGCCTGTGAGGACTGTGGGCTCAGAGGAATGTGAATTTCTTTGGATAAAAAAGTTACGAATGTGGAAGGAACATCACAGAAATGTGGATGGTGAGACTTTTGGCCTCAGGGAGGTTTATACTGTGCTTGTATTGGGAATTAGTGGAGCAGAAGATAAATCATGTCCCAGAGGGATCAGGAGTGAAGTGGAGGGTGGTGATCTCCACCTAGGAGTTTCCAACACTGTTCACAGACCCACAAGGTTCAGCTTATGCTCAGCATCACCTGGGCATCACTTTGTATTCAAGGGAGCTATTCAGATGTGACTGAAACCAGAATTCAACCCTCATTTTGTTGATGATATATGGAAAGTCATGGAAGTAGGTTGGTGTGCCTAGGTGCTGGCCTGGCTGGGTTAATGGGAGCAGAAAGGAGGCAAAAACTGCGTCAGCATTGGTTGCCAAAATTACAGATATTCATGTTGAGTGAAGTAACACATGCAATTCTCATCCCTTTGAAGAGAAGCTGAATTTCTGTCAAAAGGCATTCCATGCACAGGGAATAGTGAAAGAGCAGGGTTGGTTACAAGAGAAATGAAGCATCAAGGAAGACATCAACAACAGACAAGAGATGTCACAGTGTGGGCTGTTTTACACTTGACTGATCACCAGGCTCTGGGAATTGGCTCCAGGGCCTGATCTGGTTGGAGGGGATTGCTGTTTCAATTTTCTACTGTTTGCACTTTAGGCATATTGGAGAAAGTGTTACAGTCTCAGAAACACACTGACTTGTGCATGTCTTCAGAAGCTAAAAGAAAAAGCAGCTTTAGTGTATTTTGAATGGAGTATGGTTTTTCTCCTGAAAAGGAGAAGTTACATACGCACATGAATGTAAGATGCCATCAATAAATATAAAATATTTTTGGTAGTTTGGTGATATAGTGCTATACTGCTACTGTACTATTTCTTGTACTAGCAGTGAGGTAAAACACAGATGTATGTGACAATTTCTGCTGCTGAATGATTTTTGTGTTTATTCTTTATGTAGCTGTAGAAACTGGAGTATAATGCTTCAGTTTAGTGTTTGCTTCTGTAATACTGTCTCTCTTAAGTTGCTTGCATATAAATACATATGAAATCTTTAAAGCATGAAAGCTTTATTTACACAGTAGAGAACCGAAACATAACACTGAACTTCAGGTTTTGACATTGAGGTTTCATAGAATGATTTATAACATCCTTCAAATTTTCATAAGATTTAGCTTGACAGTAAATTACATTATTTAAGCGTGACCCAGCAGGATGCAGAGCAAATGCATTGCAGTGTGAGTTTCATGGTTGTCATTTATTTCACACACCGTGACTCTTCAGACCTTATGGTCATTATTGCAAAGGGTGCCTGTGACCTTCTGCTCCAAAAACAGAACCTTTGTCATAAGTTGAAGACTTAATCTATTTTTATGACCAGAGTGAGAGAGCTATATGTCTTTTTTTCAGCTGCTGGAGAACACATTCGTACATCGGGGGATTCATTAGGAGGAAGTGTGTGCATTATAAGCATTGTCTGCCATATTATGAAGCCTTTATCATCATTTATGCACAACAGGCATTGTGTAATTTTCAGTCAACTTTTCATGTCAGTAGTGCTGGTGGAACAATGAAAATAAAAAAATACTCTACTTCTGCAAGCTGAAGAAAGCAAACCTCTCTGAGTGGTCAGAGTGCTGTCTTACAACTCTACAAAACACAGAACTTTTCCTGCTGAGTTGTGGACTTACCAGGGGTCTTCTATGAACAACTGCAGTTTGGGTCTGGTTTGTGGAAGCTACACGCCTGTTGATTCCTTTAGAAGAGGTGGGAGATATGTTTTCCATGGAATTGGAGAAATCAGTACTTGGTGAGCTAGATTAGGGGTAAAATCTGAGTCCAAGCATGGAGAAACTTTTCAGTGAAGGCAAGCTCTCTCCAGAAATGGGATAGCTTTGGGAATGTGGTGGACTAAACAGGTGTCATAAGCATTGTCTGTTGCCTGTCTACTGGAAGAACTGGATTGTTCTTGCCACTTATTTTGAATGGACACTACAAGGAAATCTGAAAAGAGGAATTACGTAGAGATTACTCAAGTGTATCACAATGACTCTATTTTTGCCACCTAGCCTTAATCTTTGAGAGATTTCCACTGATCCAGGACTGTTCTATGCCTTTAAATAGGTGTGCATTTAATGTGTTTGCTAAGCCTGTGTTGCCTTGCTTTTGGCCATGTGGCCTTTAACAGGTGTAAGTGCAAACAAGTGTTTTTACAGAATCATGGAATTGTTGAGTTTGGAAGAGAGAGATCTGGAGGTTGTCTAGTCCAGGTGTTACTGCTGACCCAGTGGTCAGCTAGAGAAGGTTGCTCAGGATTGTGCCCCATCAGATTTTGAATTTTCCCAAGAATGGAAACTCCCCAGTTTCACTGCTCTGACGAAATGCATTCAGGCAAGTGAAAGTTCCTGGAGAGAGACTATTGTTCAGCCACTACACAGGCACATGGAATTGAACTCTACAGTTGGTCGGATCTTGTTCCAAAAGCATAGAGCCAGTCTGAGGAGTGAAATTTGATTTGGCTGGAAAGAGTGTAGCAACTTCTGGGAAAAGGATTCTCTGAGATGGGTATCAAAACTGGAGGCACAATAGTCCCAACAAGAATTGAGAAAGGAAGGAAGTGTAAGGAAGAGGTAAAAAAAGGTGCTTAGTCAGTGTTACCATGCTGTGTATGAGTTTGCCAGCTTCTCAGCAGATCATTGCATCTTATGGAATGTGGTTTTCATCATGCGTTGTCACTCCTTCTGCATAAATTCATTAGAGAGGGATTTGCTGTTACTGAGTATTAATCATGTGTTGGAAGTGTGATCTAAACCAAGAAGCATGAGGAAAGACAGTTCAGGGATAAGGGCACTAAATCCTCAGCAATCTGAGTCTCTATCTGCTGTATGGCCTGAGGGCGCAGGCGGTGTAAGCTGTGCATTGAGGAATGGCTGAGGCTTGAGGTCCAGGAACAATGAACTTTAAATGTTTCAGTGTGCCACACTGAAACACCAAAAGAGCTTGTGGGATCTTCTTTCCATCCATGACTGGATGCTGTCAAATGTCTGTACAAATGTTAGTAAAGAAAAACTCTCTGAAGAGTTTAAAGCCTTGACAGATTGTATTGGCTGGAGGAGGTGGGAAGAAACAACTTCATCCCTGCAGTGCTGATATTCAAGGAGATGGCTGGAGTTTAAGCAACTTTTCCCATATTCCTAAGTTGTATAGAAATGTGACACTTGGACTCCTGAAGTCTTTAGACCCAGTTCCCTTACCTTAGCCATAAGCCAAACCTTCTTCCTGTAATATTTGTTCCATAAGGATCCATGCATAAGTGCAATCTAAGTCAGTTCTGTGTATAACGTTAGCCTAAGTCAGCTGTCATGGGAAGTATTTTTCCTTTTGCTGTTCGAAAATATGTGTGAAGTGAAAGGATTCCAGTCTAATATCGACAGACAGTCATGCCATGTCTTAAAATAACACTATTAGGACTCTTGGCAGCCTGAAGGAAGACCAAGGATTGAGGATATTAGATAAATTAGAAGAGACTATTTTAATTTCCAGCCTCAGAAGTGGTACCAATGAGTGTGCCTAATTATCACACCCTCCATGTGGTTCATGTGGTTGTTGAAAGCTGTGAAATGTTAGTCTTTTCTGTATAGCTGGTGGCACATCAGTTGTAGAATTCTTGAAACAAGGCATCTATGGCTATTTCACATGTAGTCATCTGCATGGTCAAGAAAATGGAGTTTGAGTACATCTGAAACAGCTCTTAACCAGCCATGTTCAGTCTGCAGCAGTCTCCAAAGAGTTTTCAGGCATTCTGTCTCCCTTCCTGAATTCCACTGACTTGTCCTTCCCATTGCTGGAGCTGGCCATTCTCTAGTGCTGCTGCCAACTAGAGCAGGAGAGAGAGTACCAGCATGGTCTGAACACCATTCTTAGATACTCCTTCCACTAATTCTAGATCAACTCTACATTTTTATGGGAAAATGGGGAGATTGAACCAACATTATTCATAAACATAAAATTTATAGCCTGAAAAGAATGAGAGGTAGAAAGTGTTACTCAACTGTTCTCTTTGCTCTTTATTTTGTGACTTGATATTCAAGATAAATTTAGAAGACTTCTTTTAGTTGGGTGATGATTAATTATATATTTTACTTATATTTTTTATGTGTTTTACAATGACTCTACATGCTTTATGCTGCGCAGAGGCAGGAGAGTACATGCCAGCATTTTTCTTTATAAAGTAAATCCAGAAACTCAAAAAGTGCAATTACCTGAATTCTTTTTTTTTTTTTTTTTGTTATGTNTTTTTTTTTTTTGTTATGTATTGCACTAAGAGTTCTGGCTCTTTTCACTGCAGACCTGTGGACATGTCATTAGTTGACATCCAAAAGTTGCTGTTAAAGGAACTCTTCTGATATTCAGCTGTAAAATACTGGAGTCGGTAAAAGAAGAAATATGTCTTCCTTGACCATGTACAGGAGTGGGTTTGTCTCCCTTACTTAGTCAGACAAAACTGTTCTTCACCCAGTATTCTTCAGCTGTCCTGGTGGACCTCAACCAGTTACCAAGGCAAGGGAAGCTGCTGTTCTCCAGCTGGTTTTCCCAACAGACTCTGTGCATCCTCCCATCCCCCTGCAATGCTGAACAAAGCTTGTTGCCTTACAATGCCTTCCTACTTGGCCAATATGTTTTCATTGTCAGATGAAACGAGTGGTAACTTGGTAAGCCTTGGTAACTCATTCGCTTTTGATGCCCATCTGTCTGTAGTCTCAGATCCAAAAGTCTGCAAACAACAGATGACTGAAGTTTATTTGAAATGCCATTCACAAGATTAAGCCTTCAGAAAAGAAAATAGGTAATAAGAAGGCCAGTAGCTCAAAGAGATGGGTTTTCAAAGGAATTTAGCCATCTTAGGTTCCTTTACAATACTTGAAGATCCTGCCAGTCCATTTGCATCAGGATATCCTTAATTACCTTTGGAAATTAGGCTTTATATCTTTCAAACTTTCAAGATGCCATTCTTCCCTCTTTGCTATTTATACCTGCATTACAAACAGAAGCCACTTTCCTGCTTTTCCACTTCCAGTAACATTCTCTTGTGCCTGGTAGCTAAAATGGGAAAAAACAAACAAACAAAAAAACACAACAACAAAAAAAAACTAGTCAGAAATTGTTTTTTTCAATGGAACAGAGATTGAAAGTAATACTAGGAAGCAATTTGGGAAGAGATAAATAGCAGCTGCTCTCTTGATGATAAAGACTGAAACTAATACTGATACTTGGTGCATTGCAATCTGTTGTGACACATAATAAAGTCTGTGTATGTTTGTCTTACATTTGACTGAGAGGGACCAAGTATTACACGTGATAAAGACTTCAGAAAGAAATTCCTTTTCCATGTAACTTGAGAAAAGGCTTGCAATCATTTAAAATTGTGAGAGAATTTTTTATTTACCTGAATTTTTTATTTTTTACCTGGGTAAACTTCAAAAGTTTTGTGAGCTTCTGTAGGTGTTTAATGTGTTTGGACTCTCTGTGGGTAGTTACTTCAAACTGACTTTCAAATAGAAATATTTTTAAATATATATATATATATTTCACTGCCATAATCTGCACATACCTTTTTGTCAGCATGTTCATGAGGCTGAAGTATTTGGATTGAAGAGGCACACACATAAAAGCAAAGGCTGTAAGATCAATGGCATTGATCAGTACATGTACTTTAATGGATGAGAGTTGGGACACACAGGCTGAAATCTGGGTACATGTGTCTGGGGATCGATCACCTTCTCTTGGAGGAACGGTAAAATCAAATGTCTCGACTTCAGGAACAAAGTGAGAGAAGATATTAACTACACACTCTATATATTTCTGAAAGTTCATTTTCAGAGGGCAGTAGGTTCCTTTCTTTGTGTTTTATGGCCTCAAATGTTCTGTGCATCTGAGTAGGTTAATTTAAAAACCAGATAAGGACGCAAGTCCTTACCAACCATATGAGCTTCAACAAGAGAAGGATCTGGATTCTGCACCTGGAGTGGGGCAATTCTGGATGTATGGAATGAGAGGCTGGAAAGCAGTGCCATGGAAAGGGACCTGGGGGTCCTGGTCAATGGCAAGCTGAGTGTGAGTCAGCAGTGCCCTGGCAGCCAGGAGGGCCAACAGAGTCATGGGGGGCATCAGGCACAGCATGGCCAGCTGGGCACAGGAGGGATTGTCCTGCTCTGCTCTGGGCTGGGGCTGCCTCACCTCGAGTGCTGGGGGCAGCTTTGGGAGCCACGTAACAAGATAGACATTAAACCATTAGAGACCATCCAGAGGAGGGCAACGGAGATGATGAAGGGCCTTGAGGAGAAGCCGTGTGAGGAGTGACTGAAGTCACTTGGTCTGTTCAGCTGGAGAAGAGGAGACTGAAGGGGAGACCTCATTGCAGTAGCAACTTCCTTGTGAGGGAAAGAGGAGGGGCAGACACCGATCTCTGCTCTCTGCTAACCAGTGACAGGATTTGAGGGAATGGCCTGAATTTGTGGCAGGGGAAGTTTAGGTTGGATGTTAGAAAAAGATTTTTCACCCAGACAGTGGTTGGGCACTGGGACAGGCTTTCCATGGCAGTGGTCACAGCACCAAACCTGACAGAGCTCAAGAAGTGTTTGGACAGTGCTCTTGGTCACGTGGGATTCTTGGGGATGGTCCTGTGCAGGGCCAGGAGTGGGACTTGATGATGTTTGTGGGTTCCTTCCAACTCAGCAGATTTTGTGGTGCTGAGATGTGCAGAGCCTGTGTGTGTGGAGGGAAGCTGCCCTGTGTGCAGCTGTTTGCTCTAAACTGAATATATTCACTGTGTATAGACAAGCTGGCAAATTGCTCATGTTGCAGAGAAATGAGCTGTGATGGAAAATACAATAGATACTTAATTATTTCAGGGGAAAACTCCACATTATGAATATCCTGTGTTTTCATGTCACAGAGCAATGAGCTTGACCTTTAGGCTGTTTTTATTTCTTAAGTAATTTAAAGTTCAGTCACCTGGGCTATTGTGCTAAGGGATTAACGAATAGTGACTTGCATCCTACTGTCCCAGATGTAAGCAGGACTAACTTCTTCCTTGCCTCTGCCTGCTTCCCTGCATACAGCCATTGCTGTAGAAGGCCTCCAAGTCATGTCATGTCAAATAATGCATGGACTTCAGAGCTCACTGGGGGAGAGAAAAATCTGGGAACAATGTGAACAGGCACAGCCAGGCACTTCCACTAATTGTTGATGTGGACGATGGAACACAAAAGCAGAAGAAGGGAGGGGGGAATGGAAATGTGTCTTGGTGTGGAAACGACTGTGTAAAAACAAATATGCCTGGACTTGCTTATTGGGAATGTAAATGTAGCACAGGAGAACTCCCACAACAGGAATCCTCTGCTTTAGTCTGCCCCTGCCAGATAATTTTAGAAGTTTTCTTCTTTTATTTATTTACCTCTAGAGACTTTTTTGGCTGTTTGGAGTTGTGGACTTAAGCAACCTTGAATTGTAGCAGGTAGTTGCATTTTGCTGCTGAGCTATATTCAAATTATCTGTTACTTTTTGGTTCCAGTTATTTGATATTGCCTAAATATTGGAAATGGAAAATCTGATTTATTTAATTTTTAATGTAACATGGCAGTGGCATTTCAAAATATATCCTGGTGAAGTGGAGTTAAATATCAAAGTAACTCTCTTACATACTGTGTACTCTAACCCAGAGCAGGGTGGAATGATTTCCAGATCAACTGTATAAAATAAGTAACATAAAACCACATATTTGGATGGGGTGAGGGGATAGATCATTCATAATGACAAAATAGATTTTCCTCTTGAGAACTGTTGTGCTGAAGTACCTATAATGTATTTTCCTTTAACTCAGAAACAAATCAGGTAAAGACAGTGATGAAGAGATAACCATTTGGTAGGATGAGCCTGAAAATGGAAAATTTATCCTTTAGAATGGGAGCCATATGGAATTATGAGCAACTGAAAATTAAGTTAGGACATTTAGTGAGATTCATAAATGTAAATTAAAATTTACATGATTAAAATTAGTAGATTTATATTTCACTGCACAGTGGAAATTTTTGTACCAGCCCATGCTGGGCTTCCTCATCCCCTGGAAAGGTTTTTTACATCAAGGAAGCAGAAAACCCAAGAGATGCACGGGGCACTTACATGTTCACCTGTGCCTGAAAGATCATCCTACCTATGCTGAAAAGCAGATACTCCTGCAGTGAAATGCAACAGCTGCAATTAGTAATCAGCACAATGCAACACAACTGGTAAAAATCCAAATGCTTACTTTGTCCATTTGCTAAATGAATTGCAAATGTCTGACTGAACCGAGAGCTATTATGGAGGCAAGAGGAAAGGGAATAGCCAGAGAAACACCAATTTGTTGATTATCTAATGGATGTGTCATTAGTAACTTGATCAAGCCAATGCAATTGCTTTTTCTCCAAGACAGATACTTGTTCTTACCAGGACTGATTGAAAAGCACTCTGATTATGCCAAAGTGTGTTTTAAATGGAAATAGGGAGATGGAAAACTATTTAAAAGTAGAAATATGATTGCTGATAGCATTGCAGAAAAGTGACAATGCAGAAAGATAGCATGGTTTTATTCAAGCAGTTAGATTGATCCCTTTTTAGTTAAAAATATGTAAATTCAGTGCTGCAAAAGTTATCACAAAGACAGCTGTAAAGACTGATTGTGGGTCAGAGTGAAAATTGAGTTACCCAGTGAAATTTATCACAACAGTCCATTGTGGCACTTCTATTTTGACAGGCAGGATTGGCCTCCCAGTAATTACCATTGAAAATATTTGTCATTGTAGTGTGGAAATCCGACTTCCTGGCACTGGGCTGGGAACTTCATTTCACAGTAATCTCCTGAACATCTTTGCTGACTAAGGCTGGTTCTGAGCATGTTGCCAAAAGATCTCAGTTTCTCCGCCTTCTTTCCAGTCTTCCAGTTTTCACATCAGATTTCCCTTTATTATGTGCTCCTATTTTTGTAATCCTGTGATTTCTAAAAGCCTCTGTAACCTCCACACAGGTGATATTCTTTATTTAAACTTCTTTATTGTGCCAGTGACCACACACTGGGACGGATTGTCCGGAGAGGGTGTGGAGTCTCCCTTGCTGGAGGTATTCCAGAACCATCTGGACATAATCTTGTGCCATGTGCTCTGGGACACCCCTGCTTCAGCAGGGAGGTTGGACCAGATGTCCCTCTGTGGTACCTTCCAATCTGACCTGATCTGTGATTCTGTGAATATTCCCTTAGCAGTATTCCCTGAGCCAAAAGCACTAGCTGCTGTCTATGGAGTTTCCAAAACCTACCACAAAATACTAAGAACAAAAATCAGGCTCACAGAATTACATATTGGGTCTTTATGGAAAGGATTTTTAGATTTGTTTACATCCCTGAGATGTGGGCAAATTTTAGGGGTGAATATCTTGTTTTTCAGAATTTTGGTGACTTTGCTCACAGGTGGGGTACTTAATGCTAATGTGTGCCACAACGTTCCTGCTGTTTCATGGAGGATACCCATAATTAGCATTTTAGGGGATTTAAAAATTATTTTATATTATTTAGGAAACCTGATCAGCACAGAGCATGGAGCAGCTGAACCTGCTGGAGGAAGATTTCCAGCTTTCTGAGCTCACCACTAGATATGCTGAGTGCCATTCTGATTATTTGCCTTAGCAGGAACCTTTTCCTTGTCACTGGAGCTGCTGTGGACAGTGGGGTTGGAACTGGAGGCCCTGTTTCTGCATGGGATGGAAGTGTTAGGATTTCATTATGGCTCTGTGCAGCTTGGAGGGATGGAAGAAGGAACCACCTAAAGCTTGTGAGTGTATAAAGTACAAATGAGTAAAATACGGTGTACCAGAAATACCTCATGAATTGGATACCAAAATATCCGTATTTTTGGTTTTGATTTTGCAATAATTCCATGTGACAAACAACCAGGTTTCTTCTAGTTGTTCTGCTGAGAGCTTTCTCTCCTTGCAGACAAATTTTACAGCTCTGCTTACCACAAGTCTTACCACACGTGAGAGGATTGTGCAAAGTGTCTGATATAAGAGCTGTGATGGAGATGGGGGAGTGAAACCAGGGTACAGTGGTAATATATATGGCTAATGCTCTGATGCACCCTCACTGCTATTCTGGTTGTGTTATAGCTGTAATTCTGTAGCTGTGGTCTAAAATGGGGAGACAGGTAAGAGGTTGAACTCACTGTGAGCCAGGAAACCTAAAATATCTCTTTTACTGTTGGCCAGATGCCCAGATCAGAATAAATACATTGTCTTTCTCTTTCACATCCCCATTGTAGAGACAAAATACAAAAAGGACAAACAGAAATGTGACAGACCATATTTTGTTTATAGAGAAGCTTAGTAACTATATGAGATGAAGAGACAGTTACCAAGCTAAGTCCTGTTCTCTGTATGGATTTATAACAGCCATTTAAATCAAGTATGCCTTTGTGCTCAGGCTGAGAATTTGTAAATTCAAACTTTTTTGTGCATGTTTGCATAATATGAGGGAGGTTTATGTCTAGAACATATACTTGGCTGGGTGTTTTTGTTGTTGGAACGATCATGGTGATTTAGTTAATGTTGTTTTCTTTTCTAAGCATTGTCTCAGAATTTATCACAATTTCATTAATAGAAAAAAACCCTTCTTTTATCTGTCCTAATTTGTACACAAGGCCAGTTTGAGGATAAGGTTGACTTTTCTGAGAAGCTTCCAGAAGTTCCAAGAAATATTTATTTCCATCTGGTAATTAATTTAAAATAGGCCTTTAAAAGTTCCTATTTTCCTTTCTAGGATATTCTGTTTCTCAGGCCTTTCAGAACTGCTGTCTGTGAGTCTGATGGTGTGTCACTTTACAGAAGTGCTCAGAAAAGGATTTGTGACAGCAGTGGAGGGAGAGGACTTTCCTCTGATGGCTGGAGCTGGACTTCTTGGTCTGCCACATTGGTTGGGCTGCACAGGAGGTTTATAGCTTTGGGAAGAAAATTTAATTTTATGTTCTGGCAATAGTCTTAACATTTTCTTGCTCTTTTTGTTGTTGGGAAATTGTGTGTAAAGCAGCTGTGACTGGTGCAACAAATTTCTGTATTTTATGTGTAACTTCAAAGCAGAGTGAGCACAAATGTTTATCTCAGCTAAGTCTTTTCCAAGTACATGTATTCATTAAGCTGACCATAGAAATTTAGTCAAACATAAGCTCAGCAATTGCTGGTAATTCATTAACGGATTCATCTAAAACTTTGTCCAAAGCTTTAGTTTCTGAATCAGGTCATGAACATCTCATTTCCTCACCAGTTCAAAAATACACAGTTGATTTGGTGGCTAAAGCTGAGTTTGGCCAGACTGAGCAACAGTATAACCTCCTAACCACAAGCTTGCTTTGTCTTGGATCCAGCTGTGCTTCTCCTTCCCGGTGTCAGGGCTCGGGAGGAAGAGGATATCCCTGAAGTGTGAAACATGACAGTCTTGACCCTGACACCCTGATGGCTTTGTTCTTCATCTCAAAGGGAGTGTGTAGCCCAAACCAAGCTCTGCTCCACTGACCTTTGGGTGGTTCATTACTTGGCTGGGAACAGAGTGTGTGGAGTAAACTCTGGAGCTGATACAAACTTTTGCATATGAAAAGCCCTGAAGTGCTTTAGGAGTTATGTTTTGTCACACATGACTGACACATAGATAGCTATCACTGATATCTGGGGCAGTGATCACTAGGTGCTTTGCTGGTGTTTAGCAACATTTATGCTGGAATTCAAGGAAGTTACTTCATCTGGAATACATGAGAAGGAGGACTTTGCCAAAAAATGCCAAGTGTGGAACAGAGTTTAGAGTAAAAATTCATTTCTGAAGGAAACTGTTGTGAGATCCTGAATGAAAGAAGTTTACTTTTCTGTGTCTGGAGAAAAACATGTTTTTGTTCTTTCCAAGTGAACTCAAGTTCCTCCTCCCTAGCACTTCGCCTGCCTGCACTGGCCCTGGTTTGGTTCTTGGTGAACATCAGTGCCCTCACTAACCTGGATCAGGAATGTAAAGTATCACCAGTCATTGAACTGTCAATTCTTGGATACATGCAAGATCCTGATTTTCCCCAATCTCAGCTTGTTATCCATATGCTATTCAGTTTATCCTCCATAGACTGTAGCTCTTATCAGACAAGTGTGCCTTCTAATATCAATCTCCTGTGCACTCAAGGTTTCACTTACACCTTAAACTCTGTCAGACCTGCTTTATTTTCTCTCACCAAAGAAGTGGACTCTTGGAAGATATCCAGGATTTTATTGATGAGGTATTTGATCCAAGCATTTCTTTTAAAGCTCTCCTCGAAAGAAAGCCTGAGGAAGAGCCAACATAATAACCCTAATGCACTGCCCCCCTCCATGTCCTTGCTTCTGCAAATTTCTAAATGTTTAGGAGAAATGGTTGAGTTAACGTTGCCCTGGAAGTATCATCGTTTCTGATGTGAAGCTTGGAAACCAAAAATTTAATAAGTAATTTGCCTAAGACTGTAGGATGCTGGAAAGTAGACCTCAATGGCTCCCTAGTCTTACATATAAGCTAAAAACCCATCATGCTTAAAGCCACACCATTGCAGGTATTTCAGCACTGCAGATGTCTTGGCCCACTCTACTCCTGATTCTGCACTGGCTCTGTATGGAGCTTTCCCTATATAAAATCATCTATAATGTGACTCCCTTTGGCCTCAGGAGTTTACCTGTGATGGGGTCTGTCACCAGACTGCTGTGTCAATTCATTTACTGCCTTCAGTTGTGGACAAAGTCAATTTGACTCACTTGAAGGAGAATCAAAGAGCACCATGAGCCTATGGCTCCCCATAAAACATCCCTTCCCTGCCATTCACTGTTATTAGGGCTGATGGAAATAAGCCAGTGTTAAATAAGGGGTGGGAAAGCATCGCCCTGCCTTAAACTGAGTACAGCTGCGCTTTCGTTACTCGAGTTATATGCAAGGGCAAGCAGTGTTTTGGCATGCTCTGGGCTCCTAAAAGCACTGCTGGGGCAGCAGCGGAAGTTACTCCCACTATTTTAAAAGGCAGGTCACCAGACTCCCAAAGTTCCAGCAGCTGAAGCCTCTGGAGAGCCGTCTGTTCCCTAAGCCCTGGGGAGAGCTGAGGAAGAGCCTGTGCCTCGAAGGACGCCCTCACCGTGGGAACTGTGCTTTGAACCTGCAAGGACGGTGACAGATCGGTTCAGAACTCCCCAATGAGGGTCTGTTTTTCCTATATGTGGTAAAAGAACTCGGCCAGGTGGCTGAGACAGGTGAAAGTTGGGACTGTGGTGGTGGCTGATCAAATGCTGGAATTGCTAATGCTGTGTATTTCTAGGTGGCCGTTCCCATCCATCTTCAGGAAGTTGGTTTTTTTCTTTTTTGTCTCTGTCCTTGTTTACTTGTAATTTCACTTTTAAAGCTCTTCCTTCCTCTTTCTGGGCTTCTCTTTCCAATCTGTTAAAAAGAAATTTCTTTCAGATTCACAGAAACAGTGTTTGCTTGTTTGTTTTCCCAGGCTGTTCAGTAGGTTACAAAGATAATTTCTGCTTGTTGGTTAGTTTACATAGGTAGGATCCTCTTGACTCCCTTTTGGAGTCATTATACATCTCTTCATCAAAACTTGTGGCATTTGAAACTCTTAAATAAGCAGATGAGACGTTTTTATGAGCAGTATTTGATGTTTGTCATGTATATGTGTATGTGGGTGTGCCTGCACACACCCATATTTCCATGTGTATTTTTTGCATATAATCCTTGGGGCACATCTGATCTGAGGCTTTTGAGAAGGACCGGAACCATGGCATCAGGGAGCAAGGATTTCTTATGACAAGTCAGGTATGCTTTGATGCAGGTTGTGCCAAAGAAGATGCTTATCACAGCCTGCACATGGAAAAGGTCACATTCTGACATGTAGCCACAGGTTGTGTACCAGGGTCTTTCCAGATTTGAAAAAACAGTTCAGAATTAACCTTTCTGAATCATTGTATGTTTTTATGTTGATTCTCACATTATACATAGAATGACTTCTTTTCTGTGTCTGCAGCCCTTCCTTATCTTTCAGTCACTAGACATCAGAGCTGGTTTTCTTCTGGAGATCAGTCAGTTGTTGGGTCTCAACAGGTGGATCAGAATTTCTTGAGCCTAGAAAAAAACCCGCTACAAATAATTACTATTTATTTCTTTTCTTGCTCTAGAGGATGCATAAAGCAAGAAGTAGCCTTCTTTAACCTGCCATTTATTTCCTGCTCCTGCAGGAAAACCCTTTAGGCACTGCTCTCATATCTTCCCTGCAATAAACTTCATCAGTCTGCAACGTGGTGATGGTTCTTGCTCTAATAAGAGCTTTCCTCCCGAACATCACTCTTTTTTTCCCTTCCTAATTCCCAACCTCAATTTATGCGCAATTATTTTCCATTTTCTAATTGCACCCACAGAGTGTCCTTTATCTCTTCTCCCTTGTTGATGTTTATGCACCTTATGTAACTGTGGAGAAGGATCACATAGACTATCAGCTGTCAACTGCGGAACCCAGCGAGCCAAGCTCCTTTAGTCATGTCCCACGAGACAGACTCTCTGTTCCCCTCATCATCAAAACAGCCTTGTGTGCACCTGTTGCCAGCTGAATTAACCTTCCCTGAGCAGATGACCAGAACTGTACACATTATTCCAGATGAGCTTTCACACTGCTTATATATATCAATATGGGATTAAAGCTTTTTATCTCCTCTGAAGGCCTCCTGATGCCTGTTGTGATCTGTGCTTTATCCATAGCAACATTACCATGACAGCTCCCAGTTAACCTTTTGAGACAGGTACACTTCAGTTTGTCTTTATCCAGCTCTTGAATGCTCAAGTTTTAGACAAAATTATAGTCCTTGAATACGTAATTGAGGGATTAAGGACTAAACTAAAATAATTAAATTAAATTGATTAAATTAACTTGATTTCTGTTCTTCTACTTGTTCATGTTATCCAGTCCTTTTTGTGAGAGATCCTCATGTTTCTCTTAGAGAATGAGCCCAGTATCTTGGTATCATCACCAAGGTGCCTGGCTGAGCTTAAACACACTGTTGTTATTTGCCCAGGTTTCATTAATTGTTTCATGGAAAAATTATTGCTTCTCTTTGCGCTGGGGACTTGAAATTCCTTCTTGTTCTCCAAGCTGCCTGGGATGCCAGCAAGAGAAAGCGAGCACAAGAGGCTTCCCCTTTTTCTCAGCAATGTTAGCTGGCATTCAAATGGCAAAGAAAATCAGCAAGAGGATGTAAAGGGGGTAGCAAGGGTTTTCTGGGTGCAAACTAAATCATGGCAGAATTTAGTAAGAAACTGAGATGGCTCCCACAGCTGTCTGGTTTATTGCTAGGCTAGAGTTGAGCAGAGTCTCACAGAGATGTCACAAGACAGACCAGGAGACCCTATCAGATTTCATGGTCATAGTGACAGTGACAGATCTTTGTGATTCCATATTACATCTTTTTATTTGACAAATAATATTTTTTTAAATTTTCCTTTTTAATTTTAATTTTAGCTAAAACTTAGGTTGAAAAAAACTGTATCATAAGGGAACATCTGTCAAAGGTTGTTGAATTACAGCCCACTAAGACAGGAGGTGTTTTCTAAATATTTGTTGCAGAACTGTTAATGAAAATAGATCCATTTTGTGCAGGAAGGCAAAATAATTATCTGACCAAGTTGTTAAGACAGTATTTAACATGTTTGCATGCTTAGTTAGGACTACATCTGTCATCCTTGCAGCAGTAATAGCTGTCTAGGGCTTTAAATTTACAGTAAAGAGAGTGACCAGAGCAAGTGGATGGAGTAGATGTTGGGTGGTTTGATAAAAACAACGTGACCTCTGGGGCTAAACCTGCTTACACTTTTTCTCCCTGTGTTTAGGGTAACCTGCTTTCCACACTTTTTTTATTGATGGGGTGCATACTTCTTGAAAGAAACTGAGCTTATGTGAAGTAGAATTTGAGATCTTTTCAGGGTCTTCTTCAACTGGCTTGAGAGGCTGATAATGCTTGGAATAATTTTTAAAGTTTTGTTTCCTTTTTTTTTATGCTACACTTTATATTTCTTATTCCCTGTTTCCCTGACCTATCTCCTTTTTTTTTTTTTAAATTTTATTTTTGCTATCTCTTTTCTCTGGTCTCTTTGAAGGGTGTGAGCTGTCCTTTTACAGTGGTGATATTCATGGGAAATAAAAGGTTAATACAAGATCTGGGCAAATAATGATTCATTTCCAACAGTGCTACCAGCAGAATTGGCTTTCAGCTGCATTGTGTGCTGAAAACTGATGACTTACGATTGGCTAAAGCTGACGGTGGGGCTGGAACAGCTGTGGTACAGCAGGGCATCAGAAACTTGCAGAAACAACTGTTTTTGTTAAAGCTGAAAAAGAATGTAATTTTCGTCCCCTCTTGTGTAAGTAGGTGCTCTGAAGGTTGTCTTGTGCTGTTAAATACCTGCTGAGAAACAGCAAGATTTCAAGGACAAAGCTGTTGGCATGGATGTAAACTTAGATAGTGAAATGTTCAGATAATTGTTTTGGTAATGCTTAAGCTTTTGTAAAGCTTAGGATTTTTTATTTTCTTATGGATTTAGTGCTTGTGGTAAAATTGCTGGATGAATGGCCCTGTAGTAGTCCATTTATCCAGGGAGCAGGTCCTGCCCAGCCCCTGGCCTGGCATTTCCTTTGGCTAACCTGCCAAGATCCCCTGGAGAGGAGGCTGGTGCCCACCCCACCACCATCCTATGGAGGCTGGGGAAGTTAAACTTTGCTGGAAGCTGTGATAGTTTTGTGTTGCATACTCTAGACCATGCAAAATTCAACCACATACAAATTCATCTCATGGCACTGAAGCTGATTTACGAGGGCACTGTCAGAGAGGGCATTCCTGTGCCAAGGGAGCTGTGTCTGTGTGGCTGGTGATTCTGGAGAGAAACCATCTGCTGCTCCTGCCTGCTATTCCTACCAGCTCCTTTTTTTGCTCTGCTTTTATTAGAACCAATGTTCTACCAGAGGGATTGAACTCTTCTTCTGGGAAAACAACGTTTTCTTCTGGGAAAACGCATTGTTTTGGCTTGGTTTTGTTTTTAGCACTACCTAGAGCCCTTTCATCTGTGCTGGTGATGTTCCTGCTGCTTCCCCCGGGGCTGCAGCACGCACCCTGAAATGCGTCAGTGTGTTGCCATAAATGCTGAGCGCTTCGTTGTTTCCTTAATCCGTGCTGACTCCATCGTTTCTGGGTATTATCGGGAAAGTGCTCACCTCGGTAGCAATTACACATGGTCCACTGGACTGCATGTTCTTGCCTGCGTCACCACATGAAGTGGGGTTAGAACTGGCGAGATCTTCCCTCCAAAGAGAGAAGAAAGCAGAGGGGAAGGAAGAGCGTAAGTGGCTCTTCTTATCAGCAAAGAAAAAGAGGATTTGCTTTTGAAGGTTAAGCTGCTAATGCTGGATGACATAAAGAAAGAGATAAGAGAGCTGCTAAGTCTTTGAGGAGGGTCGTGGGGACAAAGTGCGCTCTCCAAGGAGGATACAAAAGACAAAACAAAGCAAAACCAGTACAGTGATGGAAGGAAAAAGTGAGCCCCTCCAGGAGGAAGCTTAGCAGAGAAGATGGGCAGCAGTCAGGCAAGTTGTGATGTCTACGTCAAGGAAGCCAGGGCTGATAGAGGCTGGTGAAGATCATCCTCCACGTAACAGAGATAAGATCCATAAGCAGCAGGAGAGAAGTTTAAAAGGTAAGGGCCCTAATTTTCCTCACCTTCCTCCAAGCTATTTTACTATAGCTGCACTGTTTGGATGAGTTACTGCATCAGGATGGGTTGTTCCCATATAAACTCCCCTGGCTTCCGTTGACTGGTGCCAAATAACCTTCCAAGATCAAAGGTAAAAAATACCTTCTACTGATGTAATTATTTCCTGGAACAGAAAGAAGTATATGAAATAGCAGAGAATGATACCCGTACCAGAATGTCTTTCTAAAGGGAAGGTAGTGAAGAACCAATAAATGGGTTTGAGTATTTAGCTGGGAAGCCTAAATTACCTTCAGAAAACATTAAAAGAAAGAAAAAAAATTTTGCAGTGTTATGAGATTAGATGAACAGCCTGAAGTAGAGAAATCTGACCTCTGCTCTTTGTTAAGGAGCCACCAGATTATCCATGGAGTGAGAAGCTTTCAGTAAAGGCTGTGATGGGATACCTTCATGCTCCTGACAAACGCAAGAACTTTGTAAGAGTCAAACAGCATGTCCTGAATAATGTCCAGATCCTTGATGTTGTTCTGAGTGGGACATGTTGGAAAAAGCAAGACTAGCTGACTTGAGAATTCACCAGGATTTCTGGAGCTGAGCCATTTTGTCTCATTTCCTAACGACACCTCTTAATAGTGGAAATGGAGCTCTGACACAGCACAGCCATACACAGCCTTGTGTATTTTGGTATTTCCCCCAGATTAAGTTTACTTTAGCAGACCAAACTTTTGACATGGGCATGATCTATCCTTACGTCTTGCCATTGGTTTTGCTAGATTTGCCATCTGAGCTTCTCATGTGCTGGACAACACAAAGCAGGGCTGCTTCAAAACATAACAGTCGACTTGTTATTAGTAGCTTGTTTGTTTGTCCTCAGGCCTATTTATAAAAACAGCCCCAGGCAGGGAATTCTGCCAGCAGCCCAACCACTAAACAATTACAGATCTTTTCTCGGAGCAGTGTTTTCCAATCTATGCAATAATTCAGCAGCAAACCATAGTCACTGCTCACATGTGTATGAAAGTAGCCATTTTTCTGTGCGGTACTGTTTTTGTTGGTTTTTAAAAAACAAAAATAGAGTCTCAAAAGATATCCCTGTTAATGCTGAAAAAAATACAAAATTTGGCTTACAGGTATCGCTGCCAGGTTAGTAAAACCAGGCCCAGCACAATATGCAGAACTCAAAAGTAAGTCAAAGTGGTGAATAGATACTAATCTAAAACTACACATAGGCTGCAAATTCAGACAAGGAATTCAAGGGACTGGTACTCATAAAGGACCAAGCTTTCCAGCACCCTCCTGTTAGGTTTAAGAAAAGCAAATTAAATCAAACAAACAAAACAATCCCACCATCACCTAAACCCAAAAACTACTCTAAGGAAGAAGATTCATCCAATTTTGAAAAGCCAGTGTAATATCTGGTTTTATTGGTGCTGTGATACTTGATATCATAGATTTCAATTCACAAGTGTGACAGGTGGTTGGTTGGGTTTGCATGGTTAGTGTTGCAATGCAGATGAGATGCACTCTTTTATTTAGTGGATATGAAACTATAGGGAGCAAATGATAATCCCTTGGTGGCCAAAATGGGATAGAAAGGGGCTTAAACATTTGGATCTGTCTTTTGGTTTTGTTCAGACTGCTGTAACAGCATAGTAAGAGTATTTTGTGAAAATAGCCTGATAAACAAGTCAGTAAATGAGCCTGGTAAGTCTTATGAAAGGTGGGAATGGTCAAATGAGACTTTGGGGGGAAGTCCTCTCCAATGGAGATAACTTTGCACAGGGCTGGATCACTTCTCTGCACAAAGTTCAAAAGTCATGAACCAGAACATCTCTGCTTGGAGAATGTGGGTTTGTTCACCACATTGGTTGTGTTTCAAGGGTTTGAAATGTTCTTTCTGCACTTGAAATATGTGTCTGTGTTTGCTAGATATGACGCAAGGTTTTGGCAGTTTTGCACGGATTTTTAATTTAAGCCTTAAGGAAGACCTAGAATTTGGGATTTAACCCCAAATCACCATGAAACTTGTTAGGTATTTAGATCTTGGGGTTTTAAACACTATTATTTTATTATTATTTTACTTTATTCTTCCTTGAAGGGAAAACCAAGCTAATCTGCCTGGCTGCTGCCATGGGGAGGTGTGGCAGGGACAATTTGTTCCTTAGATAACACAGACCTGCCTTATTTAAATACACCCTTGAAACACTCAATCCCTCTATTGATGTCTGGAGATTGAGGCAAATCACAAAGTAGCTTAAAAATCAACTGCTGTGCAGAGGACAAGGGCTGGAAATGCAGAAATCCTATGTTTTCCTGTGTACTTTTGAAAACATGATCTGTTGAAGGTACGACAGAAGCAGAGCCACTGCATCTCCAGGATGTGCAGCAAATTGGAGGGACATGGAGCATGGATGATGGAAGCTCAGCATCATCTGCTGCTTCTCCCTCACAGCAGCCTGGGAATGTGGTTGAGAAAGATTGTGTTTTAGGAGCCAAACACTGTCTCTATTCACTCCTTAGGTTAATGAAAAAAACTCAAATATGTCATGTTTTGGATGTCATGGCTCAAAATCAAAGTCAACCAGTACTGAAAAGTGTCCATGAAGTGTCTTGAACTAGGAGGTGTGGGAGAGGGAGGAATCCTGTAGCATTTGTAGAGGCTTTTCTCCTATGACTCGTTTACTTTCTCAAATGAAAACTAGTATTAAGAATATTATATTAAGAAGCAGATCGGACTTTAACAACAAAGGTTTAAGTTCTGCAAAGTTAGCAACCTTTTATCATCTTTTTTTTTTCTTCTCATCCCCTCCCCCCTGCCTTTTGCCTTGTCTTCTTGAGAGTTCAAAAATGCGGAGCAGCAGAATTGTAGCTTTCATTCTCAGTTCCTCCTTTTTGCATAAAGCCCTTGTTGGATTGCCCTGATCTCCCTCCCCACAGATTATTCAGCCACTCTTCTTATAAAAGGTTAAGATCCGATGGTGTTGAAACCTCTTGTTTACAATCATTGCAGAACTGTAGTATGGAAATTTCCATCTGCAGCAAGATTTGAAAAAAAAAAAAATCCCTGCTGCTTTTGTGAGCATTTGGATCCAAATAAAGAGATAGAGGCTGAATCAAGCATATTAATTCTGATTAGCACATACAGTGTGTTCAGCCAAAGAGGTCCAAGTTAATACTCCCATCCTCTAAAGAAATTTCCTTGCTCTGCTCCTCCAGGAACCACAATCTCACTTGCAGAGGTATCTAAACTGCTCTGATAATCTTTGTATTGAGGTCCTCTGAAGTGCAGTGCTGCCTTCCTTAGGGAGATGTGATCAAGGTAAAAAATTACTGACTTAGTTGCCAGCAGTGGGTTAATTCTTCTTGTTATTTAGCTCTTTCACCTGTTTGGGCAACAACGTGCAAGGATGTCAGTACTTCTGGAGAATAGTGTTGATAGTGCAAGATGCCTGTGACAGATTTAAGTGTATGATTTTATTGTTTTTTGAAGGAAAGAAAAAAACCCTTGGATCCTACAGGCCTTTTGGGGAAACCAGACAGTTAACTTCTCTAAAAGCAGCACCAGTGCTGCCTGTGTTTCACATACTGTGTTCTATACATGTCCAGTATTACAAGGGATGTAATTTCACATAGGGCTTGGATTTTCCATATCAGTTCAGAGCACACACAAATAAAGCACCCATCTCCCTGCAGCCACGGCTGCCTCTCCTGCTCCTTCCCCAGCCCAGCAGGGCAGCAGTTGTGTAATGTTTACACTGGGCACAGATGGGTACATCGATTGCATTTAAAACTTGCTTTGAAAATTCTGATATTTTCTCTTGACACAGCAACAATAATTTAAATTCTGGGGTCAAATTCCTGACCGAAGCAGAGGACAAAAAGCAAACTTTATGACAAAATGCAGGGTTGTGGTTTTGGGAAGAGGTTCTTTCCTAAGTTGATGCTTTTCAGTTGTGTACATGTTAAGGTTTGTCACTGGGCCAGTGTGAGAAGGAGCTTTTGACAGGTTTGTGAAGCTGGTCCATGAGCTGCTGAGAGGCAGGAACTGACTGATCCCTTTCTTGTGGGCTGAGTGCTCAGTGCTCACTGCAGCACCCTTGGCCACTGCCTAATGAGCTCAGTGATCTCAGCATCTTCAGGCTGCTCTAAGTGACCGTGTTTTTGCATGAGAGCAAAATTGAGGGTGTTCCACTTCCTCCTATTTTGCTTTTGGGACAAGTTATAATTAATCTCCTCTTGCCTTTGTGAGCCCTAACCCAAAGCACTGCATAAGCAATAATAATCAAGGTTAATTATTCAACACTACAGTGATTTATGTTTTCAGAGGCCTCTACCAGCATTACTCAGTTAACCGTTGCAACATTTCTGTTGTAAACGAGCGTTAGGCTCATTTTTTATGTGGGGGAACCTTTTGCTGAAGTGCAGGGCTGTGTTGAAAGCATGAGGGAAACAAATGGTGGTGGTTGGGATGGATTCCAACAATGGCTTTTGCCAGAGTAAGGCAGGATGCCTTGGGTTTACCTGGCAAGGGAGAATATATGATAATGCATAGCTATACCTGCTGGGAGGGGCAGGCATCTCCCCGCAGCATCCGAGGGGGCTGTGCCATGCATGTTTTCAGCTGTGCTCTGACAGCTGCAGGTGATTTCCTGTCAGACAGTGTGGAAGGTGCCTGGCTGGCTCTCTGCTGCAGTGTTGGTCACTTGCAGAGGTGTTGGCCTCACTCTCATTAACTTGCTGGTGCAGGGCATGCTGGAACAGTCAGGTGGGATTTATCTGGTGGAATGAGGAAACACTGTAAAAATCAGGATCAGAATTTGCTTTTAATCTGACTGCCTTTAGGCTGCCAGTCTCCACATGAAACATTATCTGTGGCACAAGGAACACTCCAGTGATTGCTTTTAGACTGCTTTGGGGTTTTTTCAGTCATGGAGTTGTTCCCCTGGCAGCATCCCTATGGTAAAGGCAGGTGGACATTAAAAAGGAGAATGTGGATATGCAGATGTGATGCCAGTGTGAACAATATTCCCACCTCAGCACTCAGGATCTGAATCTTTGGATCAGGTCTGCCCTGTCTCAGGGTGCTTTTCTAAAGGATGCTCTGCAAGCTCCTGTGTGTCAGGATAGCAGCCTTGGGCCATTATTGAAGTTGAACCATGGTCACTCCAGCTTCACCAGTAGTGGGAAAGGCAGTGAAGTGTGAGGAAGGTTTTTGTATTCCTTGCGATTCCTAAAGCCGTGACTTGAAACAACAGAAAAATCCATTTCACAGCTTTTTTTTGCAGACAGTTCCATTGTTTTTGTTTGCTTCCACTATCTTCCTAGTCTGTATAGAAAGAAAAATCTACAGTGGAAGAGAAAATATTTTAAAAATAAGAAAAAACCCCACACAGCTCCAGGCGAGATCACAAAAAGTTTTCCAAGTTTAAGTGTTGCAGAGAGATGAACTTGTAATATACTTCTGGGCCTGCATGTGTGGCTTTGCCTGGTAAAACAGAGGCATGTAAGAGGCAGAATCCTGGCAGTGGTCAAGCCAGTGGGATTTTTGCCAGTGATTTTAATCAGAGCCAGAATTTCACCCTAGGTCTATAATCTTGTGTAATCTCCCTTTGAAGTCACATGGATTTTTAACCAATGTCTTATATAACACCAAAACAATTCACTATCCACTCAATAATGTCTGTTTTCCTGTGTAACCTAAACTAAATCTTCCAAACTGTGTTTTCCAAAGCCTGAGATGAGATTGAATTAAAAACCATTTTCCCCCTACTTTTATGAAATATTTTATGTTTGTAGAGTCACTTGGGTGCTATGGGTATGGTCTTCTTTTAAATTCCTGGTCTGACCTTATAGCTAACCATGTTTTAAGGTTGATTTTTGGAATAAAGATTTATGTAGTTCCCTTCCAACCTGAACTATTCTCTGCTCGTACAGTCCTGCTTTGAATCTTGGAGAAATGCCTTTTAGGCTCATCTGCTGGTTAAGAAACTGATAGGCTGCTGAAAACACAGTCTATTCCATTGAAATTAATATAATTATCAACCCTAATAATTCCATGTCAGAATTTGAGTTTGGGGTTTTTTCTCTGCACGTTTGGGGTCTAGTGGCCCCTGAGGAAAATTCCATTTCCAGCTTGCATGGTCCCAGAATTTCACTCTATCATCTTTGCAACATCTGGGATTTTTAAGACTGCAGATGTGTCTTGAGCCTGCTGGATTGAAAATGAGGTGATATGAAAATACATTCAGTACAGTAATAAAATGCTTCCATGTCAGAGACAATTAGAGGAGTATCACACAAAACCACCATTTTGAGGCAAGAACTCCTATGTAATTTTGAAAGGAGTTGTTTCTTTCAGATGTTAAAGATTATGAATATTTGGAAGTTTTCAAGACCAGACTGGCTAAATGCCTGTGCACCCTGATTGAAGTTCCCTGTTGACCCTACTTTCAGTAGGAGCTGAGTCTAAAGACTTAGAAATTCCTTCCTCTTTGAATTGTTTGATGATCTTGAATCATGCACAGATCTCCTTAAATAAGCATTAGTAAATCTTTGTCGAACACTGACTATAAATTATCAGGTGACAGTACACAGGTTGTCTTTCCAGTGCAGATTGTTTTTAAATTCTGTACTCATGCAGGACTGAAAGCTGGATTTTTGCTTTTTAATAAAAGCCAGAAGGTATATCAGTGACAGAGACAACTCTTAATTCCTGACCCGATGGCCTGATAATACAGTCTTCCAGGACTGAGGAATTGTAACCTATATCTGGGAACATTTTACACTCTCCAACAACAGCATCTTAATTCACAAGTAAAATTGCTGTTGACCTGGTTTATATACACATATTTTAATTTAAAAACATTTAAGAAAAACTCTCTGGCTGTATTAATCTATTTTTATTGTCAGTTTAATGAGTTACCTTTTTTACCTCATAGCAATACCTTGGTGGTTTGGGTTTTGTTAAAAATAACCGGCTGACAGTTCCTGTTTCTTTGTGGCTTCTTAATTTGTGTGATTTTTATCTTAATATTTTTTTTAACCGTTCGTTTCCTTTCAGTTCTTTTCTTAAAAGAAAAACCTCTGTCTTTGCAAGTCAGTCAGGTTTGAATGAACTTGCAAGTATCTGACTCGAGCTAAGTTTGCTGTAGAGCACATCCTTGTAAAGCCATGAGTTTTCTTTGTTGAGGGTTAACTTTATATTACTTTGATTTGAATGCTTCAGCCTGGGAATTGTTTCAAGTGGTGGATTAAGAGGTTTGTCTAAAGCACTTAGGAATGCAGGATTTGCAATAGCAGGTGAAATAATTTGTCAGTGAAGTGTGGTAACCTGCCTCCAGCAATTGTCAGTCTCTGTGACCGTGGTGAAAATTTGTTCTCTTTTTCTCAGCATCCCCTGTTCAATTGGGCTGATGACTTCTATAATGCAGTATAGGATGACTGTGGAAAAACAGATTGTGTATTTCAAGAATAATTAAGCTCCTTACACTGCCTGATTTTTGTTCCAATCCCCCCAAAAATGGACAGAAGGCTTTACCCAGTTTTCTGACTTTTCTGAAGTAATGTGTTTTTTTCCATAGAAGTCAATATAGTTCAGAGCAAATGAATGCATTAGGCTTAGTGATGTACTCAAGAACTACTTTAAGACAATAATTGGAAATCAAGAGATGACCAGAATTAGAAATCAGTGAATCAAAATTTGTTTGGTTGAATTAAGGCTGCATTTCTAAATGAGAAGATGACCATGGGCTCAGTACCACTTCTGGGATCTGTCATTGGTAACCTGAGAGTTAAAATCTGCATCTGATGTTTGGGAACTGGGGGCCAAAGGAAGCATGTCCTGCTCTCATAACTGCCAGCTCTGTCCTGTCACCACAGTGGCCTTTTCTTATTGCCATCCTGAGGAATGCTTTTATCAGGGACAGAAAGATGGACATGTAACAGTATAATCTCCCTGTCTAGCTCCTGAATGCCCCCTAAACAGGAAGGTCTGGGGATTTTTTTCCCCATTTCTCTTTTATTTTGTCTTTTCAGAGAGTGCAGGCTGTACTCAGTGGTTTGGCTTTTCTTTTGCATCATGTCTGTCAGCACCTGAAGGAAAATCTTAAATTGCCAAGCACTGCTATAAATTGGACAGGTTGCTGCATGGCTGGTTGGGCATTGTCCCATGCCTGTGTATCTCCAGCTAAAACAAAAGGAATAAAGAATTGTGTTGAAATGAAAGCTTTACATTTTTGGCTGCTTTGAATTCTCTTTCTTCACTTCTACATTTGTAATAAAACACTTTTTAAGACAGTGTTTACTGCTTTGATACTAATCAGGGCAGTGTTTCTGTATCTTGAAACTCCCAAACATGCTTTATTATTAAATGTCATACTATGCAGGGCCATATTTCACCCTTACACTCTCAGCAACTCTTTATTATGTAAATATTTTCACAGCAAGCCCACTGTGCTGGAACAGGGCTTTCCCCAGTGTTACCCAAACAGTGTGTGAAGGAAAATCCATGAGCAGCAAAGCAGACAAGGACAGTACTGGGAGTTGGTGTTACAGTGCAGTGACAGCCAGTTCACCTCTTCCAACTCCAGTCTTCAGCCAGCTCCATAGCCCATGAGAAGATGAAGAAGGGTGTGTTGGCTGAGGAACATTAATGAGTCAGGAAGCTTTTTGCTCTTGAGCCTGTGATTGGCTTTGTGGGCACTCTTTGTGCTATGCTCTTACTAAACAAAATAGAAAGTGCTTTTGGGTTTTACAAGCATGTTTAGAAGTAGCTGAAGTGTTTCATGAACAGCCTAGGTGGGATCTTAGCCTGCTTGGAGCATTTTGCAGTGTAAACATAACATAAAAAAGAGATCTGATTAGAAAATCTACTTGACCTGTTAGTGAGTTGAACTTTGCACTTTTCTGCAGCTCTCTTTCCTTCAGGTGATCCCTGGGTCTTGCTGAAGGGAAGGTACAGTTTCTTTTAAAATAATGCCACATTTCTGGTGCCAAACAAGAGGACTTGGGACACAAAGGTTGGCACCTGCAGGACCTTGCCCATTCACTGTGGTAGCAGAGGATGGCCTAACCCCCTTTGTCCACCAATCTCACCTGAAGTTCTGAGTGCACAGGGAAAGTGGATTTGATGTGGTTGAAGGAACAAGAGTGGCTATCAATATGTACATGGTTGCTCATGTGCCTCAGCGATTATTCTCTTTGTTAATTATGCTATTTATTGAAGACTATAGACTTTGCATAGAGTCCTTTTTGTGGAATGTTGTTCTGTACCATGAATAATTCAAATACCTAAACACTGAATGAATGGCAAGAAAATTAATACAAGTTTTGTGCTTGTAAGAATATTTTGAAGATCGTAGTGTGTGTGAGGGCTCTTGGGACACTTGAAACCAGGACTATGCAATCATGTATTTTTATTTTGATTTGTTATATGGGGTGCAAAGAACCAGATGTGATGTTACAAAAATTATGTTTTATTCCTGCTGTGAATCATCAGATATCTCATAATTGTCTGTTGTGGGAGAAAACAATTGAAACTAGAATGGATTCAGCCTTTATGAAATCATAGCCAAAGTCTTAAGCCCCAGTAGTGTGACACACCCCCTGGAAGGTGGCTTCCCATTCTGGACTTTAGGAGATCATAAAGCAAGATAGGTGTAGCTGGACTGGACTGAGGCCATGGATGGCAGATAGGTCACAAAAATCCAGCAGGATCAATGTAAAGAGGGAATGCCTGCTAAAGCAGCAGATGGTGCTTCCACAACCAGCTCTCCCATCGTGGCCCTGCACACACACGGATGTTCAGGTTGAAGCTCTGCCTTTGCTGAATCCAGATGGGAGGAGGACATAATGCTGCAATTTCCCTTATTCAAGACAACCCTTTCCATGAAAATGGAGTGTGTGGGATGCTACAAAACTCAGATGCAGGTTCCAAAGCTACCAGACCATCTCTGGTTAAGCTCTTTTTGATAGAATCTCTTACTTAGAAGGATCTACCACCTTCCAAAGCAGCTGGTTCTTCAGCATCCCTTGGCTGTGTCTTAAACTTTGAGGTCATATTGATAGGAAATTATCCCTAGTGTTCAACCTAACTCTTCCTTCCTGCTAATTAAGTTAATTTTTGTTCTTGGCTCAGTGATCATGGAGAGTATTTGACCACTGACATGTTTATTTCTTGTCTTCTCTTTCCTAGTCTGGAAATCCCAGTTCTATCAACACATAGACTGTGTGTGATAATCTTCCTCTGGTTCTCTGGGCTGCTCCATTTTGGAGCACTGTGTTTTGAAGATGCTCTGGACAAACAAGATCTAAAATTAGACTCACAAATGTCTTATGGATTGGGGAAATTGCCTGTAATGCTGTCTCACAGCTCTCCTAATGTATCTATTTGGATACCTTTGGGGGTTTTTTGCAGTTTCATGTCTCTGACTCATCCTCGAGTAGCTCTCCCTTTTAGCAGCCTGGCCAATAGCCAGCAGTTCCCTGCTTCATATGTAGGTGTTGTCTCCCTTCTTTCTCCAACCTGTTGTAGTCTACAGTGTTTCATTTCATGGATGAGGATCTTTTCTCAGTTTACAGGATCACACTGGTTACTTTTACTGTCTCTAAAAAAGCTCAGAAACCTCACACAGTCTAAATGAAATTATTTCATCCTTATTATGAAGTATCTTCTCAAATCAGTTACCCAGGTGATAAATATGGCACTGCCTACAACCAGACCAACAGTGATGCTATGCAGGAGACTTCCAGCCTTAGTGGCAAGTTATTAATTCCCCTTTTGAGGGCTTTCTGAGAGGAGACACTCTCACAGTGATTTTCATCTGTACTTCTCTTATTTGGTTATGAGAGTGTCCTGTGTGAACATAAGTTTTACAACATTCAAGGAATATCTTATCTACTCTTCCTTCTTAATTCACAGATTATGTTAGATCAGTTTGTAGGATTTGTTATTTGTAGATTTATTCATAACCTGCCTATGTAAGATATTTATCTTACTGTCATATGGCAACAATTCATTGGTCCCTCCAAATAATCCTAAATAACAGAATAATTTTGTGCCTCCTACTCTGTAATTCCATCATTTGGATAATCAAAAGTACCAGTCTGAGGGAAGAAAACTTCAGTGCAATAATTTATTTTATTTTTTTAATATATATTTTTGGAAGCTTTTGTTTACTGCCTGTATATAAATTGAGAAAAAAGAATTAAAGATTTTCTCTGCAGACTCTGTGGCCACACAGGTGACAGTATGGCTTATCTGAGTGGACAGAAAGTGCTTCTCATGCTGGTGAAGAGCAGAGCACTATTTTCTTTGGAGACAGGAGTGTTTGAGAAGCTTCTACACACCTTTTTTTTTTCTCCTTTTGTGCTTAAAAATGACCAGGTTTTGTATTATTTATTATTATTTTGTATTACTGTTGACAATCAAAGACTGTTCTGTCATGTAGCACATCATACATCTCTAGAAATATTCTCTGCTCTGACATCTTAGAGTATCTGTGTGTAGACAATGTTTTCTTGAGTAGCTTTGTTTTTTCAGTCTTGAGTAATAGAAATGTGCCATTTTCACTGGGTCCAGGCAAACACAGTAAGGGTCTTGAAAAGACCCTGCTGATTTTTGACCTGGAGGGTCTGGGATGGAAACAAACCTAGGAAGGAGCTCTAGTGAGTGTAGGAGAGGAGAGCGGTCCTGTGCTAAGCAGGCAGGAAAAGTGGAGTTTGTGGAGCCAAAAGGTCACTGTTGAGTCCTTCCCTGGGTTGATTCCAGCTATTTTTGGTTAAAAAAAAAAAAAAACAACAAAAAAAGACAAGCACAAATCTTGGCTGTTAGTTTGAACAACAGTTTGTCCACTCCTTGTGTGTGTGACAGATATGAACTGCAGAGCTATCCTGGCTCTGAAAGCGGTGTCTTGCTAATCAAGAAGATTCCCAAAAAACCATTTCCCAAAATCTGCTGGTGCATTTTTTCTGTCTTGAACGAAGAAATAAGGAGCATGTGTATGTATTTATCCCTCTGGGCGGTTTCTCATCCTTCACTGAATTAGGAGCTTTTATTTTAGTTTTTTTTTAAGTCCTTAATTCTGTAACAGTCCCTAATCCTCACCTTCGCGATTATCCAGGTGTGACCATTTTTCCTTATAGTCAGCCCTGTTAGCAGCAATGCCAAACACATAATATCTGAGTGTCTCACAAAAGAAATTGCCACAGAAAGAAAAATGTAAGTACAAATAAACTTCCTTGGGAAAGCAGCATCAGCGTGGGCAGTAAAGAAGTTGTTGAAGTGGAACAATGTGGCAAACTCAAAGCTGGTTGGATTTAAGGCTCTAATTGCTTTCCCCTGCACATGAGTCTCGTATCTGTTGTTAGCTTTAATGAGACTTAAGTGCCAAGCCTGCAAGGAGAATTGGTCTTTAATTCTCCTCGCTGCTGCACTGTTTCGTTAGGAAATATTTCCTTGTCTTCCTGGTCAAATTTCAGTCGGCGGTGCCGGCACAGACACGGTCCTGGCCATGAGAAATTCTCCTCAGATCTGGGAGCTCTGGTGAGAGAAGGGCTCGGGTAGATCCAACTCTTGTGCCAATGAGTGCATGACTGAAAATCTAAAGCTTGTTACCTCCTGCTCGCTCCTGCAGCGACTCTGGAGGAATGACTTTCTCTGCTTTTCTTTCCTGAGTTTCTAAAAAGGAGAAGCATTTGTCCCTATCTCCTTGATGGAGCTACTGAGAGGATTAATTAGGGCATGTTTGTAGAATTCTGGGCGTGAGAAGTTTTATTTGAATGTTACTCCTTATTAACCCCACCAGCATTTCTCTGAACTTTGATGTAAATCTTTGGCCTACAAATATTGCATGTGATTCCATAGAAATGAATACCAGGTGAGCAGCTTCACCACATTTTGCAGTGGCTTAATGAGTGTGTTTATAGTAATGATCTTATAAACCCAGAGTAATTGAACAGCAAGCCACAAATCAGTCACAGCCTGGAAAATCCTAATTTGGGACCACTTTCTGCCTCCATCTGCATAACATTTTAAATTTGTTGCTCTTCATTTTCATGCTGATTTACCCTGTGCGTTTCAAAGACTACCTCAGCCTGCTGGCAGCTCAGGAATGGGAGCAGACCTGCTGCTCCTTGGCAGCAGGTGAATGCCTTGGCCCTTGCAGAGCCATCCAGATTCACGTTTCCCCGGCAGCCGGCAGTTCAGCCAGGTCTCTTTGCCGCAGAGCTTTTCTGGGGGAAATTCCTAACTTATTTTCAAACTTCTGAATAGCCTTTTGGCTTCAGAATTTCCTTCTGCTCCCAGCACCCTGAGGGTTTGTCTGCAGGGCTGCCTTGCCTCCAGAATTCAGATCTTTTTGGCTTGAAGGTGGCATTATTTAGGAATTACTCAAAAACCTTTCAACCATGTAGGACAAACAAAGAGAACCAAATTACCATTTTAAGGTGTTGAGGTACTACAGGAAGGTAGGATGTTTTTCCTGGAGTTGTTCTTCGTTGCTATAGTTGATGCAAATATTTCTTTAGTTTTATATAATGCTATTTGTGGTCAAAATTCTTCATGGGTATCAGTAGGGAAATATGACCTGTGGAGATTGCTGTTGTTGGCAATGTAATGCAGACTCTGGGTTGTTACTGATATTAATCTATGAGATTTGTTAGCAAACAGCATTTGAGCGTTGTCAATCATTGGGAGGTCTGCTGTGGGTCATTTTGGGCTTTCTTGGCTCCTTCACTAGCAAAGCTCAGTGTCATTTGGGATGACATTAAACTGAATTCTCTAAACTAACCCTGCACTCTTTCAAACTGAAAAAGCAATTCCTATGTGTTGAGCTGGTGACAGCTCTTCAGCAAAATCATGTATTTTGTTTTTCACTAATTGCAATGCTCTAAGATCTCCTAAGTGAAACATATTGAGTTATATGTGGGCTGTCAATCATGTTTTCCTTTGCTCATGCTGCATTCCTACACAGAAAAATAAGCTAAATTATGGATTGTCACTTCCTTTAGTAGCAGAAGAAATAGAAGAAATTAGAAGAGATTAGAAGAAATGTGCACATCTCAGTTGCTCAACCTCTGGCTAGTAATGATGCCTATAAAGCTTTGCATGGGTGTCTGATGTGTTTTTCTTAGGTTGTTTTTGTGGATATGGATGGTAACTTCGGGGTTTTGCCTTGTTTTTATCATATACAACTTTACTGGGGTGTTTGGCTTACTTCAGGCCCTGAAGGACAAAATTTACTTCATAGGCTTGATCTGTGTGGCAACAACACTGAGAAGAGGTGTAATCATGCTGTAGTATGTGCATTTTAGGATGTCTTTGGGGTAAAGTGTATCTTGTATGTGAAACTAGAGTGTGAGCCTAAGAGATGGGGAACATATTCAATGAGGGTGATGGTTAATGGGGAACAGATTTCTGATGAGGATGAAGGTTAAAGATTGTCTTTTATATGTTGTTAGTTGGCCAAGCAATATCATGAAAATGCAGGAATAAGAGGAAGCAAAAGAAGTGGCAATTAGAAATGCAGACAAATGTGTTATTGCCAAAAATCAGCCAGCTGAATTGATTGCATTGTATCACTAGTTCAGGTAAATAAAATGAGGTACTCTCTAAAGTTACACAGTTTAGTGAACTGCAGTGCATCATGATCAGATGAAGCCAGTTTTTACATACCCACTGCTGGTTAAGGCAAGAATGGCATTGCTTAGATAACTTTGTTTCATATCTGAAAAAAATTCCTGTATGATGCTGCTTGGGGACATCTGCTTTTGCACTGGGGGAAAAACGATGTGCTTGTGAGTGGAGTAACCTGGAAGAGAAGACAAAATCCCAAAGTAGCAATACAATACAATTTCTTAAATAATTGAGAAATAATAAAAAAAAAAATTTGAAAACTTAAAAAATTATTCTGTACTATTCCTTTTATCAGTTTGTAAGGGCCATGATAGATTTATAAGACAATTGAAATATGAGAGGGGAAAAAAAAAAAGAAGAGAAGAAAATCTAATTTATTCCTGTTTTTTCTTAGAATCCCATAGTTCTCTATCTTATCTTGTTCCTTCAGTGAAAGCAACAAATCAAAAACTTTTGGTTAGAAGAAATAGCAACAGAATATCAAAATTAGTTTAAATGTATTAGATGTTAGCACAGTTTTGGGATGACAGAGTGGCATTATCCTAGGGATACCGTGGATTTTTTTCCACACAGATATCTGTGCATTCCCACTTAAGGGATCTGGTGTGGAGCTGTGAACTTCTTATTGAGATGTTGTACAGCTACGAGACTGGGCCTAAAAAGCTGAGGTTGCTGAGATGGCTTTGATTTAACCTTCCTTTGTGTGCAATAGAAATCCCCTGAGTGTGAAGAAGATCATTTCAGTGCTCGCTGTGAGAGCTTGGGATATGTGTGACATGTGAAGAAGCACCTGGTAGTGCTGCTCAGTGTGATGGGCTGAGGGAGAGAGATTGGGACAGGCTGCCCTTCAGTGCCTCTGGGAAGGTCCACACAGCCCCTCTCTGCTGAGAAGAATACTGTGCCCCCTTGAAGGGTGACATTCCAGTTTCCATTCCCTTTCACAGTTAGTCTCATAGGCTCATGGTTGTTGGGATTTTTTCTGAGGTAAACTGGTAAGCGATAAATCATCTGCATATTTTTTTCTTTTTTTTTTTTTAAGCTAGCTGACAGCTGATTTCCTTCCTCTTTCTCTTTGAAGATCTGAACTCTTCTTTTGTAGTTGTTTGTTGAACTGCTGGCCCAAGGTCTGGTACAGTTCTCAAACCTTTGCAGCTCTGTGGTTACAAAACTTATTCTAAGATCTCAGGAACTGCAAACTCACGCCAGAAAGTAAACAGCTCTAACAGCAGTACAAAGAGCAGGGTTTTCTTTATTCTTTTGCACACAGATTGGTGATTGCCAAATATCCGTGTCAGGTTTGGGGCCTGAATTGCTTGAGCTTGTGTTTGAGATTTCAAACAAAAACTGTTCATGATTAACATAGTGCAAAGTGTGTATCTGTTTCCAGTTGTTGTCTTCACTAACCTTTTCACAGTGCTTTGAGCTTCCTCTTCAGTCTTCACGAGTTACACAAGGACTTCTCAGTTTGAATTCCTCAAGGAGAGATAAACAGGAGGCAGAGAAAACTAGACTGGCCTTGCTCTCAGTGCCTTGCTATTGGATTTCATAAACCATTTGTTTAAGCATATTTGTCTTTAGTGGTTAGGAAAACCATCTCTGGGGTTGCTTTAGTTGGCAAAGGTACCTATGTAGAGAACATGCTGTGCATTTTGTATGCCTCGTGCTGTTTTATGGACTATCACAAATCAAAGAAAATTTGTTTGAATTTCGTCAGATGCTTCTGGCTACCCCAGTCCGAATTCATATATAAGGCCTTCATATAAAAATATGCAAGAAGTGTTGAAAGAATATTGGTAAGGTTGCAAAGTCAGTGCCTGAAAAGCTGGGAAATGTTTGGACACAAGTAGCACGAATTCAGTTCTGTTCTTTTCTGCAGTCTTAGTTGACTCCTGCCCATAATGTCAGTTTACCCAGCCCTGTTGCTTTCTTCAGGAGGAATTGGTTCTGTTTAATCTTTTGGAGGTGGGCAGGAAGTGAAGTCTCTTTTGCCCATTCCCAATAAAGCTGTCTCACTCACATCCTATGCCTTCAGCCACTCTGCACTGTCTCTACCTCATGTCTGCTTCTTAATCCCAACTTCCATTCTGTGAATGTCTGAACTCAATTTCAGTCTCCTTGTCCAGCACGTATTGGATTCTGTCCAGTACTTCTCAACCCCTTGCTCCTTTTGAGATAATCCCAGACACCACAGATACTTATTAGTTAGTCTGGCCACATCATCTCCTGCATTTCCTCTCCTCTTATTTCAAGGAGATCAGTTTTTCAGTCCCACTGCTGCCAGTGCTTGTCCAATGTAAGTGTGAAAATCCCTGTATAAAGTAGTTTAATTTAGGTCAATTTTTAATAGAGAACAGAAATGTTTGCCTTATGCAGTCTGTCCTGCCAAGTCATAACTCTTTGACCCAAACCAAGGAGGAGCTAGAAATTTCCTTCTAAATTTCACCAAATTTGTTTCTTATACAGAAATATTCTCTGCAACATTTTTTAGGAATGGCTTAAATATTTTGGCTGAAGTTTTCTCAGATAGTTCCTCTTTGGGCAGACACGGCTTTGGAAAATTTCTGCTCTTTCTCATTATAGTTTGGCAAGGCTTGAAGGCAACTTAAAACAGGTTGTTAAAATAGCAATTGCAAAATACTAGATTCAGATGTTCAGATGCAATCCTTGTTTTAAGCATGTGGCTGTAACTGAAGCCATACATCAAGCTTATGACTTTACAACTAGTTTTGTAATGTATTAGAGGCACTTATTGCTGTGCAGCTTTCTGAGTAGCTGGCACAGAAGCTGCCTCTTAGTGATTTTCATAAACTGAAGAAATTTAGTAGTGGGGTAAGATGAGTATGGACTGCTCTGCATTGTCCTGTTACCTCATTTCCTCAATGGAAAAAAAAAAAAAGAAGACATGAAATTGGCCAGAAAGCTTAGCTTAAGCTGCTGAATGTTTGTGGTTACATCTGGAGGAACAAGCTGATCTGGTGGTTGCTTAGGACAACAAATTGAATGTCTCAAAAAGATCTGTGTGAGTGGCACTGGTTGCCATGAGTGTGTTGGTGCGGGTGTGTGCAGGGATGTTTGTCAGAGACAGAAACTTGGAGATCCATCCCTGAAGTGCTGTATTTGCTTTTTGTTCCATGACTGATGCTAGTTCTTTCCAAGAGGTGCTCCTCTGTCAGCATGGGTAGTTGTCATCTCCAAAGGTTTCATGTTACAAGGATCTACAGAACATTTATTACACCCTCTACATAGGGGCCCACTACAGTCCAGAGCATGTCACAGCTTCCAGCAGAGTGTCACTGAAACCCAAAGCCATTACCATGATGTGCCACAGGAACGGGGCTGCAGTAATCAAGACTGCTACCAGCTTTTTATTTTGAAATTTAATTTCCCAGCAGGAAGAATTTATTAGCTAATTTTCTGAGGTGGCCCTGGAAATGGGACCACAGATAAAAAGATGAAAACCAACCACACAAAGCACTTTCATGTTGGGGCAGGAAGGAAGGAAGGAAGAAGAGGAAATCCTTTCTGTCTCGAACACCTCCATTTGCTTTAACCTCAAGCATGTGAATCACTTTTTCTCCCAGTGATCCAATAATCAGTTCATGCAAGAACATTGTGCTTGTTCTTTCAGTACATGAAGCTCAAACTCTAGCACTAAGTTAGATAAACCTCTTAACTTTTGTAAAATTGAAGTGAGGAATGGATTCAGAAAGGTTGGTCATGCTGTAAACTAGTGGATGTTGCTAGTGCTCACTTTTCTCTGGATGGTTCTGAAACACCTGTCTGGGCAAGCTCTGTCTTGGAAAACCACAGCTAAAATTATCACAGACTGGTTAAGGCTAAGACACTTTGAAGGGTACTGTCTGGACTGCCTTTCAGCTAGGACGTAATCTAGAGTCTGACGTGACATCTGAATCATCACTGACTGGAGTAGATATTGGACTCAGACCTGGGGAAGCAAACTCCTGGAAATGCAGTGCTAATATCTCTTTGGTGGTAGGAAAAAATAAGTGTTCCTGTAGGTGGCCATGTAGCCCCATACTGTGCTCCTGTCAATGTTAGGAGTTGCCCTGGATGACTCTTTGGACAGGATGCCTGTTAGGATTAAGTTTGTACAGAAGAAAGGGGAATAGTTGTTACTCTTGCCTAAAAATAAGCAGAGTATTGAGCTTCATAGTGCATTTAAATATAGTTCCAGTCAGTGGTCACTTCCTTTCGTGACCTTGAAATCTAGCATTTGGAATGGTGTTTTCCAGGCAGTGGTAGAGGTTTAATTTTCTTCTTTCAGATGCTTTCTGCTTTCCTTCTTCCTGCCCTAGAGCAAACAAACCAAATTAGCTCTGTATCTACTGATGCTAGAGATGTTGTCAACATATTACAAAAAAATCTGACTTCACAGTATAGCTTTCAAAGGCAGTGAAAGACTGCACTTCAAAATTCATGTTAGATTTATTTCTCTTATTCCTTTCCCAGAAACAGAGTCTACTGATAAACTTCCAGTGGAAATCTATACTGATGCTCTGAAGAGAGGTAATCAGACTTAACACCAAGGAATGAATTCTGTGTAGAAAAACCTTTTGTAAAAAAGCTTTAGCTGAGGTGGGAGCCAGTTTATTACATGTCTGTGTGCTGTCAGAGTTTCAGCAGGAGGTCCCCGAGGTCCTCCTGCAACTTGTTAAATGGGCATATTTCAGAAGCATTAGAGTGGAAAGCTGAGGGACTGAGAAATCTGTTTTCAAAAGCTGCTTTGCAATCAAGAGAGGCAGTGGTCCTGGAGAAACAAATAGCTTGAGCTGTACGTGGATGGAAATGTTTATTCTATTTTAGGACATTGTAACTGGTCTATTATGCCACACTCATAATGTTTTCATTTCAGGTCCTAGGAGAGGGTAAACCCAGGAGTATTTTGTAGCTGCAATTCCTCCTTTTTTTTTTCTTCCGAAATAGCTGACAATTTATGCATTCTTAAGAAATTGCTGCTCATAACACACACAAATAGTAATTAACATATCCTAAAGTAAATAAAATTCTCTTTTCAGAATAGATTACTGGACTGTAGGGGAAAATTGTCTTTGGCAGGAGCACTACAGAGGTATCCAACAACAAGGACAAGGTTGAAAGACTTTCTGGAGTTGTTTGCAAAGCCCTCAACCACTGCCTGTTTGTTGATCAAGATCCAAAGCTGCTATTTGTCATACTTAGTGCTGGTGTTGTGGCCAAATGATTTCTCAGGTTTCTTGGTGTTTCCTTGTTTAATGCCCTATTACTATCTTTATATCAGAATTTCATTAAACTATACTTACTACTGTATGTTCTGTTAAAAGGTGGTACCTCTGAATAGAGTGTAGTCTAAAAAAACAATAAAGAACAGCCAGGAGGGGAGAAATGAAAGCAGAAAAGTTTTTAGAACAGCCATTAATGATTTTTCCTTTTCATGATAAATTAAGAAGAGTTGTGGTTGTACCTGCTTGTTCTAAACTGATTTTCCTGCATTATGCAAATGTGACTGCACAGCCCAGTGTGGAAAAGTGATTCTTGCTGATAAATCAGTGAAAGTATTATTAGATCTTATATTAAGTCTATTAGGTCTCATTAGACCTGCTGTAGAAAAGCCCAATTTTGCCCTGTCCATGTGGAGAGTCAATTTAGAGGCTGGGACTGGGACCCACATCCAGAACCTGTGTTCCCACTGGAAAATGTGTATAGGCTCAAAAGTACTAGAAAACGAAGAAAAAAGATGCTTTATGAAACACATAAGAATGTGCTTTGAATTACTGAATGTTGCCAAGAAACAAGATTTCAGTCTCCAACCTTCAAAACAGATGATCCTGCTGTTTATGGGACATGTTCCTGTTCAGAAGCTGCTCTGGTGCTGACAGCTGGGGGGAGGTGGTTGGGCACTCGCAGGGGGATTTCTGTCAGCTCAAAAGCCTTTGGACTTGTGTTACCCAGCACAACACTGTAGCATAGTGATTAAAACAAACATTATATAAATGTGGCATTTTGAGCTGTGGAACTGGTCTTTCCAGGAGGTTTTCAAGATGTGACTGGACAGGGTGCTGGATAATCTCATCTAAGCTCCCCTTCCATGAAAGGTTGGTCCGGATGATCTTTTGAGGTCCTTTCCAACTCAAGCTATTCTATGCCTTGGGGAAAGTTGGATCAGACTGGTTGGTCTTTTACATTAATATGACATAATTAATGTTCTGATTGCCATCTTCAGTATTTTTACAGAATATTTCATAGAATCTCCCTCAAAAAGGTTGGCATTGCTGCCAGTGGAATCTGGGGAGTTTGGGGCAGGTTTGGAAGCCCAGGTGTCTGTGGAAGACAACTTCAATGTGAGGAATCAAACAAGTGATGCTTTGTGTGTAGGTTGTAGTAGTTGCTGCTGTTTTATTTGTGGCTTTAGGTCAATATTGTGTCTAATGTACAAAGCTTTAAAAAAATCATTGCTTTTTCTTACAGTTCTACAAAATGCTGAAAGTATGTTTAAAAAAAAAATTAACTCTTCCTAAACAAACCTAGTCAAGATTTGTTTGAGAGGAAAGACCCATCAGCCTTCAGGGCTTGCTGGAATTTACCTGCTGGGAATAGAATGTGGGTGCCCTGCCAACCTCAACCACAAAGTCATCCTTCATCATTTAAAATATAGATGTTACAGGGAAGTCATGGAAGGTGGGAAGAGCTAAAAATACTCACCTGCAACAGTAGTTTTTATGTATGTGTCTGTATTTATAGAAACATGTATGTGTGTGTATTTTTTCAGATAGGTGTACATGCATTCACACGCATTATTACTCCTATTAATCAGGGTCAGGGTATAAGTGAAATTATAATTGAGTGACAGTTTTCACCTTTTTTTTTTGTCAGGTGTAAAGTTTACAGCCTTTAAAAGACTTCCCTTTTAAATTATTTCATGAACTTCTTAAGTGAAAAAAGTGTCTTTTATATACATGCCTGAGTGATTGCTTTCTGTGCAACTTGTCTTACCTTTAAAATACCCAACCCAAACAAACAAAAAAAAAAAACAAAACCAGAATGCTGAAGAAATGGACATGAGTGTTTCTTCTGACATGATCATTCGTACTTGTACTTGATTTTTTAAAATTTTATTGGTTCTTTATTAGTTGGGTTCTTTAAAATGAAATTGCATTCACTTTTCTTTAGGCAGATTTTTTTTGTCCAGGATGTACTTAAAGTTCTGTTTTCTGTGGTGAGAGACTTTGAGAGCTCACTTCTCTTTCCGGTGTGGGTAGATTATTTTCAATTATTATTTACATGACCAAATTAGGAAGTAAACTTCTATATTCTCTTACTTGGGTTTGGTTTTGGGGGTTTTGTTTGGTTGGTTGGTATTTGGGTTTGTTTTTTTTTTGTAAATAAGTCCTTATGGTGGTAATCAAATATTTGATCTTAAAATAACTGCATTCTCACTGGGTGCATCCTATATCCAGAACTGCCTCTGGCAGTTAAATAAGCACTGAACTTTTATCATAGATGGCATCTATTTCAGAGCTCATTTCCACAGGGCTTCCACTGTGCTTGGGGATGCCACAATGGAACACTGGGGCTTTGCCTCCAAGTATTTTGCATCTTTTTGAGAAGGGGATGTGGCTCTGCTGGGAGAGTCCCTGAGCTGCTGCATCAGTGCAGTGCCACCAGCCCTGTGTGACATGTCTGCTCTGCCACCAGCCCTGTGTGACGTGTCTGCTCTGCCACCAGCCCTGTGTGACGTGTCTGCCCTGACACCAGCCCTGTGTGACCTGTCTGCTCTGACACCAGCCTCATGGAGCATCTTCCCTGAGAGCTGGGCAGCTGCTGGTGCTGTGGGAGTGGATGAACCAGCTCTCAGGGAAATGGTCCCTCTGTATTCCAGAAATCTCTGTGATCATCTCTAGTTACAGTCTGAAAGGCTGACTGCTCACTCTGATAGGAACCAGCATAATTCTGTGGATGTAACTATTCCCAGGGCATTCGTGCCAGTTTGCAAATGTTAGTGTGACTTGTACACGTTACATTCAGCCCCAACTGCTGCATGTCTCTAAATTAAATTGAGTGGATAAACTCATTTACTTCTTTTTTTTTGTTAACCTGACAAATTCTTTCTGGTGAATTTGTAACTCCATGTCAGGTTTCTGCATCACGATGTATTTAAAAGTATTTCTTTTCTGGCAGTGCTGACCTACTTTAAATGCTGCAAGGTACTCTTACCGTTTGTTTTTTTTTAGCATCCAGTTGGTACCAGCAGAGATCTTTGTACTTCAGCTTCTAAACCTTTGATGACATTTTAACTGTTCATTCCTGTATGTAGTCTGCCACTTCATCCTTTTCTAGGTGGGCCCTTGCTTCAATTCAGAGTTAATGGTTACTATTTATTGCACACCTACAAAAGGTAAAACCTGCACAGAGCAAAGCTGCTACGTGCACAGAGTGCCTTAGAAGCCCAGAATCCCTGACCTGAAGAACACAGAGTCCCCAGCCAGGCTGTGCAAAGATGTGAGGACGTGGGTATTTCACCTGGGCCCTGCAGGCACCGGGACAACTTCAATGAAATAACTCAGCATCCAGCACAACAGTCGAACCTAAGTCATGAGGTTCAAAGAAAATAAAACATGCTGTGAGCGTGCAAGAGCATCTTAATTCCTGGATGGGTGTGCTGTGATGTTATTGTAGCAGGATGTTTTCTTTTGGGTGAATAATTAGTGCTCTCCTGAGAGCTGCAGATGTGCTGTAGCATTATATGCTCTCCACCACAATCTCAAAGCCAGTCTTAAAATGTTACAGACTGCTCAGGTGTGGCTGGGTTTATGTGCAGCTAATTACTATCACCTTTTTCTCCTTCCTACCTCAATTTTCTACCCTATTCCCTGATTTTTTTGGCACTGACTCCCCCATTCTTGTTGCTGCCAGAGTCCCTAGGAGCAATGCATGTTGCCAAGGGAGGGAGCACAGAGCAGCTCAAAGGCAGAGAGATCAAGGAGGTAGCAGCAGAGCCGAGGCATTTCCATTCATCCATGTTGCCATTGCCTCGTGGAAGTGCTGGTCCTTAGAGATCCCACTCTGGGACCAGCGAAGCTGAAAGTCACATTGCAAAATTCACATTTTCATAGATCCCAGTAGCCTTTGCACGCAGATATGAAAGGATTTTATTGCTGAAGCCCCTGGCTGGAGTTCTTACCCATAATCCACCAGATCCTACTTCCCTGTGGCTTTCTCCCGTTTCTAGATGCTGCAGTACCATTCTTCTGTTGTCCTGTGGGACTGTTTCTGGCCCACAAAGGGTGTTTCTCATCCAAGCTCTTCAGGGATACACTAGAAGCAAGATAAGACTCATCCTGTGTCTTTCAAAACTGAAAAGTCAGTGCCTTTGTAGAGAATGAAAGCTGTAGGGGCTCTGAGCTGGCTAATGGTGCATAAAACAGATTTTCCTGAATCACCAATTGCTGCTGATTCAAAACCTTCCAGATCATCACTGCTACCAGTGTGGCAGCCCCTATGATTGCCTTGGGCAAAGCTGAATGAGGTGTCACTGAGTCACCACCAAGTCCCTGGCAGTAATTTTTCTCTCTGGTTTATTCATCCTCAGAGACCAGGACATCTCTGAGGAATTTCACCCACACCAAAGAGGATTATAGTCCAAAGTGCTGGTCCTCCACTCCCTGAGTTATTGAACACTGTGTCCTAGCTCAGACTTTGTAATTCTCCCCAGGCACCCAGAGACCTCCACTGACCCCAGCTACAGCACAGCTCTGCACTGCACCTCTCCAGGAGTGTCTCCACCTTCTTCCTCCCCACCATGATACAGGAAAGAGGCTCCATCCCTCCATCTGTGAGATCTAGACAGGTGGGCAGGGCAATGGGGTCCATGTGGAGCAGGCACACGGCTGCTGTTGTGCAGCCTCCAGCCCTGCCTTTGTATGAACACCTCATCATTTCAGTGTCGTTTGCATTTGGGTATATATGCAAATACAGAGGGAAAAACCCCTCCATGTGAGTCCTGCTGAAGAGCTAGATTTGAGAATGCAGCTGTCCTGCTATGGGTACCTGAGCTGGCTGAGGCATCCCTGGTGCAGTGTGATCCATCTTCATTGCAGAGGCTGGCAGGGTGCTCCCTCCCCCGGGAGAGATGGGTGATTGCTCACTGGGGTTTGATGTTTCTCACATGGATGTTCTCCTTCTGGCTTGTCAGCAGTGAGTCAGGAATCCCAGCTACTTGGTTCATTGCTTGGTAGATCATGCTGAAAAATTGAAAGGAAAAAATTGTGGCTGTTTTGAGATGAAAAGGAGCAAACTGTGGATTTTGTTGTGGGGTATTTTTCTCTGCTCCTCTCTCTTTCCTTTCTGTACCATCTCCATTACCCTGCTTTGCAGTTTTGCCTGATTTGGAGGGGGTGGACTCTGCACCCTCCCTCCTACTCTTCGGGCTACATGTTTTGTTCTTTTTCTTGTACTCCCTTTTCCAGCTCTTGGAGATCACAGCTGTCCTTTGCCAGACATCAACTCTTGAGAGACTACTTCAGGTGTTCTACCAAGAGCTGGTGTAGTTTATGGTGCAGTTTAGGATCTTTTTCTCCTTTTTTCATCTTCCCCTTGGGCTCTGCTGGTCTCCCAGCTGCTGCTGTGGCTTTTCCTTCCCTTCAAGGAGTTGCTTCTCTCATCTGAGCATTCCCCAGGTGCTTTGGCTTCTTGGCTGGAGACTGCATATCTGTATTGCATGTTGCTTTTGGTTGCTGCTCAAGCTCAGTAGGAGTGGGGATAGGGCAACCATGAATATGATGGCTGTGTTGGCTGTAAAAATATGAAAAATCTTTCTTAATTACACGCTGGGGAAAAGCCCTGCCCTGCCATGCAGAGCTCTGGCTCACCATGCACTTTGATAATTGCTGTATCTGCTGTGTTCTGATGTGATATCTTCACAGACAGAAGCTCCATTGATTTCAAGGGACTGTTTGCCTCATAAGAAAAAGGAAAGTATAATGGAAGCTGGCCCCATGAACTCATGTAATTTATGTAGTACTTACAAAACCACCAGATCTTTGTGGAAAATTATGGAATATAAATAACAACAACCAATAGCCAGCCATTTTCAATCTCCTCTGGGAAATTGTGGAAGCTTGCTGTACTGCCAGTTAGAAATTTATGGTACTTCAGGCTTTTACTTGGACCAAAAAGATGAAATAGAGTTGGTGTTTTGGAACAGTTCAAGGAAATTGTGCAGGAATTATGTGCAGTCAAATCTGAAACTGATTGAGGGGTCTGGCTCTGAATTTTTGAAAACCAGAATCATTAAACTCTTCAAATGGAAAAATAAACCAGTACAACAATGTCTGTTTCAGTTGGGCAAGCAATTCTGTAGCTTTATGCTGGTGAAAATGTTACAGTCATAAATCTGCTTTCCTCAGAGTTTGTTCTTTGGCCGTGAGTGTGTGATTCACAGTCCAAGGCACAAGCAGGTTTTGGTGATTTGTTTTTCCTCCAGCGTTACTGCCTGGTAAAGTGTGAGAATCCTACAGTCAGTCCAAATATGTGAATGATCTAGAAGTGCTCTAAAAGGAACCTTTTTAAAAAGACTTATATTTATAAAATGAATAATTACTTCTGAGCTTGAAATGGAAGGACTTTAAACTTGGGAAAAAAAATAAAATATGTGAAAAATCTATTGTCATGGAAAATTGATTATATAAGCATTTTCTGGAACCTCGTGAATTGTCCTTAATATATAAGGAAGCAAGGAAATGGCTAGAATTTTGGATCCCTGTTCATAGAGACTCCTAGAACTTGTTGATAAAGTGTGGTTGAAAACACCATTAAATAACTTTATTTGTGATTTTTCATATTGCACTGTCTTGTGCTAGATGATGTGCACTCACTCACTGCTGCTCTTGGTCACTGAGGCTCAGCATCTCTGATAGAGCACAGGCACTTGAAATCCCAATGTGAAACAAGGTATTTATTCAGAAATTAGTTGGTTTCTCTCAGATCTTCACCACTTGCTTACACAGCCACATATGAGTCCAGGTATTCAGTATGGGAATATGTAATAAAGAATATATAAGTATTTACACAAATGTGATTTGGACACCTCAGGCCTGTAGATTCAAAAATGACTCAGGCTTCTTTGGCAGGACACATCAACATAAATGCGAGTAGTCATTAAATAATGGTAAGAAATGATAGCAATAAAACCTCCCTGCCTATTTTTCATCCCAGAAGGGTGAAAGAAAATGGCAAATTATTCAATGTTTTTAATGGTTGTCAGAAACTGGACAGAATCCAAAAACTAGTTCAGCAAATATTTATGAAATGGTATTTAAACCATTAACTGTTCTGCTTATCTGAGATGTAGTTGTGCAGTCTGTTTCATACTCCTTATCCAAAGGTGGGGGAGGAAAAGGCATGTTTTCGAGGTAGAATTTGTGCCAATCAGACTTTGAGACCAGAGGAAGTTTTAAGATTAATTTTTTTTAAATACACTTTAATAGGTCTGGGTGATTCTTGAAATTGTCTACATCAAACTGAGCCCTGTGAGTGATTTGAAAGGGATGATTTAGGGATGTGGGACATTTTCCTGGATGTTAATGCCCCTTTTTATTTGATCTGGTCACTAATCAGAATAATCTTTAGAAGTTAACTCTACAGAGAAGCATTTGACCTGAACTGTGCTTTGCAGGAGAAGCCTTTTTATTCCACTATGAATCCAATCTTCCCTTTACTCTCTCAAGGTCAGACACAGATTCCTTCCTTTCTCCTACAGCTCAAGGAGGAGAGACAGAATGTGTTTTGCTTGCTCCAGCTGGTTGACTGGTTTGTCTTGTACCCCTTAAACTGAATTTAAGAGGAAGCTTGTTTATTTTCCTAAACTATTTGTACATTCTGCATGCATAAAATATTCATTTAGCTGGGGAAAAACTTCTAAGCAGTAAATATTTGTTCATTTCTATGTTAAAAAGTGTTGCCAGTGATCTTGTCTTGATATGATTCAAGAAATAGCTGCCATTTGTGAGTGAACACTGTGTACCATTTCCAGCTTTTTTGCTCCCAAGGGGCTTGTGCTATCAGAGGCACTTAGCACACCAAAGGAAGGGAGAGCAGTGGATGGTTCCTAAGATGTGCTGTGCTGCTGGTACACGGGGTCAAGCTGGACCTCATCTCTTTTGCTGCTGAAGAAAAGGAACTGCCCAGCCTCAGTGATATTTATTATTTGATGTAGACAGAATTAAGGTTGGTGTTGGCTGCGCCCACTCACAAAAGGGTTCAGCATCCTCCAGTGAATGGAATAAATGGACTGAGAGTGATATGTAAGCCAAGTCCATTGATTTAATGACTTAGTGACCAGGAGCTGTTAATTAAAGCAAACCCTCCATTGCAGAGAGCTTTTCAATAGCTCATCACAAATGGTATTTTGGCATGACCAAGAAAGGTTTGGCAATGCTCAGGGTCTGGCCACCTGTTTCTCCAGAGAGGTGTCAGTTCATTGCAGGGTATTTTGATGCCTCTGTTCAAGTATTGGAAGCTGCAGGGATGACCTTTCTGCCTTTTGTTTTCTTTTGCTCTGTTCTAGCAGAGGTCTCCTCATCTGAGCCAGCCTTCGATAGCATCTTGGCCATGTCCCCATGATCTGGGGAATGATTTCATTGCCAGGAAAGGACACTGGGACTGGTTGGTGGAGTAATCAAAGCTGAGTGTGGTTATAAAAGAGGGATTTATCTTGATGAAGAAGAAAACTCAGATCCCCACCATCCCTCAGCTCCTACTGGGAGAGTTTGCATTGCTCTGCTAAGCACTTGCTCATGTGGTGCCCTTTCAAAATAACTATTATCTCTGTTTTTGATGGCAATACTTTTGATGGTTATACTTTGTGCTCAAGCACAATTTTCCCAGTGAGGTCTTTACAAGAAATTAAAAAGTCAGCCAAGTCATCCCCTGCTCATGCTACAGATGGGAAAACTTAAGCCCAGAGAAATAACTGTTGTGCAGCTCGAAAGTGGAGCTGTGGTAAAGTGGGGAACAGGGCTGTTATGGAGCAGCAGAGACTCCAGCCTTGAAAATGCGTTTGCTGCTCTGTGCTGCCTTCCCCCAGGTATTCGATACTGATGCAGACGCAGCCTCAGTCACCTGAAACTTCTGCTATTGAAAACGGGATCTTTGCCCCCCCCTTCAGCTCGCATTAAAAACGCCTGCGGTTATTTGAACCCTCCAACTTCCCCTGTGCACCCTGTGCTAATGCACCCTAAACGGTGCTTAATTAATTAATTACCTGCCCGCGCTGCCCGAGCGCCGCCGGCCCCCGCCCGAGTTACGGTGGCAGGTTCCGCAGGCGGGGATGGAGCCTCGCCGTGATGCCCGGAGCGCTTTTGGCAGGGAGCCCGCAGGGAGCCGGGAGGAACCCGCCCGCTGCCTTCTCCTGCGGTACCCCCGCTCCTGCCATCCCCGCGATGGGAGGCACCAACACACCCAGCCCTGGTCCCCATCTGTTGCAGCATCGGCTCCAGTAGCAGAGCCCGAGATGTTTAATTGCGCCTGCCTTTAGGGAAAAGCTTTCAATGCAGTTCTTCGATGGACGTTTCCAGCCAGACTGCAGGATTTTTCAGAGCTGTAAGTCAGAGCGGGGGCTCGATTGTCTCTGGGTTTCTCTGGATTTGGTTTTTTTTTTTTATTATTAAATTTATTTATCTTAGCAGGGGAAAATAGGTTTTGCATTCATTTAGGCGGATGCTCGAGTGCACTGCAGGAGTCTGCCGAGAGGCAGGAATTCTTCAGGCTGTGTAAGAAATGCATGATTCTTGGGTATTTTGGTTTTTTCGTCGTGTTTTGTCTCTTTTGTATGCATGACTGGTGGGGGGCTGTTGTCCTGTTTTTAGAGCATTTAATTACAATAGATACTCCAAGGCTGAACAAAATGTTCTTTTATCTAGTTAAAGAATGTAGCTTGGGTTTGGGGTTGTTATTTTTTTTTCCCTTGCATAACTTTTTGTTAATGTTTTGGAAAGAGAGATTATCATTTGGGGGGTGTTCATTTATTTTCAGCCTAAAACCATCTGGTCTCTGCATCCTGCAATGCTTGGTTTCTCCTACTGCTCATCTCAGAGCCTCCTGAACTGCTGAGCAACTAATTGCCATGACTAGTCTCTGCAACCCCAAATCACAGGTTTTCAGGAACTGCTGTTTTGCTTAACGATTTTAATCTGATATTTGATGAGGTTTGTCAGGATAAAGATGTGTATTACTGGTTTCATGTGTTCCTCCTTGCATTTTTCCCCTTTTGCTACCACAGTTCTTGCTGAACACATGCAATTTGCACTGCAATTAATGGATCTGTGAGATAATGAACACCCAAAGCGGATGAGGAGGCTCCATCCTGGGATCGGAGCCTGGAGGGTTTCAAGATCTTCTGTTAGTGGGGTGATGGTGAATAGCAAATGAAATTTAATCCAGTATAAAATGCAGGGTGTTTTGCCAGCATCTTGTGCATTTTGCTTGTTGTTCACTGTGTTATGGGCCATAGGAGAGATGAGGGTGTCAGCCTTTGGGGAAGAGATTTCACCCTCAGCTCTGGCCCCTGTCCTGAGTCCAGGAGAGGCTGGAGAGCAGAGACAGTGCTGACTTTGAGCAGCCCTGGGAGGTGTGAGGAAACAGGAGTTGCTGCAGTTGGGAGCCTGGGGAGCAGGATTATCTGATGGAAGAGGGAATGATGGGCAGCAGGATGAAACAGATCCTGCTGACAAGGGGCCAGCCCCCAATTCTAAGGGAGACAGTGGGAAACCCAGCAAAAGAAGGCTTGGTTGTACTTCAGTTTAGTACATTTTTATTACTGGGAGTGGAATGCAAATGTATTTATTTTTAAAAAATGTCTCCATTTGAAATAACCAAAACAACTCACCCACCCCCCAAATCCACCCCATCAATTTGTACAAGGATGTCTGACATTCATCAAGAGGAAACTAGGAGAAATAAATGCAATATTGTTGCAAATTTTTAAAGCCAAAACACAGAGTTGATAGAAATCACCTGTAACCAGAGTTTGCTTCAGGGAGCCAAGAGCCATCAGGTTTCCATCAGGAGGAGAAAATCCTCCTGTCATTTCAGCCTGTTTGGCCACCCAAGTAGGGCCAGTGACAAGCTGGTTTGAAGACAAGAAATATTTAATCATCTTAAATGTAAAATAAATAGCAGTTAAAAAGCTCGAAGAGCTTGTTACCATGTCTGTATGCATATATCATTATATATGTTTCCCATATTGCATTGCCCTATATGAGAGCATGTTCTATGTGTGTGTAAAAATTATGATGCCCTGTGAGTTGAACTCTGTCACATCTACATCTGGGAGGACACAGTCACCAGGGGAGTTTGTTTCTGCTTCTCAGTATAGGTGCCAGTGCCTTTGCTTTTAGAATTCAGACGTGTTTTGATAAAGTTACCCTTTTTGCTCTCATGCAAGACACTTTCCTAGTAGGTATTAAATGACTTCTAGTCCCTGATTGTGGTTCTAAGTCCAATTTGCATTTCTACTAGACCTCAAAGCAAGTGTTGATAAAACTTGGATGTGAACATATACTAATAGTTGTACAGCAGTTCAGTACATGTAGATAGAAATTAATGTCCCTGAAGAAAAAAGCAAACAATATTTTTAGGGCTATATTACTGGTGTGAACTTAATTTTTGATAGTAATTAAAAATAAAATCGTTAGTCTGAATTAAAATTTCCTGCTTGTGGATTTAATTTGTCTTGAGGGGAAAAAAAAAAAAGGCGTGGTTGTGTTTTTGCTTAGTTTTGTTTCCTTCTTGGGTGCTCATTAATTTCATGGGAGGCTTTCAGTGATGCTCCTTGGCAGGGTGAGTGTCTGTGCCAGGCTGAGCTGCAGGCAGGGGCTCTCCCTGAGCCTTGGTTTGGTAATTCCACTGTGAGCTTTATTTTTTTTGTGACAAACAGGTTTGGACTGTCTGCCACATGGCTTGGAGCACCAGCCAGTTCTAAAATGGCCTCTCCCGCGCCAGGCCCGTACTCTGCCCATCTGTCACTGTGTCCGGGGTGTCCTGCTCAGTTGGAAATGTTTCCCACACTCTCCAAGCAGCATCAAATGCTTCTCCACACATTTTGATGCACAAACTGTCAGCCAAATCAAATGCAGATTTGCCTGTTTCAGCTCACCAGTGCCTGCTGGGTTTCAAAGCCATTGCAGAGGGCAGAAATTACTTTTGGCATATTTGGATAACAAGCTCAGGTTTTCAGTTGGGTTTCCCTGAGCGTGTGTTTGCTTGTCCTTTCTTCACAGCATGTTCAGATTGGTCCATTGTAATTGTGGTGCTTAAATGGACTCATAATAAGATGGCTAAAATCAGAAGACTCCTGCTAAAGGAGTCACAATTTGATATGGCTCATTTGTAAGGTTTTCTTCCCTGCACTGCATCTAAACTAGGGACAATTTCTGAAAAAAAACCCAAAACATTAATGAAGTCATAGTCCTTGAAAGAAGCCTGAAGTTTACTTGGGTAAATATCTTCCTCAAAATTTTAGTACTGCTTGTACAATAATTAGAAAAAAACCCTGGGTATGTGTCATTTCTTCCCTTTCCATATGAGGATTATTTCCAAACTGGACCCACTGCAAAAATTTATTTTCAGTGATGGCTATTTCTAGTGTGAGTGAGTAATCCCTTTGTTGTGTTCTTCTGTTTGTCTCAATGTTCACAAGATTTTCCAGATGGGCAAGCACTTTATCTGTATTTCTTCCAGAGATGGTCACTGGTGTCTTCTGAAAGCACAACTGTGATGCTTTTTGAGACAGACTTAAACAAGTGACCAAGGCTTGGTGTGGGTGGGCCTGGAAGTGTGAGATTTACTATCCTTTGGACATTGCCAGCTCTCTTAACAAACATGCTTGTCCTCAGAAGTTGTATAGCTGGCCTGTTTTCTTAAAATTCTGATTCTGGGTTTTTTTAGTTGGACACGGTGGTTCCTTCATCTCACCCCATCAGAGTTAACCCTGTTTTGTACACAGGAGCCAAAGCTGTGCTAAGAAAATACCATCTTAGTAACACTTGGAATAGCAGCTTGGGGCCTCATTGTGCTCCCACTGCAGGGATGCCTGGAGTGTGTCTCGAGAACGAGCGAATCCATGGTTAAAACTGGGCTGAAATTACCCCGGCTGGGTCGTGCAGCCCAACACCGGAGGCGGGAGCTCGCTGTGGTGCCGGAGTGTTGGCTCAGCCTCCTGCGGGGATGGAGCAGCCTCCCCATCCCGAGCGTTGTCATGGCTACGCCGCTGCCGCTGTGTGGAGCTGGGGAAGGAGCCGGAGTAAACCACGCTCGGCACTGCCGTGCACGCCGTAGTCAGAGGCAGTGCCTTGTTTGGGCAGCTTGCTTTCTAAATACAGGGGGGAAATGAAAAAACCGACTCCATTCCCACTTTATAGGCAGTAAAGAGGGAGAGGTGAGATGCACGGTTCGTTTATCCTGTCTTGAATCCTCCAAAGTTTAGGCAAGTTGTCCAGCCTCTCCCATACCAGGGAAACAGGAGCAAATTGCCTATTGGAGATGCTGGCTTTTCCCTTCTCCCCAGACTGGACAGAAAGTGTGGGGTAGGTGACCAGTGACAGATACCCTTAATGCCTTCCCAGAGCTAATCCAGAAAGCCAGAGCAGGCAATGAAAGTCTCATCACTGAAGTCCACCCATGAAGCTGCTCTGGACTGGATATCCACTGGACAAAGTGCTCTGGACTCCCACAGCATGAGTGATGTATTGTAATTTATTAGGGTTGGATGTCTCTGCTAACTGGAAATCTAGGAGTGGCACAAAATCTCAGCATCTCTTAGCTCAAAGTTAAGGTGGGACCTAAAGGACATGCAGGTTGGATTTGGGCAGAATACTGTGCTGTGAGTGTGATAAAGTCTTCTGAGTTGTTTCTGAGAATTTGAGCTTTCATCTGCCCTTGAGGGCATTTTATGTTGCCAGCTTCAGCAAAATGCACCTTTAGATAAAGAGTTCAGAGCGTGATGAATGAAGACATCCATTCTTTTTGGGAAAAGAGAAAACTAATTTATCTTATGAAATCAAGCATATTGTATTTATTAGTCTCTTTTTATATGTGGTCTTAAAAGTGTAGAAAAAGCTATAGCAAAGTGACTGTAAACTTCTTAGACGTGAAGTTGTTCTCTGCAGCTGCAGAGGAAAATGTGTCAGGAAAGCACCAAGAGGGGAATCTTTCCCCATCATGGACTCCATGTGCTGTCCCCCTTTGACCTTCCATTGAGGTCTTCAGCACATGAAGCACAGAATCATCTTGTTCTTCCTTTCCTTCCTTGATTTCCTCTTTGCTTCTGCTTTTTTTCCCTTTCTTTTTTTTTTCAGTTGAGGGACTGCTAGATCAGAGCAGGTCTCTCACTTGCCTGGCTTTCCAGCTGTAAGCTTTCTTCTAATTGTCAAGATTATTCACGGTTATTGACTGGCAAGAATGGAAAGAGGAGGCAACAGGCAGCTGTCTTCCTAAATGCAGTGAACTGGAAAAAATAATTGCAGTTCAAGTATTTATGGCAGAGATCTTTTGCCTGGTGTGAATGTTACCTTCTTTAGTCACGTATATGCGAGGGAGAGCCCTGCAAGTCCTTCTCAGATAAGGCCATCAGTTGGGGGTTTTCAGTTCTGATTCTGTTTTGTTTTACTCTTCCCTGAGGAAATGGTTTTTGAAGAGATTTGGCCAATAGAGAGTGGGGAAAAACATAAAAAATGCAAAACACAGTGACTTTTTAAAGTAGCTGAAGTGTGGAGATGATTTAGTAAGCCTCAGGATGATCCTTGCATTGAATCCCATTCAGATTGTTTGCTCCTGTGCTGCACTGGCTCAAATGTTTTCATTACATTATGGCAAAATCATATTTTGTTTCCTGCTGTTCGGCTATTTCACTGTGGCTGAAGTTGTGTTTTGTAGCAAATGCTGACTTTTCTCTGCAAATATATCGGGATCCTGTGTCACATTTATGTAAGGCAAACTCGTAAGTATTGGAAAGCACTTTTATTGGCACTGAGTATGTGCCATCCGAAGGGTAACATTTCCAGCCTCCTGCAGTCCTTCCTTAGAGTCATGCGTCTTGGTTTCTTAATTCCCTCATCACTCACCTAACCACATTTTCCAGGACTGAGGTGTGTTATCCCCTGCTTTTACCTTGTGTTTCTAAACTTTGGGTGCTTCTTGAATGAAATGTCTCGCCAGAGAAAGGTTGTCTTTGGCTGAGCACCCAGGAATAGCACTTAATAATGGGTTTGTATGTGCATGGTGGCAGTGTCACAGGGACTGCTGGGAGTTTTGGTTTCCTCCCTGGCATGCTTTCTTCCTCCCTCTCTCCCCTTTTTTTCAAGTGGCATTTCGTTATTTGCACGTTCGCTAGGTTGTCCATCTGCTGTTGTAATAAACACGCTGCCAGTCACTGCTGAGTGGTTCGTGGTGTGAAGGAGCTGACAAACCAGGCTGTCGTGTGTTGGGGGTCGTAGTCAGCCTTTGTCAGAGTGCCTCTGTGATGCTCTGTGACTGATGGAGAGCAGCACCCTCCACCACAGCACTTCCTCACAGCCCTGGGCTCTCTGCACTTTATAAACATGATGGGGCTCCAGGCAGGGGGGATTCCATCCCACCCCAGGCTATCTGTGCTCAGCTCATCTGCAAAGGCTGAATCACAAATGAGATATGGTGGGGTTTCCTGGCAGGAGAGCATAAGAGTTGAAAGGAAACTTCATTTTTTCTGTAAACAGCCTAGGAATGTGTTCTAGTGATTTAAGTCTGAGATCGAGAACAACACAAAAAACAATCCATGCTCTCTTGATAGATTTTTTGATGGATCTTGTCTACAGCCTAAGAAACAAAAAAAAGTGAATTTGCTGTAGACTGCTGGAGATTAATGCCTGTCAGGATCAGTTAAGAATTTCAGAAATTAAGAAGCATGTGCTGGATGCTGCCAGTGTCCCATGATCAGGATAACTCAGGAAGAACAGCTTGGAAGACAGCTGTTTTCAGGGAAATATCAAGGACTTATTGGTTTCATGGCTCTCTTTAACCCCTTCCCTTTGAAATTTGTAGTTTTAGCAGCTTTTTCTGCCCAAGTGGTGGCAATCCAAGCTGGAGGATCTGTGGTGAGAACAGGGGAGAAGTGGCTTCAGTAGCTCTTTAATAACCATGTCCACTTCTTATTGCAGCTGAAAGAAATGCCTTTGAATTGCACATAGACTGGTTTTCTTAGGCCAGGTTTTCATATGTGAGTTTTTTAATATAGAACGTTGAATAATCACCTGATGGATGGAGATTTTCACATACTGAGATCTAGGTTAGATTTCAGTCAGCCATTACTCCATTACTACCTTTTAGACAGTGCCTCTTTGGGACTGAATGTTTCCCATTTGTTCCAGGTATGTTATTTAGGGGGACTTACCCCCTGTTATTTTAAATCTGATGCTGTATCCACCTGGAAGTGGACACAGCTGATCCTGCACAGTCACCCAGTAACCCCTGGACTGTGCTGCCTCTGGAATTTTCATGCTGTGGACAAAATCATAGAATCATTAAGGTTGGAAAAGGCCTCTAAGATAATTGACTTCACTGCTAACCTGCCATGTCCACTATGTCCTCTTAGTTGTTTTAGTTGTTTTGGAAAAAGAGACCAACCCCCACCTGGCTACAAACTCCTTTCAGGGAGTTGTGGAGAGTGATAAGGTTTCCCCTGAGCCTCTTTTTCTCCAGGCTGAACTTCCCCAGCTCCCTCAGCTGCTGCTTACAGGACTTGTGCTCCAGACCCTTCCTCATCTCCCTTGCCCTTTTTTGGACACTCTTCAGCACTTCAATGTCTTTCTTGTAGAGAGGAGCCCAGAACTGAGCACAGGAGTCAAGGTACAGCCTCACCAATCAAGTCTGTATCTTATTTATACCACCTCAAACTCTCCAGACCCACACATTTGTTCTTTCTTTTTTCTTCCTTTTTTTTTTTTTAAATACAAATAGCCTTAAAAGTAATAGCCAAGCAAATAAATTGCAATAGCCTTGAAGCTGGCTTGCACAAATCCAACCAGCTTTGTACATCTGTTCCTGCCCACTCCCATTGAGTCATACCGAGACTTAGTCACCAGCATCCTCAGTCTCACAGTACAACTTATATATTTCTCTCCAAAACACATGCTACAGTCTAGATGGCATGGGGGAGTGAGAAAGGCAAAGCAATGAGCAACCTACTCCTAAAGGAATAAAGGAATGTAGCAAGTCTTATTATACTTTACTATAACTGGTATACCAAAACAACGATAATAAAAGGACAGAAATTCCTGTGTATGTCAGTTTTGAATCTTTCCTTGTGCAATAATGGAGTGGTTTGTTATAAATCCCCAAAGGCTTCTAGATAGGATTGTTCTCAGAAAAAGACAATTTTCTATTCAAGCAGAGCTACCAAGCTATGCCCTCTATTCCACAGAGATCAAACTGTGGATTCTGCTCACAGGCTATTAGCATATGTAGCATATTTGCTATTCAGAGTTTTACATAGGCTTGTAATAGGTATGAATTCAAGGTTGATCTAAAAAAAATCTGCTGGTGTGCAGAGTGCAATGAAAGAAACTCTTCACAGCTGATGTTAATAAAAATCCTGACCTTCTTTGTCCTTGCTAGGATACTTGAAGTGCTCATAGCTCAGTAATATCAGCAGAGGAGGAGGCTTTGTTAAGGTGTGATGCTGAGGAGTGCAGCTTTTAGCACTATTTGTGAGATCAGAGCTCTTGTCAGCACTCAGCTTAATTTCTCTGTATGTTGTTTCCTTTGTTTATTTTATTAAAGGAGCTGTCTGCCCATATTGAGAAGCTGCCTTAGCAAAGTGTCACCTTCTGCTTGAGTTATGTTGTAAAAAGAAACTGTAATGTCTGGCAGACATTTTTCACATCCTTAAATTTGGTGCAATCCTAGCACAGATATAGAACTTAGTGAGGCAGAAAAATAATGCCTCAAAGGTGACACCATCCATAGTCAGGACTGTGTGTTGCTACCCACACCAGGACTCTGAAGCTGTTTATAGCTGAGGAACCCAGTCTTTCAGCAGAGCTTGGTTATGGGGCCACCATGAAGCTCTTCTGACCCGAGTCACCTCTGAAACATGGCCAAAGAGTTGACCATGATCATGGGGACCCACCACTGTGGGCACAGATTTCACATCCCCATGCTGTTCACAGTCGTTCCTCATGTTTGAATAGACAGTTGCAAAAGATGCCAGCAGGGAGCTGTTTGTGAAATATTCTTTTGATACCCGGCCCTGAAATTTTGGACCACTGTCGAGCAGGGCCATAAATTGGTCCTACTTCCACCCAAAACACACTGGGAATTGGTCTCTGGCCTGTCAGTCACAGCATGCCCCAGCCCTTGCTGGCTCTTTGGCTTCAGCCCTTGCAGAGAGGCTTTATCAGCCTGGCTGCCAAAGAAGCCTTGAAACAAAACAATAATACAACAAAAATCCTTATTATTCTGTGTTGTTTACTGGATTCAAGGCTTTAGTGATGTGTTATTTAAGTGTGCAGCCTCTGCAGCAGAATTCCTGGAAGCCCTCTTCTGACACCAAGGTTTCCAACTGCAGCAACCTCCAGACCAGTGTGTCTGAGCAAAGTTTTTTGGCAGGAATTCTCCCCCAGTAAGGAAAGAAACAGTGAAACTGGCTGGAAAAGGTGAAAAATGGTTTGGCTAACCAGATCTTGCTCCTGCTATTTGACTGTGCTATGCCAGCCAATATATTTGCTTTCTGCATCCTCAAATGTGGTTTTCCTTGTATTCTCCAAAACAGTTCTGAGAAAAGCTTCTTTGTTTTCCCAGGATATCAAAGAACAAAAATTTTATTCTTACTTCTTTTCACTCAGTCCCAAATATTCTGATACAAGGAATGTTGGAGGAAAAGGAGCTGGAATTAAGAAGGATCACTCTCTAGATGTAGGGGTAACCCAGACCAGAATCATCCTAGAGTTAGTCTCACCTTTGGAGGAGAAATTCGTGTGAAGAATCTGTAACTTTCCAGATATCTGTTGTTTCCCCAGAGAAAATAGGGAAAGAAGTGGTAGAGAAGATAAGTTCAAATGCAGACAGAATAATCTTGGCTTGCACTGGAAAATCACCTGTTGAGTAGGTGCTGTGGGAGATTTCCCTCCCCAGGAAGGAGCCTGAGTGGTAACAGGAGCACTGAGCTGTGGTTCTGCTGTGTCACAGCTCTGCTGTCCTCCATGAAAATCTCTGCTGTCCCTGGGGCTGTGTTCTTCAGTGAACAGGAGCTGCCATGACAACCCCTTGTAAATAAAAGTGGATTGAAAACAAAATAAATCTGAGGTGGCTTTGTGGCTGTAAAGTAAATCTAAAGTGCCCAAGAGGTCATTTTTTCTAACGGGATGGCAGGAGTGATGTCTGGCTGTCAGGTGGAGCAGAGTGATGGAAGAACTGACTAAAGGAGCACAAGCACAACAGGAAAGCCAATGAAACTTCCAAAACTGGCTTTTTATACCCTTAATTCCAGGTTAGCAGCACTAGGACCTGCTTTTGCTCCTTGCAGGGATGTTCACAGACTGTGGGCTCTACAGAAGTTGTCTGTCCAAGGGTACAGTGCAGGACCAATGGATAAAGGGTGCACTGCTGTTCTTCAGCCAGGGTTCTGCAGTCTGAAGGGCTCCTCCTCCTACCAGGACGTCACTGTGTGCCTTTGGAAGTTTTAAATGTCTCTGCAGAACCATGTGGTTGTCCAGGGCACTTATTCCAAGTGGAGTAAAGCAGAGCTGGAGGGCAGGAAAGCTAAGAACAGCTTCAGTCCCCAGTCACTGGCAGAGCGAGCCTTCAGTGTGTATCTGTTGGCATCAGCTCAGAGCAGTCACATCTGTGACAAGGGCAAGGGCTGCACCATTGGCCTCTCAAGAGTTCTGTGGTGTTTTGCAACATTTTGGAGAAGTTATTTTGGTGTGGGGTTTTTGTTGGTTTTTTTTTAAGTTACTGTATCATCAACTGCATCATCGTGTTTCTGGGTGAAGAGGAACACAAGAAAGGAATTGGTATCTATCTGTATTCTGCAGAAATATTTACAAATGGAAAATAAGCACCTAATATTTCCTTGCTTAACCAACAGATTGGAATTGAGAGAGCAGCATTTGTAGCCTGTATTTGACATATGTATTTTTTTTCCTTCTGTGAGTGGATGCCCTCATATGTAGAATCCCATGAAAGATGAAAAAATTGCTAGGTAGCAGTTACAATTACAGACTTTTTCACAGGACTAAAAGTACAATTATTACCCACTTTGAAATGCTCAGCAGCACTGTATTAACAAAAAAAAGGTCTCCCGCTGCCCAAAAAGCTCCAGCTCCTGTTATTTTGACTTATTATTTGGCTTACTATTATTTGGGTAGAAATTTGTTCTGGATGTAAAGACAGATGAAGTCACAATACCTCCTGGGAGTTAAAATCAGAATAATCGTCATCTGGGTTTCATGGTACTTTTAGACTTCAGACTTTAATATATGTGTCGCTTTAAACTGGGAATTTTAAATGAGAACTGAAATTCAGCTCCTGGAAAAATAGTTGTATCTACCTACCCCCTCCTGGTTTTGAAGGTTTCTGCTCAAATAAGAAGTTTTGGCTTTGTTTCAGAATTTCTGAACAGCTTTTTCAATCCTGATTATGAGATGTGTCCCCTCAAACCCAGTTTCTTCCATCCAGTCTCCAGCATTCCTAAACATGTGGTTCTCTTCCTGGAAGTTACACCAGGGGTGCTAAGATGTGGAGTTCAAGAGAGGTTATTTTCTTGATTTATTCCATGGAAAATGACCTAGCACACATCAGATTCCAGCTTCTGCACTACTGAAGATGGGTGGAGGAAAATGTTGGTAAATCCTTTGGCTGAATGAAAGTAAACATGAGGGGATATGTTTTTGTATAACTTTCATTAGGCTCTTAAACATCTTCACAGAGATTCTTCACTTAAGTCCTGCAGTAGCATATGAAGTAATAATAATAATAATAATAATAATAATAATAATAATAATCTGTATATTGATGGTGTTTATAAGTGCCATTTATGGCTGAATGATGATTTTTATATGGAGTAAGTAATTTTAGTCTTCATTTTAATCTCTTCCTTTGGTTTTGTAAGATGTTTCCTTATGTTTTTGTTTGCAAACAAAGGTGATTTGAAACACAGATGCCCAGGCAAGAGGGAGATGTTACATGGTTGAGCTTTGTAGATAGTTCCCATTGAATGTGCATAGAAAGGGATGGGAGCAGACAAATTTGTAAGGAATACATTTGTTTGGGGCCTAATGAGTTGGGGCCAGCTTGGCCAAGCCTGGCTGCTGCTTTTTTTTTCCCCTTTTCAACTTGGCATGAATTACTCCCATGTGTTTCAGTTCCAGTAATTCAATATTTTGTTCCTTATTTTTGTTGCTCGTTATGTAACCAGAATATTTTCAAACACTTGTAAGAATTATGCCTGAGTTACACACAATTTCTGAGCATATTTTGACTTTAGTATGATTGCACAAAGAGATGTGATTAGACCTGTGGCTGCTCTGAATTCTGAAGACAAGCAAGCCCTGCAGGCTTCACGGATGGTGCTAATTTTTAATTAAGCTCTGTTTGATCACAAATTAGGTTTACGTGAAATTGCTGTTTATTTATATTTTGAACTCTTTTAAATGGATGCAGATGTGGTGGTTGAGAAGCACTGAATCATTGCGTGGAAAGGGTGATGCCTTACATCTGGGAGGTTCTGTGTTGGGGAGGTATTCCTGACATTGAGAACACCATTTAGGACCCAAAATTCAGTTCTTCGGCACTCAGCATTAGGCAACCTTATGCTTCTGGTCACAGAATTGCTCATTATGTACTTTTCTGATCAAACAGATGCTAAACTTGACACTAACATAATTTCCTTATGCATGTAGAAAGGAACTCTAAAAACCCTGTGGCTGGAACATGAAGTATCATAAACAGAGCAGACGGCAGGAGGTGGAATATAATTGCAGTTTGTTTTTGTTAGTTAAAAATGAGCATGTGTGCTTTTCTTATGGCTTTATTGTCCTCAGACCTGCAGAATTGCATGCTCCTCTCTCATTTGTGCAAGTGAATCAGTTATTTCCTCCCTGAGCACCGTGTCAGTTTTCTCTGTCTTTTTTTTTAGCAGTTACATATTTCTCAGAATGCTGACATACTTTCATTCAGGTTGTGTTTATTGCCATAAATACTCTTTAAGATCATACATCCCACTAAAGGCAAGATAGGCATTTGCTGAGCAAGTCTATGTGTTTAAACTATAATTTCCTGCCAATTTTTCTGTGGGATTTCGGTATCTCCCCTTGACAGTTTTAACACAGGACTTTTGATTTTGGCTGTGCAGGTGGTTTTTGATGGTGATGTGTTGCAAGTGCTGCTGAGGGCTCCCTGTTCACTTGTAACTCATATCTGGCATTGTTTCACAGCTGAGAGAAGGATCAGAGTCCGTGTTATTGCTTGCCAGCAGTTGCTGTGGGTAAAGCAGTGAGCACTCTGGAAATGCATCTGTGGGCTTTAGTCATGGGATTCTCTGATGGAAATTAATAAAAGACATCAGTTTTTCTTCTCTGTCCTTGCAGGATCTCAGCTCATTTGCCATGCCATTCTTGGACGGTGATGTGGAGAGCACAGACAAAAATGCTTCTCGCAAGGTAGGATATATCCAAAGCTTCCCCTTCTTTGCAGTGCTTGAATCCCTTGTGGTAAACACAATTTGTTAGGCTTAAAAAAGCCTGGGGTTTTCATCTTTCCTGCCATACCATTAACCAGTTGAGAGTGGTGCACTAAGGCAAATCCAGTGGCTTTTGCAGACTTTACCATGACGGTGCTTGTGCAGTGTAACCTGTAAAGAATGCAAGCTGCTGGTGGTCTTGTTGTAAATACTGCAGATGTGGTGTGTAACACAGCTGTAAATCAGTGAGGTGATGTTGCATAGCTGTATTCTCAGGAATACCATTAGCTTGCAAGATCTGAGGTGTTGCTGCAGAAATACACACCACCCAAAGAAGTGCCTGTGGCTGTTCATAGGTTTTCCTGGAATCTGATGGTTGCTCTCTCTCTCTGAGTCTTTAACTTTTCACTGTCCTGGGCACTGGGAAAATGAACTGCCTTCATTTGCTGAAGCCATAGTGGTAGAGCCTTCCTGTGAACAAAGTAGAAAGGTTCCTCCTCAAGGTGGGATTAACTCAAGGTTATCCTTCCAGAGGCATCAATTTGTTTTTCTGATGCTGTTAAATTAAGCCAATGTAGTCCCAGGGTTGGCTTGCTCTAAAAAGGATCAGGACAGCACATTTAGTGGATTACACTAGGGATGGTTGTACAACACCTACACAGTCTTCAAAGCAATAAAAATGGTGGGTGGGATCTGTCATCTCCAGGTCCTGGCCTCCTCATTTTCACAAAGCATTGAGGTACAAGCTGGTCTGCTAAATTGAAGCCTCCTACCAGCCCTGTTCTGGGCTTGGCCAAGAGGGATTCTCCTCCAGCCCATAGACAACCCCAAAAGCTGATCTTCAACTACACAGTGGACTGGTTTGACTTGTCACAGTATTTCCAAGGCTGTGGACCTCCATGGCCATTAAAGCTGCTCCAAGCCATGTGGCAGAGAGTCTGTAGATTTAGTTTAAGGCAGGTAAAGCAATAAATATCTCCTTAGTGAAGCTGATCTGCATCTAGAACAACAGTAACTTAGCTCGTTGTCAGCATGAGTTTCTATTCCTTTGCACCTCACAGCTAAGGACCGATGTTTGAAGAATTTCTGCAATCCATTAGTAATTGAATAGGTTTATAACATTGGCCTTGTTCTTTCTGAGTTGGACCTTTTAGACTGACATAGGAGTTGCTGGTGCTGGGGAGCTCTTGTAGATGCCAGGAAAGCTAAAATACACCAAAAGGTGCCTGTTTGAAGGGTTTGAATAAAGTGAACAATGTGATGTTTTTGGAAGGGATAGTCATGCTGGAAGAAGGCAAGGCTTTCTGACTAAAACTTGATTTTTCCATTTATCACCTTCTTCCCACAAAGAAAGGTGAGAAAGATGCATGAATCTCAGTCATAAGAAAATAATGTGCTAATGTGCAGAATTGCATTAATAACTCCCACTCTACCATTCCTGAATCCTGTGATTTTCTTCTAACTGGTCTCAGGACTCCCTTTTCACAAAAACACAGAATCATCTAGGTTGGAAAAGACCTCTGAGATTATCCAGTCCAACCTTTGATCACCACCTGGCCTTTGATGAATTCATGTCTTGCAAGAACATTTCAATAGCTGCCCTTTTTTCGTAGCATTGGTAAATGCTGAGGCAAGTTCTGCTTATGGAAGTGCAACTGACTTTGGAATAACCATGGAACTGGAGCTTAATATCTGAAATTGTATTTTTAACTGACCTTTTTGACTGAATGTGTAAGACTCAGAGGTTTTTTTTCCTACTATTATACTTGGAGCTCTGTTAACACATGTAAAAAAATGGTAAGATGGGAGCTGGCAGTGCCCCACTTCTGATAAAAAACAGATCATCTTTTAAAATCCATTGCCACACATATCATCCAATATATTGTTTCCTTCAGTGTGAAGTATGGGATTTTTGCTGGTAGTGAATGATGAGTAGCATCAGACTGCAGTAACTATGTAATTCTAACTAAAAGATTGCCAGTCCCTACTGCTGATACATAAAAAAGTCCCCAAATTACTCTTCAAGAAGGAAGGTTTTCTTAGTTCGAGTTTGAAATCACTGTATGATGTGTAACTTTTGTCTATTGAAACTCAGTATTTCATCAGTAGTTTGGCTTTTTCCATTCACTCGTCATGCTGGAGACAGGCAATTCATCAGGGATGTCTCTCTTCCTGCACTTAACTCTTCTGTCACCTGGGCTATAGATCAAGAGTAGTTCACAACCCATCTTTCCGATCTGCCATTAGTTTAATTCTCTGCTCTTTTTGAAAGGCTTTTAGAAACTGAATTAACATTTTTCACAGAAACCCTCAGCAGTTTACCATGCAAGTGTCTCTCAATCATTAGCCTGTGACAACAATCCTCATTACACAGCTAGGAAATTCAAGCCTAGAATTATTTGTTCAGGTTCACGTAGGAATTTTTTGGCAGCGGTGGTAAAGTGACACACATTTCCTGAAGTTCAGCCTTAATCACTTCTCATTAATATGTCTACTATTATAAATGAAGTATTCTTCTTTCCTTTATGACTAATGGCAGGAAGAGGATAAGGATAGTTTTCACCCTCCTCTTTTGAAGGTGGAGAATATAATACTGTGAAGGATCTTGTGTAGAAGTGTTTGGCATGGTGGGATGGAGAAAGGTGCCTGTGACAGATGGTTTTGCCCTTGTTATTGCCAGGCAAAATGCCATAACCCTTATGTGGGTGGCTTTGTCTAAAGCAACTGGTATTGCTGACTTTCCCATGCTCAAAGGTGGGACTCTCCAGAAATGGCTTAAATCCTTCCTGCAAAGAGAACTCAGAGGATCATTAAATACAGAAACAGAGACAAGGACAACTAGGAGCTGAAAGGCAATCAGATTTCCTGCATTTCTTCAGCCTGGGCAAAGACAATGGAAGAGGGGGAGTTTGGAGACCTGGAAAATCATTAGTGATTGGGAGCATCATTCAGAAAATAATTCTGGTGCAGTGTGGCAGGGTAGCAGTCAGCGATGAGTGCCCCTCTGCACCCAAATGGCTCTATCAGTTTTAGAGGTCCTCACACCTGGAATGTTTATAGATCCTTCATCTCAAATGTAAGTTAAAGGATAAGGTGGGGAAATTACAGGAAATGGACAGCCATTACCTTCAGCTTAAAGCCCAGGGTTGTGAATGATCAGAAAGAAAAAAAAAATTACACAGGAAACTTGTCTGTGGGGAGTCAGCTAGCAAATTATAGACGGAGGAGGGAGGAGGAGGAAGAAAAGAAGTTTGAATAATAATATTGATTCATTTTTCTATAGAAATAACAGAATTGTCATTAAAATATAGAGTAAAGCTTGGAAAATAAGTGTGCATTAAAAATTCTTTTCTCTGTGTGGGGAGAAAGCTGGTGAGATGTTTATCTTAGATGACAAAGGTGGCTCTATCCTATTAATAGCATAAGTGTCTTTAAAGCACAAGCTGTTAAAGTAAGATATTTTAAAATTAAATCCAAACAGCTCTAATAAAACACTCTTGACTGAAGTGGCAGAGCTTTCTCTGCCAAGTGTTGATTGTGAATAAATCATGGAGCAGAGATGAAGTTTCAAAAGACTGCAAAAAGGGCAATTACTCTGTTAATATTTATGATGTTTGCAATTAGGATAATGTACAGGTTTGTCAAACATTAGTCCTGAGCAAAACAATGAAGTAGCTAATGTTGGCTAGTTAATGATGCTGTTATAATAGACTCATTTGGATTGAAATTAATTGTAAATGGTTCTTATTGAACAAATGTGGGGGTTGAAATGAATTATAAATTTGGTTGAGAAATGTCATAGTGTTGGTGTCACGTATATAGAAAAGTAGCACAAGTCATTTTGATTTAAGAAACTGGAATGAGACTGAATAAACATGGAGCCTAGTAAATGAATAAAAACCTGGCTGCTAAAATAAATGGAGACTCACCAGTGGAAAATTTTGTTTCTAGGCAGACAAAACATCCTGCTGCTCTACTATATCATACCTTATCAGTGGCTTGAAACACAGACAGACTCATTGCTGGTACAATTTGTGGTTCATACAAAAATGAGAGGGGAGAGAGTGGCAAAGTCTGAGCAAGAGACTCTGATGCAGAATGACATGACTCACTTAAAACACATTTTGCAAACAAACAGCCCATCTCAATTTGGCCAACTTGTGATCAGTTACACCTAGGAGCATCTAATGCAGAGTTTTTGGGAAGTCTTTCACAAAGCCCGGGTTAGATTTTGAGAACAGCTGTAGGTGATCATCTGTTTGTGGATTCTGGATGTGACTCAGTGCTTAAAGGATTAATTTGGGTTCACTGAACAAATGTACAATGTACAAATGTAGGTATAGAGTGAAAGCAGAGGTTTTGTTATGACTGTGTTTGGCACTAATTCACTGTTCTGCTATCAGCAATGCAGATACAGCAGCAACACAGGGAAGTATTGGTGAACTTGAATCAGACTATTGGAGGAGTGATTTCAATACTGAAGGATTCCAAGGAGTGTTTTGTCCTGCTACTGGTCCCAGAATTGGTTTTGTTTTGTCCAGTGACTCATGGGAATGGCACGAGCAACCTCTGGAATAGAAAAGAAAAAAAAAAAAATTCAGCCCCTCCTTCCTCCTTCACTGGAAAATAAATCTCCTTTGGATTTATTTTTTCCACAGTCTTTTAATTTTTCATTTTTTATGAGCAGTGAAGATGGGGAGCAAGTCCTGGATAGTGCCACAGCCTTGGCATAGGGCACCTGCAGTGGATGCAGGGAGCCTCAGGGCAAGGGCATGTACAGCAACCACTGCACTGTGATGTGCATGGCTCCTCCCCATCCACTGCTTTAAAATAAATGTAGTCAGGGATTAGGAACTGGACAGGGAGCCAGCCCTGCTCTCCCCTTTCCTAATGCTTCTGTGTTTGAGCAGCCCTGCTCACTGCTGGAAGCCTTGCCCTGACTGTGTGTGCAGCAGTGCAGAGCTCTCAGGGCCTGCCAGAGCAGCCAGCCTCATCCCATTGTGTTTTAATCTGGGAAAGTGTCATTGTGCTTTAGTTTTGGGAAGTGACATCTCTGACCCTGTAAAATACGATGTCATCTCAATTGGTACAGCTCATGCAGAACGAAGGGGACCAGTGGTGGTGAATGTGAACACTGGGAGAGCAAGTCCTTCATTACCTTTCAGCCTAATGAAGTCAGCTCTTGTGTCTCTGTGAGCTCTTTTATTCAGCCAGAATGAGAGAATCATCCAATTAACTTTATCAAAGGGCTTTTTTGTTGGGATTCAGTGGAAGGGCAGGAAACAAGTGCAGACATCTATCTGGTGTATTGTCCCTAATTGTGTTTACTGTCCCTGTCAAGGATGGTGGGAGGTAATTCCTTTTCTGTTACTTGCCTTTCAAAAAATTTTTAAGTGAAGAGGCAAAATAAAGGTCAAATAACTCATTGTTGTAAAAGCAAACAGAACTCCATAGTGCTCCATAAACCTCCTCACTGTTCAGGGTTGGAGAAAAAGGGAACAGAGCTCAGGAGCATTTTATAACTTTCACTTAAATTCAGAAGTATTTTGAAAGGCTATTTAGATTGAGCCCATCTGTATTCGACAGACTATTTTTTCAGCCTGTTCTGAGAAATGAAACTAAATTCCCCGCAAACTGAACCAGAGCCAGAGATTTTTGAGAGAGAGCATCCTCTGGGGAAGGCTGTGTGCTCAATCAAGGATCTGTTGCTGGAGCACCCTCAGCAGGAGAGCAGAGGAGATGGCTGTGAAGAGGGGCACAGGCAGTGCCTGGATTTCCAGCACAGTCTCTGCCTGTCTGTGGTCAGGGTCTTCTCAGCAGAGCTCGTTCATTTTTCTGGGCATGCAGCTTTGCCAGGACACTTCTTTTCCCTGTAGTTCAGTGCTCCTTAACTTCTAGGTTGGGACCAGAAATTTGTTGTTAGAGAGGACTTTATCTGGCAAAAAAAGAGGGATCAGATTTCCAATATAAAGCAAAGGAATGAAAATAACAATGTTGGGAAAATTTCTGCCACTGGCAGGGCTGAGATGGGTGGTGTGAGGATGATGAGAGACCAGTTTGTGGGGAAATATGAACAGTTTGCTATCTTAACCCATTACAGTGGGGATTGTCATATGGTAGTGATTAAGTGTAGTGCACTTCAGTATTTCTTGTGAAATAAGATGAAGAATTGCAAGCCAGGTAAGAAAATAGATGAAGGAAAAGATTGGTATTGAAAGGATGAGTGCTGGATGGAAGGACAGAACTATTGGGGTTTCCCCAATGTCACTCCTGGGTCCTTGCCAGTAAAGCTGAGACAAAAAATAGAAGCACAGTAACCAAATGTGTTGAAGATGCAAAGAAGGTGTTGTTTTAATTATAGGGAAGGATCTTACACAGGAAGACCTGAATGATCTTCAAGGTGGATAATTGTTAACAGCACAAGACACAAGGTTGTTCACTTGATGTATGTTAACCAGAGCAACAAATAAAAGAGGTCAGGGAGTGTTCTCTTGGCCTGGAGATGAAGGGTTTGGACACAATCTTGTTCCAGAGCCAAACTCTAGGCTAGGAGAAAGGAAGAGGTTAGGAAGAGAGAAAGATTCCATCATCCAGTTGAAATGACAGGGGCAGTTTTCATAATCTTATTCCTTGTAGTGAAATCTTCCAGATCTGCTTGACTTGGGACAAGTGCCACACTCTCACTTTATGTTTCACTCAAAAAATTGAATGCTAAGTCTGCTAGATGCAGAGGACTGTGAGACATGTCTCATTTTGCTGCATTTTTTTCAACAGTGGATACTTCTGGATGTAATTCAGAAACATGCCTATGATCACTTCGAGTGTACAACAGGGCAAAGTCTCTCCCTGGTCCTCAGCTGGGGATCTTTTGTGCTCCAAAGCACAAAAACTGATAGCAACTTGAAGCATTTTAGGAGTTTTTTTTCTCACTTCTGTGTGAGGTAACCAGTTTAGCCTTGAACAAGTAGAGCTGGTCACTAGGTCCAGCACATCTGATGTAGCACAGGGCTCTGCTCTGCTTCACTTCCCTGGGGAGCACATTGCTGTAGGCTGAGGGTAGGGTTACACTGGCACTATCACCAAGCTGCTAATTTAGCCCTGTTCCAGCTCCCCTGTTCTCTGCAGGCATAAGGTCAGGGGCTGACAGCATAACCAGTTATACGGTTTAAGGAGTACAGAGTTGGGCAGAGAGCTCAAAGATCCCATATGTGCTCTGCACAAAGCCATCACAGGAAGGCATTTTTTGTTGTTTGGTTGGTTGTCTGTCTGTTTTGATTAGGTGAATAGTCTGAGTACTTAGAAGAATTTTTCCATTTTTTTATTAGACCTTATTTGTGCATTGATTAGTATTGTATTTGCACTGTGTTCAGATTCCTTATCTCCAAGAGGCCAGTTATCTGTTCAGGATAAAATGAGCCATATTACCTAGTGCATTTATATTGTCTTTTAGGTGTGTTTCATATTTCTGCCCGTTCTCCCTTTACAGCCTCTCCTGAACCAACACAATGTGATTCACAGTGGTTACTAATGTGAGAAACCAGGGTATAAGGCTTTTACTTTGCTACTACAGCTCAGCTGAGGAATAGTTATCTTTGCAAAGCATATGTAGGAGTTTTCAGCCCACCTGCCTATCATAGCTTCAGGAAATGAGTCCAAAAAAGCATCAAGAACAGGCTGATGAATGATCTAGCTGTGTAACCTGCCTCTAGCATCACTGCCAGAGTTGTCACACCAAGTCTGCATGGACTGATGGGGTTTATTCCATGGCAAAGATTCTTCTGCATTCCCAGCTGAAGCATGAAAATGAACATTGCCTTGAGACTTTTGGATATGCTGTGATAACTGTTGCTGCTGCTTTTACTTGCAGAAGCACCTAATCAACTTTTAAAACTTGCAATCCATTAGCCTCAATGATATTCCAAGCAAGCAATCCTGTTGTAATTCCCCAAGCAAAATGACAAGTATTTACCCACCGTGATGGTGGGTGTAACCTGTGTGCAATTAACAGGCTGGGGAACAATTCAGTGTAGTAATTTCCTTTAATTTGGTAGCATGCACATGTGTATTTAGCAGTGTGCCCCTGGTGCTCTGACAATTAATTAATTCATCTGCCTGGCACGATGGAGAGAAGGCAACTGGTTGTGATTGCAGTAAATAAAAACACCCTGCTGCTCCTGCTCAGAATTTGAGAACAATTTGCTTTTGTGTCTGGCTTGCATGTACAAGGGAATACTGACCTTTTTGACAAATTGTTATTTGACGTTTTACATCTCTAAAATTGCTTTGGTGTGTAAGGGCACCACAGTTGTTTTAAAGTGTCTCCTATCAGTGTGTCATTTTAACCAAACAAGCATGCAAAAAAGATAACATGAAGCATTAAGGGCAGTGCCAGAATGAGGTCCTTGGCTTTACCAATGTCATGGTTTGTCACTTTAGGAAAAATTATAATGAACTTACCATCCTGGAAATGCACCTAAACTACAGCAGCAGTGGCAGATTTGTATCATTATTGAAATAAGCTAGAAAATGTTCTTCCTCCTCACTTTCAGGCAGTACATTTAGCAGCAGACCTGTTTAAATTGCAGTGCAGAAGGAGGTGCCATTGTGCTACCTGGTTGTTTCTTGGACTGTGTAGTTGTGAAAAGAACAAGGCATAAGTAGTCTCAGATGATTTACAGATGATAATTTAGTAAAGTTAATGAGCTTTTATGAGAAAGATTTCACTTTGGGACTGTTTTACCCATGACAAAAGTGCAGTTTGTTTATTAATTTCCTATAATGTGGTTATTATTCCAGGTCTCAGTTGAAGGACTGTGCCCTATTATTTTTGATGAATACTCACTGGGAGACAGTCTGAGTGCTGGAGAACTTGGAGTGGGAATAAAGGAGATACAGTGCTCATGGCAGAATGGATGTGTAATTTGGAATGAGTTTTCAAGATTGCACATAGAATCTGTGACAGAGCTGAGAGCAAACCTGAGCCTCAGGCAACTGCATTCAGCATGAAAAACTGCTTTTTTCTTCTCTTGTGGAGACTGTCCAGAGTCTGTTGTTGCTTTTGGTAGTTGCTGTTGCTTCAGTTAGAATTGATTTCTTTCTTTCAAAAACTTCCCCTTGAGGACAACTGCTCCGCTAATTCATCTGTAAAAGGACAGGTATATGTTTGAGATATTTTTACCCACACTGTCAAAAACAGGAATGCAGTTATAAAAAAAGTTGTTCTGTCTCTTGTCAGACATCTCTGTGCTGTGCAGAGAAACACAGGGCAGAATTCATCACCTAACCAGGGCTGTGCTGACACATGTCTGTGCTCCTCCTAGTGACCCACACTATTTGTGTCCATCTCCCAGACCAGATGCCACTTGAATTTTAGGTTAGAAACCTTCCCAAAAAGGAGATTGTAATCTCTGCAGGCCTTTCTGCAGTTTCACACATCAGGACATTCTCCAGCTCTGTCCCATCCCAAGAGGAGCTGGTCCAAAGTGCATGTGCAGGACACAGAAGGGACTACAAGAAATGGGATCCTGGGTTATGGAGGGAGCAGCTGTTTGGCCATTATGCTGCTTGTACATATTTCTATAAGTGTTTTGGAGCTGTGAATAAACATTATTTTTAAAAGGGAGTTATTTGCATGGGTTTAAACTCAGCTGACCATTTTTACCCGGGTTCATACACACAAGCCCTTCACTGAGCCAAAGGAGAGCATTCCTATGAGGTTTCCTTTCACCTAAATCATCCTAATGAAAGATGCTATTTTTCCCTAAAATGACTCCCATGGCAGCAATGCCCTTACTTAACTGGACTGACACACATCAGGAGCCATCTTCACAGGTAGGAGTTGCTGCCTGCTCTGTCTCTCCTGGTTTGTGTGGAATAATTGGGCACAGAGGAGCAGGGGGCTGTGGGCACATCCACCTTGGCCTTGGCTTGAGCATTCCCTGGTGACCTGAAAGCCACTGCTGCCTTCTGCCAGGAACAGAGCCCTTCATTCATGAGAAGTGCCTCCAGCTAAAACAACAGCCTTATACCCACAGAAGTATTTTGTGCTTCCAGAAGGAAATAAACTCAATGTATAGCCCAGGCACATGCAAATCCCTCAGAGGTTTTGGGTCAGCTTCTGTTAATTGTGTGTGGGGAGAATTTAATCTTAGCTCCTTTTTTTGTTTTGTTTATTTTTCTGGGTTCTTTTCTCCCCCTCACTGGGCAAGCCCACACAGTGCAGAGCTGTGCTGTGCACAGATATTTACACTACTGGAAAGCCAGCACAGGTCCCAAAAGGGATACAGCTGTTAGAAAGGTCATATCCCAGCTCAGGTAATTAGCAGGAGCGTCATCACTCTAAAATGGTTCCTCTATTTTTGGGGTAGGAGTTGCAATCCCACAGCTGTGGCTGTGGCTGGCGTCGTGGAGGCCTGTCAGGCACTTGGGGACTTGTGTGCTGTGCTGAGTCACATCATGGGATGGAGATTTAAGTACTGTGGGTGGGTGCTTAAATTTGGGAAGACTTTGGAGCACTGTGTTTCCTTAACCACGATCATTCATTGCCTTAAATAAATTCACTGCCAGTCATCTTTCGTTTGTCCAAGGAAGGAAGAGGGATGCGTGACAAATAAAAGCAGTAGAAAAATTCCTGCATTATATGTGTGATAATAAATTGTATGCACAGCTTGAAATGTTTTTGTGAAATTCAGGGTGTCTTTAGGAGCAAGGGGCACACACACACCTGCATGTCAGTGGAGGCAGGTGCTGGGGAAGGTGAGCTCTGGCTAATCCACCATCCCAACAATATAGGAGTTGGCTCTGTTGAGACGAGTTCAGAGATCCTGGAGGCCTGAACTGAACTGAATTAATGCTGATTTTTTCTTTTTTTCTTCCTTCTTCTCTCCTCCTCAGGTGGAAGAAAGCTACTCAGCCGGCAGTCCTTCAAAAGGCCTTTTCTCTAAAGGGCTCCAGAACAGACCTTCCAGCCCCGTTTCTGCCCCTGTGAGATCCAAACACAGTCCTGGCTCACCCAAAACAGTGTTCCCCTTCCCCTACCAGGAGTCTCCCCCACGCTCCCCACGCCGAATGAGCTTCAGTGGGATCTTCAGGTCCTCCTCCAAAGAGTCTTCCCCCAATTCTAACCCGTCTACCTCTCCTGGGGGCATCAAGTTTTTCTCCAGATCAAGAAAAAGTAAGAAATTGCTCATGTTATTTCAGGAAGATACACGGTACCTCTGGGCTTGGCCCATTCTTTCCCTGCGGTAGTGAAGTAAGTGCAGATGAGGCATGTGCTAATTGTTCATTATCTCTTTCACTGACCATGTCTTGTGGGTTTCTGACTTGCTAGCCATCAGGTGTGACCTCAGCAGGGCCATGGACACCTCAGGGGCACCTACACAGGGCTGAGCATGGAAATCACACTCCTAAGCTTTGCTTAGAAATCCTTTGTCCATGTTAGTGGGAGTTTTCTGGGTGTTTTCACCAAGGCTGGATGTCAGTGCCAGGACTTGAGAACAGCTGGAGATGTTCATGGGATGTGTGGTGGAGGTGGGCACTGACATGAGGTCACTCAGGAGTTACAGGTTCTGAAAACCCCAAAGGGAATTTCAGCTGTGTTTTTTAACTGATATTTCTTTGCCCTATTGTAGAAAGGGAAAGCAATCTTTATTGGATGGAAATAATATGTGTTTCCAGTCAAATGATCATTAAGGGGATATTTGGGCTCCTCTGCAAGAATATGAAAGGCAGAGCAAACCTCCATGGTTCAGAGCACTTACTAAATAAAGCTTTATACTGGGCACAGATTTCAGCTCTTCAGCAGCCTGTGTGCTCTTAACACACTGCTAGAACTCAGAAATGAGCAGGATTGAGAACATGCTTCTGTTTTTTATTGAACAAAGTTTCCCAGTGCTGGTCAGCAAACTAAGCCTGGTCTGCATGAGGGTTTAGTGGCTGTGGGAAAGGAGCAGAGTTAAAGGGGAAAGAGAGGAATAATATCTTGCTGGATTGTCAGACCACAGTGAATTTTCAGTCTGTGAACAGAAGAGATAATGATAAATTGTTGGGAAATCTTATCTGACCATGTAGGTACAGAATTGGTGATGGGTATACCTGTGTTGGGCTCTGTGTTTCTTGCAATATATTGATAGTTTTCAGTGACTGTAAATAGTAGAGAGGGACCTTCTTGTTTTTCTTCATCAGAATTTCTCTTAGAAACATTGGCTTTAATCAGTACAAGTTATTTCATAGTGACTTGTGCAGAAGAACACAGCAGTACAAACCCATATGGGATTTTTCTCTTTGTTTATCAGAAGTGCTGCTGAAGGTTAATTGAAATGGTATCTTTTCCACTCCTTGCTTCTCTGTAAAACACCATCAGGAGACTGAAAGTAGGAGTCAGTGTTTCTGAAGGACTTAGAGAAGGCTCTAAACATCTATTCAAGGACATTTGTTCCTCCCTCCTTGAAGTTCAAGTATGCTTTTTACACTCCCCTCTTGGTAAAACTTCACAATAATTAAAATCCATTTAAGCTCTTCTTGCTAGTCCACAGAAGTTTAAAGATAGCCTTTAAATATTGGCAGTATTCTGCTGATGGAGAAGGGCTCTCTGCTGCATGAATAGCTGCAATTTAGACTGCAGAACAAAGCCATCCTGGGACTTTGTAATCAACTTATCTATGCAGCTAGCACTATTTAAGTCCTAGCTAGGTACAACAGAATATTAAATAAAGGAACCTTTCAGGAGTCAGCAAAATCCTTTTGATAAGGTCACATCACTGCCTCAGGACCAGGCTTGGAATGGGGCCATGCTATATTTGAGCTAACAGAAAATATCCATGACCCTGCTGCTCTGAGGGCCTTGCAGGAATTGCACTGGGCTTGGGTCCTCGTGGTCTTTTGTTCCTAAGGCAGGAGAGGCAGCCTCTTGGAAAGGGTGTGCTGATTTTAATTGGTGTTTAAATTGATAACTCTTCTCTTTCCACAGCTTCTTGCAAAACAGAATATTTGTTACCATGCTTTCACAGCATTTAGCTCTCTTATAGTGAGCCTCATGCAGATACCTATCCCTCACTACCATGTTAAATTTTTTTCATAATGTGCTAAACAGGGGGCAGTAATAAATTGCATTCTTAGAGTTTACTGTATTTCATTAACTTTTATTGGATTTTACTTAGCAAAAACTTTTCAGGACTTCCAGAAAAGTGTGGGTTAGCATTTCTGCTGTATTGTTATTTGTCCACAAGCAATACTTCTGCATTCTGCTACTTTGCAAATAAAGTAACCCCATGTGCTGCAGAACAGTTAAGTTAATTGGTTATGTGCCACTCAAAACAAAGTCTCTGTGGCTTGAGCAGCATTTCCTGAGAGACAAGACTTCTCAGACACTCCTCAGACCAGATGCCTCAGGCTTTTGCAGAGATGCTGTGCTGATGAGCTCTGAGAAGAGCTAAACTAGCACGTGGCTCCACATTTCTAAAGGTGTTTAAATGCTTCACTGCTCAAAATTGTCACAACCTATGTGATTAAAATCCCATTTTCTCAAACAGCTTGGGATGCCTGTGTTAAAAGTGAATGGAACTCAGGTTGCTTTATCAGTTCTCAAACTGTGAGTGCGTTGAGATCAGCGGGACTTGCTGTGTTTGCCTGCCTTTACATCCCTGCTGGTGCTGGGTTAATTGCATTAAAATGGAAATTAACCCTGTGCTGGACTGCACTCTGAGGATCACCAGCAGGTCAAGGGGAGTCATGCTCCCCCTCTGCTTGGCACCAGTGAGACACATCAGCAGTGCTGGGTCCAGTTCTGGGCTTCCCAGTGCAAGAAAGATGAGGACATACTGGTCCAGCAAAGGGCCTTGGCACTGGGGCTGTGGCACGTAGTGTAGGGGCAGGAAGAAAAAGAAGGAGAAGATCTTTGTGCTGTCTTCAGTTTCCTCATGGGGTTACGACAAGGCAGTGCCAGGCCCTTCAGGGATGCCCAGAGAAAGTGCAGGAGTCAGCGAGGGAACCACCAGGAACATGTAGGAAAAATGTTCTTGGAGGGGCTGGTGTGGCAGCAGGGGCTGTGAAATTGCTGCCCTGGCAGATTTTAATGAATTGAGTGGATCAGGCTCTCTGCACCCCAGTTTAAAGTTGCTTTGAGGAGGGATCAGACCAGAGATCTGCAGATGTCCCTGCCAGCTGTGGCTCTTCTGGGAAACTGCACTGGAGCCTTCCCTTTGGGTTTATAGCAAATCTGTATTTTATCCAGACAATCGGCAATTAAAAAAAAAAAAAGCATCAGATAAAAGTTCACAGGGACCTGGGGTTTGTTTTTGTCCCCCACTTTATCTGAAAGGAGTCTGTGCTGCACTCCTTTCCTGTCATCATGAGCAGTTTGTGGGGGAAAGTAGATGCAGTCTTTGTTTTAAATAACATACCCTGTCTTCCCTCCACTTCCTCCTCCCACACATTGTTCAAAACATAGACTAACCTGTTACTCCACATATTCCTTGTTTTTCTTGGAAGCAACTTCTTCCTAGCTTGTTTTCATTTTAAAGGCTATGTGTGGTATTTGCAGCCCTTGCTTTCCCATGTAGTTGCTCATTTCCCAGCTAAGTTATTTTGCCTTTTGAATATACACGGTTTAGGAAGGGCCAGGGTAGGACAATGTTAAAACAGAAAGTGTTTTGCAGATGTGAAACTTAAAATATTTTCCACTTCAGGCTGGGACTTTAAAGGTTTTGCTCATCTTCAGTATTTTATCACTGGTTTCAGCAATATCCAAGAGCTCATTTTTGTGCCTTTTCCTTTTGGTTACCTCAGTTCAGTACCTGGTCATAACCCCACAGCTCTGATCTGACAAAAGATTTGTCTTGAAAGAAAAAACACCTTCCCATAACATGTGCTTGGCTGCCAGCCACTTCAGGTAGTTCAGTACCACCACCAGCAGCATGGGCACGTGAGCAGCCACATAACATTAAAATAATTACATTTTAATTGGATATGAATGCATTAGTATGACCTGTAGCCTGCAGTAGGCTTCTACAGAGCTGACACTGATTTGACAGATTTTCTTCAAGAGCAACAGGAGGAAAGGGTGAATGAAGAGGTGCAAGTTGAAGTTTGAGGTGCTGTGAAAAGTGATTTCAAAATTGGCATTGTGGAACTGCTTGCCAGTTTGTTTTAGGTTAGCTCAAAACTGCATGAGCTGCTCTCATGGGGCATAATTTGGGACCTGCTGCTCCAGGACACTGTTGAGTCCTGGCTGCAGTGGGGAGGCAGTTCCTGTGTGTGTCACTTTTGTGAGAGGTGCAATGCCAGGAGAAAGCAGTGACACATCTCAGTCAAGCAAACTGAGGTGATCCAAAGTAAACACGGGAGCAGGGCCTGCACTGGGAAGAAACACAATGCAGATGACACTTCTTGCATGAGCTCTCCCTTCTGTCTACATGTACAAATAAATGAGAACAGCTTTATTTCACCAAATGGAAATTAGGGAGCTACCCCTGCAGATAGGCTAAAATCAAGTACTCAGAATATTTTATTAGAAGCAGATGGCTATATGAAATTTAAGTCATTAAAATGTAGCTTGTTTGATGGGTCTGAGTGCCCCATTTGAAGGACATCCAAGCATTTTCCAGTGCTGCTTCCCCTTCTGGAACAATGGTTCAGGTAACAGCAATACTCATGACACATTAATGATGCTGTCAGTTTTACCAGCAAAGGAAATCAATTAAAAGGTTTCCATTGACCTAAACCTTTGGCTTGTGGTGCATGGGATCAAAAGATAAATTTAGCTCAGAATTAGAGGTTGCTTATGGAACTTTGAATTGAAAATTATACAGCTCAAACAACTTGATGATGGTGGTCAGATTTGAATCATGGTGAATTTGCACTGTACTTGAGGAAGGAAATGTTTTACAATATAAAGTTTTAATGTTCTTCTTCCTCTTAATAATTTTTCTCCTTCTGAAATTCAATATTATTAACTGTGGTGCCTGAAGTAATCTATAAGGAGGACTCCTGGTGCTCCCATAAAAAGGTCCAGATGAGATTTTTTTCAAAAGGCTGTGAGAAGCAAGGCAAAATGGTTGCAATATACCTTATTCATTCCAATAGTTTATTTCCTTGTAGAACATCTTGTGGTTAGACAATGCCCTCTGTGAGAGAAGCCTGTGACTGTACTAATTTTTACCCATAGATGGAGCAAGTAGCTCTCATTTGCAGTAACCCGGGGAAGAAATTGGGAAAACCCTGCCACAACGTTGCCAGATTGTGCTCTGATGCCTTGAAGGCCTTTGGGTTGTGGCTGATCTCTGCTAAAAATTTTCTTCAAGCATTAGACTGAAGTTTATTCCCTCCCAAGATTTTACTCAGTATTTGTGGTATTTAGGTGGCAGCTTGCAGAGCAGTGAGTTTAGCCCAGGACAGGCTGTTGTGGAGGGCTGGGTGCTGGGCACCCATTCCACATTCCCTTTCCTCAAGCTATTTCCCACCATTGCTCTTCAGGAATGCTTTCCTGCAGAACAGCACCCTGCAGTGGGGTGTCCTTCCTCGTGCCAGGTGCTGCAATCTACATTTGGATTTTCCTTTGCTAAATCAATACATTCCTCCCGTAGTCCTGGAGCCTCCCAGCCTTCGGGCCACAACTGCAGAGACCCATCAATTCCAGCCTGCAGCAGGACTCTGAGCAGCTGAGGCCACCCCATTTCCAGTTCTGCTCCTGTGTTGAATGGGCAGGCAGGGGGAATGCAGAGGGAAAGGGCAGGAGGCAGCTTTGGTTATGGCTGTGACTACTATGCAGGACAAGGGGAGCAAGCTGGGGAAGGACAGGGATGCTCAGTCAAGGTCCACCTCGGGAGGATGATATAGACTTTTCCACAGTCATCCCATAAAATGGAAAAGGAGAAAAGCTGTTTGTCTTGCTTAATTTTTCAGTACCGGCATGCAAGGACATCTGATCATCGTTTTTCAAGCTTGCTTTGCCCTCAGAGGCAGACAAGGGGACAAACACTGTTCATTTTGGTCTCATCTACACTAGAAAAATGACTTTTTGCAGACAAAATGTGTCAGCACTGCTGCAGCTGAGCTGGTGCTGCACACATGGCCAAAGACCAGCCACGTTCAGCAGCATTTCTCCTGCCAGTAACTGATGTCTGCTGTCAGCAGCAGATGATTTGTCTGGTTTAAACATGCCTATGGTGATTGTTCTTAGTTTATTTGGAGATCTCTTTCAATGTGCTTCCCTCTTCACTTTAGGTTCTCATGGTCAGTCTTGTCTGCATAGGGAGAGTGCATCCAATGTGCTTTTAAAGTCCCCCCCTCTCTGTCTAGGCAAGAAGGATTTTTTGGACTATCTTCAAATTCCTAATGATTTATATGCAATCATAAAAATTAAAAAAAAAAGAAAAAAAAAAAGAAATTTTTTTCAGTCTCTAACTTTAATCTGTAGGGTATGGGACAGACTTGCAACCAGATTAATTCCCATTTTCTATCTCTTTCCTGGGGTTTCAGCTGTGGAACATACCACAAATAATCAATCTTTTTAATAACAACCAAATTATTATTTCTTATGATCTATGGGCGAGACCTTCCTTTTATATTTGCTCTTTTAGAGACTGCTGCTGGCATGAAGGGGAAATAGAAACTGCAGTTTGAACATCTCCAAAGGCTGATGAACTGCTGCTCTTCTTTGAGTCTCTTGATAAAAGATGTCTGAAGGGCATTGCTGATGTGACTGTTCCACACAGGCAGCAATGTAAGCAATAGTAAAGCTGAAGAGAATGTTTTGCTGTCCTAAGGTGTCTAATCACAGGAAATCATTTGGAAGTAAATTGTGAGGGAAATTTTTGTGGTTGTGGGCTGTTTATGTTTAACTATCCATATTTTACAAATCCAAGAATATATGTAGGAGCAAACCTCCGATTATGTTTATGTGTCCATTTTCCATTTTGATCAATCATTTCAGAATTTGGTCCCTAAGCAAGTATTTGTTTATGAGTGCTGGAGAAGTCCTGTTTATTTTAATAACTTTGTTCACACATTTAAAAGTACATTGCTTTTCCTGATTCTAAGTGAATGCTTGTCATAATTCCCCTGAAAAAGCATTATGCATCCAAGCTTTTTTTGCTGTGTGGTTGGAGTCTGGAGGAGTAATAATGACTTAAGGTATCAGATCCAAGTTTTACAGATATCATGGGTTTTCAGCTTCTTAGATAAAGTGCTGGGAAAATGCCTCAAAAATGGGCTGAATAAATATGATAAATGTCGACTCAATCAGTTTTCTGATCTGGAAAAATATGTAATGAAGGAACCCGATCACAAGGCAGAAAAATGCATGGATTGAGGAGTACAGTGTGTGTTGTAGAGTGGGTAAAATACTGTTAAATCCCAGGCTCAGGCCAGCTCTTATGTAGCCCTTCTTGAGTCAGTGTGAGTTGTGACTGAGCTTGGTCTGATTTTAAAAACAAAATAAGCCCCATAAAATGATGGTAAATTGCTGTGCATTGTGAGAGTCAGTAGGGCAAGGAGCTGATCACTATCATGTCTCAATTTATAGGCTTTGCTTTTTGCAGCCTTTGGGGCTGTGAAAACATCTTAAAGGAGAGCCCTGCTGCTAACCAGTGATTTGACTCAGAGGGTTTTATAGACTTCACACAGACTCTGCTGCTTGCCTGCAAGGTTTTCTAGATTTGTTCCCTGCTTTCACATGTTCATTTTCCCGTTGGCCATAAAGCCAGCTGAAGGTAACAATCCCATTTGTATGGGAAGTAACCACGGGCAGGCACTGCAGTGTCACAGCTGAGCTGGTATAAACCATCACATGAGCTTCCAGCAGCTGCTTCAGCAGCTCCTCACTGCCAGCAGTCACTGGCAGAGTCATGAACTGGACAGGGAGAACCTGGATCATCTCTTTGGATTCACCCAGGGGCTGGAACACCTTCAGCTTGTGCAGTGATCATCTGACAGTGGGGTTGTCATGAGCCCATTTGATCTGTACAGCAAATTTAGAAGCAGGTTGGTTGTTACTGGGAGAAGGAAATGTGGAAAAGCAAAGAGTGAAAAGTATAAAGCTCTGCGTGGTACCAGGTTTAGGTTTTTTTTCCCCATCACCATAGTAAATCACATAAATATCAGTCTGATATAGGAGATCTAGAAAGAAGCCTTTTGTACTTGCAGTTTGACAGAGGTGAAACTGCTATGGAAATGGTGTAATTCCAACCTCTGTCACTGATCTAATTCCTGAATCTGTGTAGTGCAGCTGAATCTTTCCACGCTGCTTTCTCTGTGACCAAAATGAGCTCATGTTTCCTTTGTCAAAGCCAAGGAGAACAGAGATGCCACTTTTTAAAATTAATTAGTTTAGGATTTTCTAGCCCAGTGAGTTAATTGATTTGAGGTTTATTGCGAGCAGAATAATAAACACATCAGCTGGAGAAGGCTAGAAGTCATGTTCTTAGTTTAAAATGACAGGCTAGGTCTTCTACTCACATCAGAAAACAGGTCTTGGGTCTAATTTTTGGACACTGATCCATGAACAGTTCCCATCCATCAGAACCTTTCAATAAATTTGTTTGATAACGCATCAAAACTTCTGACAAGCTTCCCTGGCACAGTGTGGGACATACTGAATGAAGGACAACACTGTGCAAAGGACTTAAATCAGGTTTATAAAAGCGTTTTGTTACTCACAGGCACTCTCATGCATGTTAGCCAGAGGTCCATGCTCCCCAGATTTTGCACCATTTTGTGATTTGCCCTCTCTGTGCTGCGCCAGTGCTGTATGAAATGGTTTGTGCTGCTCAGTGGCTGTGTGTGGATGCTCCACAAAAAAAGTGCAAAGGATGGGGCAGGGAGATGAGGATTCATGGGGGTGCTGGAGTAAGCAAAAGTGTTGTAGTGAATGTGATTTTGAGAGTAATGCCCTGAATAGAAAACTTTCTGAAGGGAAGATTTTAGTCTGTAGAGTCATTTCTGGCTATTCATCTCTAGCAATAATCTGTAACTCGTGTTCTCACACAGAGCTTCCTCTTTAGTCTGCTTGGCTGTTAAAATTTATTATCCACCTGAACAGCTAAAGCACTGCATCTACAGAGCATTGCTGAAAGATCCAAATGTCAGAAATTAACTGATTTATGACAGTCCTAAAACCAGCAATGGTGGCTGCTAAATGACAAACCTACAGGCAGCAGAGAGCTTACAAAGGTCCCCATGGCTGGGATCTCTAAGATGGATCAATAGACTCAACCACCTTCCCACCAGGGAAGGCTGGTTCTAGAAAGGGCACCAAGTGTTTAATGGAATCTGGATTTTCCTATTTTAGTTTTAAAACAAACAAAAAGGAAAGGGTTGTGGATTGTTTGGTTTTGATTTGTTATTGTTGTTGTTTCCGACTTTTTTTCTATATAAACTTTCTGCTATGCCCTTTTTGTTTGCAGTTCGCACAGTATTTGAAGATTCTTCTGCATCTTAAATAAAAATCTTTTCTTAGATGATAAAAGTATTAATGTGTGTACTTGATATGTGATACAAGTACTCAGAGCCTTTGATGATCAACCATCAAAACACCTCAGTTCTGTAGTTAAATTATTTTGAAGCTTGCCTTGGGTTTCTTGTAGGCACACTGGATTGGTTGGCAGCTGTGGTGGGTTTCTTTGTAGTTTGCCTCTTGCAGCATCTCCTGCTGAGCCCAAATGTGAGCGAGTGCAGGGTTGGGAGCCCTGTGTGGGCGTGTGACACGGGGCTGTGGTGACAACAGCGTGGGAGCAGCTGTGCCAGACAGTGCCAGCCCAGACTGCACCTCCCTGGCAGCTCCTGCAGCATTGTGAAACATAGGTGCCCTCCTGTGGGCATCTCCTTCTTGTGTGGAGAGCCTGGGATTGCCTTGCCTGCCTGCCTGGAAATGCTTTGGATTAGGTTTTGAGCTAAGAACCTTTAACTGTGCTTGCTGTTGTTTTGTTTTGTTCATTATTTTTTTTTTTCACTTCTAAACCAATTAAAACATCAGGGACTAAAAGCATCACTCCCTCCAAGCTGTAATTTCAGCAGTTGTTCAGGAAGTCAACGTCTCCTCCCCTCATCCCAGGAGAGTTTGGCATTGCTCTCAGGTCAGGATGTGGCACTCCATATCAAGGTAGACATTTAATTGCATTGATAAACGCAGGGACCATAATGCAGTTAATTTTTGGCTGGGGAATGCATGTGAAGGTAAGCCATTAATCACATATTCTTCAACACTGTTATTTGGGAGTTCAGAGCATTTCATTTCAGGGTCACTGTGAGTGTATCTGCTTCATTGCCTGCCTGAGCTGGGCAGAAGGTCTGGTGTCAGATTTGTTTGCTTAACCTCAGTATAAGGTTTCCATAGCTCTTCATGTTCACAGTCTTTCCATGAAGCTGCTTAGTGGTGAGAGAACTGCACTTGGCAACCTGAGCTGTGGCTCCAACAGGATGACTCTGTTTGCAGTAAAGCCTTTGCTCCAATTCCTCTCTCACACTGACGTGCCCCAGAGCACTGAGCATCCAGAGGCCAAAACTGGCTTTAATCCATGCAAAACAGAGGTGCACCTCGAAACTCTGCAAAGGTCAAGACTTTCTGGAGAGAAGGTGGAAGAATTTCACATGAGCTAATGCTTAATACAGGAGCAAGAGTAGCTACAGGTGGCAAATAATGCTCATGTGATTTAGTCTGTGTTTGGTGCTGCCTTCTTTGTGTGTGGTAGAAAAGGGGTGTCTTTGGCCATGTTCAGTGCACCTTGAAGGATTTCTGAAAGACAAGAAGCACCAGTGGCAGCTGAAACAAGTACCCAGGTAATATAAATGGGCTTTTGGCAAAGGAGTCCTCAGCAAGGCAGCATCAGCCTAAACTTGTTCAGGAGAGTGAGCCTCAAAAATGAATGAGTGGTTAGCTGAGGTTTCTAAACTTTCAGAAGAAAGTATTGCCTCTTTCAGCAAAGGTAGTTAAAATGTGTTTCCACCCCTGTGAAGATCAAATTCTGCTCTGTATATTTAAATATATTGGAATACTGCACCTGACTTTTTCAGGGTAACACAGGGGAAGATTTGATCATTGGGCTCTGAACACAGTAGAGCAATTTCCAGACTTGGGTGCCTGAAATTAACAGTAAATCCTTGTTGACCCATCTGAGTCAGTTGATTTGAAGAAAAAAAGCAAAGGTCTCCTTAAAAAAAAACCAAAAAAAACCAAAACCAGACCAAACAAAACAAACCCCAAACCAAACCAAAAAACAAAACAAAACAAAAAAACCCCAAAAAAATCAACCAAAAAAATCCAAAACCAAACTACGCAAAAAAACCCCAACCAACCAACCAGACAAACAAACAAAAAAACCCACAAAAAACCCCAAAACAAACAAACAAAAAAAATCCCCACCCCAATCAAAACCAAAAAACCCCAGGAATATTTTGGCTAATTTCAGCAATATTTGCTTATCCCCCCTGTGAAGTTGGTGAACAATAAGCAATACTTTCCTACATGGGGATCTAAGTTTTGGGTTTTGTCCTTAAAAGCCAGAGGAAAACTCTCACTTCTAATGCAATCAAAGGGATAAAAAGTAAGTAATGAGGAGTATTGCTGATCTGACATCTTGTATGTTTGCTGGTGTTCACAGAAATCTTTCAAACAAATGATGAGGATTAGTGCAAACCCATTTGTACAGCTGTCTAGATTTTGTTGGATCAGAAGCCCAGTCTGCAGAAAAATAGGTGGATTATCAGCAAATTCTTACTCGTGGCAAGGGAAGACAGGTAGGGAGAGATGTTCTAAATTTAGAGAAATGGTCAAAGCCATGGCTGTGGAGTGACAGATTTGGGCTTTGTTGCAGATGTTAAGAGTATTTTTCTTTTGCCCTGTTTTTTTGTGGAAACAAAGACCAGAAAAGAAGCTGAGATTTAGCATTTTTCTCAATTTCATTGATGTATTTCATTAATAGCCATGCCTATGGGATTCCTTTGTGATGGGCCACATTCCCTTGAAGTTTGTTTAAGCAAAGTGGACTCATGTTCTGGTATTATCCAGGCCATTGGAGTGAAGAATGTGTAAAAAATACTAGGATATGAAAATGCCAATAAGAAGATTAGCATCTCTTATTTCTGCATTTATCTGGAACATCTCCATGTAGCAATAGTCACACATATCCATGCTGTCAGATAAATCCTGAAAGATAAGGCTCTTCTGATTTTTGAGTGGTGTGGGGGCTGTGTGGAGCTTCTGTGCAAAGGAGATGTCATCAGGAGGGATTCTGCCCCATGCTGATGTGTTGCTTTTTCATTTAACCACAGAGTTTAGGGGTGATGAAGAGAGTTGAAATCTCAGATATTTTTTTTAAGGAAGAAAGCCCCATTGGACACTCAGGAGTGGTGGCTGCTTTGGGATTGTCCCCAGCCTCAGAGAATGCTCCTGGAGGAGCATGTGGCTTTTCCAGAGGGTGAAATTTGGGGTAAGGCTCCTTCCCTGTGCCAGGGGCTGGAGAAGCTGTGAGTGGTTGCAGTCCCATCCGTGACCCAGGAGAGGTTGTGCAGCACCCAGGAGGCCACAAGTTAGAGAAGAGAGGATTGAAAACCCTTTGGAAACTGGCCTTGGGTCAGCTCTTGTTCCAGCTGCAGTTTCTTGGCATGGGTTTTGTTATTAAATACATGTCACTGCAATTAAATGGCATTAAAGTCAACCAAGCTGTGCTGAGGGCTGGCCAGAAGTCATGCTGCTGTTCAAGACACCCATCATGTTGGGATGAACTTTGAGGCAGAGTGTTTGGAGTTTTGTTTGGAGCAGCTGGAAGCCACATTGACTACCACAGGAAGCTCCTGTAGCCCCTCTGTTTGGGAAGCTGGGATGTGGAGACAGTGACTGTTATCAGTGGAGGAGCTTACAAAGCAGAACATGTAAAAAATCTGTGCGGCAGAACGGGAAACTTATATCCAGTGCATGCAGCTGCTTCCCTGGAGAGCCCAGATAAACTCAGGAAGGGGGAATGCCAACAGAGCATGGACCTACAGCAGTGGTGCCAGGGCTTTAGCCACAGTTTGGCTCCAGTTCAGCCAAGAGAGCCAGGAGAGGATCCAGCTGCCCTGGGCTGGGCTCTGAGTCTCACCTGTGCTTGGAGAAGAGAATTGGAGAGTGTGATTCTCAGGATTCACAGCATCATTTTCACTCCTTTATTGCATTTTGTATTTAAGAAGAGGTGTGCAGTGGGAGGAGGCTTTTCTTGTGCACGAGCGTGTGCTCAGTGGGAGCGTCCTGGCACTGCCTCCACACGCTGACTTTTGCATCTTCAGACACTTCCAAGTGCTCTGATGGTTCCAGCAACATCAGACTTGGGGAAGGCAACACCACAAAACGAGCCTCTTGAGTCATCTCCACTTTTCTTTCCTCTGCCTATCATTTTGTCCATTCCAGTTTTAAAGCTGGGAAAAAGAGACATATTTTTTCAGGGCTTGTTTCTGCTTCAAGGTTTCCATCTGTTTTTTGTCAATGTCAAGTTTTTCTGAGTAAATTTTTTTGCCAGTGCTTAAATTTTAGGATTTAGGAGTGCTACAACAGGAAAGTGTCTTCTCCTCCCCACAGGGCTGTTGAAGTTGACAGTGTCCAAAATCTCACCTGTCTGCTACCACATTAATGAGAGGGAAAACAGGATTACATTGAATAGATAAACCTCACATGTTCGCAGTACTTTGTGCTTGGCATTAGTCAGGAAGAGTTATGAGATTGATGCACCTGTTCTTGTTGCATCCAAGCTTTATTTACCCTTTTGAGATGAGGCAGTCACAATGTTTAGTGTTACAATATATGGATTTTTTTTTTCTTTTTAAATGAAGGGCTGGAAGAGGAAGGAGAGTATGCCCTTTCCTTCAGCATGGCTAACCAAGTCAGAGGGGCTCTGCAGGAATGGGACAGTGATGTTTGGGGAGGCGTTGTTGAAAGACCTGCTTGCTTATTCAAATCCTGTGACATTATTAAATAAAAAACCAAGTGACACTAAAGAAAGTGTCTGAACAGCACATCCTTTCCTTTGGAAAATAACCCTGCAGGGTACTGAAATCTGCTGCTGTGGGACACTGGGATAACTGTGCATTGTTCCTCACTTGAGAACCATGTCAGGGACCAGACTGGAAAAATTGTCTGCAGTGGATGGTTTTTACTTCTCTGTCATCTAGCTGCCAGGAAGTGGAGTTTAGTGCTGTGTTTTGTAAATGCACTTTGGTCCTGTTTCTGTTTCTACATGAAGCTCTCTCAAGTCCTTCCAAATTCTTTACCATAAAAGATAATAAAACACTACAGTACTTCATTAAATGGCATCCAGAACTCTTTCTTCAAGCACTAAAACACAAATCAGATTGGGAGCAGGACAGCAATAAAGGGAAAGACTGAGGGAAATTCACTTCCCTTTGGAGGAGCTGGATTTTTGCCATCAGTCAAAACCTGGAATCCATCCACTGTAACAAAAAATTAGCAGGTACTTAATAATGCTCTTTTCCCCCAAGACTCCATGGATACCCACCAGCAGTGATTTACTGTAAGCACTCCATGAAAAGCAATGTTAAATCCTGCTGCCTTCTGCTTTGGAGGTCACAGAGAGACAGCTGAGCAAATCTCAGCAGTTGCAAATGCAAGGCATGAAATATTGTCACTGGGAAAGAAAGAACCAAGTCTTAATCACATAAACAGATTCTCATATACTTTTGCCATTCTATTTTATAAAGTGTTTATATAACTGAAAAGATTAACCTGGAGGAAAGAAAAAAGGCTAGAAAAAATATTTTTACGGCTTCTTATGTATGGCTTTACTATGGTTGAGGAATTAGTCTGCATTTTACAAAGCTGAAAAGTGAGGGAGGAGAGAGAAGGAAGGATCTGAATAAGGAGAGATATTTGCACGGCTCTCAAAATATTAAAGAAAACCTAAAATCCCAAGGAGTTACTTCTGTCAAATGCAGACATGCAGGCAAATCCGAGGCTGGAGCAGGACTCGGTATCCAGGCAACGTCAACATTTTTGTTAAGCTCCTGCCAGTGCCACTGACAGCTTTTACCACTTTATGGTCACATTAAAAAAAGAAAATGCCTGACATCACTAAAGTTCTTAGAAATTACTTTCTTATCCATCCAACAGATGCAAGGCTCAGCAACACACGGCACATGCACATCTTGCAAAAAATTCCGAGGGAGAAGTCCTGTGATGAGTTCATGGCTAGGAACTTGTGTTTCTCTCTAAACCTGGCACTTTGTTTCCCCAAAATTTCTTATCCTCTGCCTAGGACACAGATATTTGCTCTGCAAATGTTCAATTGAGCCATTCATAAGCAACTTCTGCCACTTCACTGAAGGCTGCAGGATTAGAGGAGCCCCTTGCTGTGCTGAGGGTGCCTCCAGCTCTTCTTTCCTTGTTCTTTTTGCACGGTGCAAAAGCCAAGGAGGTAAATGAGGTTAAGAACTTCATTAATATGCTAATAATATTAATATAGGAGGGGAAGAAGCCCTTGATTTGCAGCCTAAAAGAGGTAAGGTGGAAGTGGTGGGCACAGAGTAATGCAGCCTGGTGTGCTCAGTGCTGTAAGGAAAGGACACTGGTTTGCCATGTCCTTAGAGAAATGCAAGTGGTTTTGTGCTGGAATTGTTAACACAGGGAAGCCAAAACTTTTCTTGGAGCTGAGCAGTTAAAACTGTTGAAAAGCCAGCTTCATTCTTCACTATGGACCAACTCAGGGAGCACTGAGCACTCCCCAGGCATGGCTCATGTTTTGTGCCTTTGCAGCAGAAAGCAAAAGCATCTGTCACCTTGGGAAGTGCCTGGTGATGGCAACCAAGGAAAGGCTGTGAAGACACACAGAGCTTCCCAATCATGAAGGGGGGTAACACAAAAACCCCATAAAAACCTGCTGCTGACAGGAAGATGTTTAGCTCACTGCTGGCTAAGCAGCTAAGCACATTAGGAGGAGATGAACAGGGAGCTGCTGAGCTGCAGAAAATGCTTTGGGTTCTGCTGGTGCCCCACGCACTCCCTCCCACGCTGGATTTGTGCAGGCTGTGGTGTGGCAGGTTTGTGCAGGCAGGGAGGGTAAAGACTGGGATGGGAACATCCCCCTCTGCTCCCAGTTTCCCCAGAGCTTCATCCATGACCCTGAGTGGATCTTCTCCATGTTTTGGTGAAGTTTCATTACTTAATGTCGTTTAGGAGTGTGAATTTTGTAGCAGGTGACTGTGAATAGGGAGGACTGAAGGGTACAGGAGGAATTTGAAGGACTGATTTAGGCTGGTGGTGTTGAGGGCTGTGATTCAAAGATCAGCAGGACCTTCCTAGTCAGTGCTGTGCTTGGCACAGGAGCTCATGTCACATCTTTTAACACGTGCAGGAAAAAACCCACTCGGAAATTAATTTAAAGACACCCCGAGAAGCTCAGTTTTGCTGGCAATGAGCCTGGGTTTTGCTGCTGAGACCAGTGAAAGTTTGCTCTCTTGGGCTGAGAGTTGGTGCTTTCCACCCTGCACTTATCCCACTCTGAGCAATTCCTGAAGACACAGGAATTTTGCTGCTTGCTTTGAACGCATAGGTTTGTAATGGATATAGGCAGCAAATAAACAGGGAGGAAAGCCAGAAACCTGTGGTCACCCTAAAAATCTACCTCATCTGCTGTGAGTCTTTATTTTCTTTTAAGATTTTTAATTAACTTTCTGGGTAATAGGAGTAGGAAAGGGATTAGTCTAAGCAAGAGACTCTTGCAGTGCAGTAACATCTGAAAACAGATTTCCATCTGAAGCTCTCCCAGAGATGATGTGAGTTTTCCCTGCTTGTGCAGTTGCCTGATAGCAGAGTTTAGAATAAAACCAAAGTCTATTAATGCCATATTCAGTCCCATTTCAGTGTTTCATCCTGCCCTCCTCTGCCCTGAAAGTATTTTATTATGACTGGAAACAACTTACCTGCTTTAAAGGAATATGTGACTTGGAGCAGTAATTTCTGTTTGTGTCTGTTAGCACAGAGGTTTTAATATTTTTTGCTCCAGTGATGTGCTTGCAAATAAGCTGAGTGTCAGATTTGCCAGGCTTTATTGCCAGCTGCCAGATGATGATGGAGAGGGTTTTTTTCCACAAATATGTACTAATAACAAAAGTGTTCAGTCTGGAACATGGGTAGGTTTTTAAAAGCTGTTTTAGGCAACCTTGACTCTGAGAGCCAGAATTGCACCAGGTGGGACCATGGAAAGCTCATAGGCCTGAGTTAGAAATGTGCCTCTGAGAACAGGAGCACCTGAGTGAGGGACTAAGGATGGAGGAGGCTTTTGGGGCAGACCAAGAAATTCAAGAGTCTCTGTGACCATAACACTGAGTTTCTGCTTTGTTTCTTGATGTGGAATTTAAGGATTAGTGACATGGGAGCTACTTGCAGTGTTCTTTCTACTTTAAGCACTGAAGCCATGCATGAACCTTTACAAGATTTGGGGACCTGATGGCTCCTAAAAACAAATTGTGGTCATCTGTGGTACTATTTTAGATCATTTTCAAATTACTTGACAAGGTACAAACAGCAATGTGATTGACCCAATGTATTGCTAAGCAAAGTCACCACTAAAAGAGATTGATTCCAGAAGTCTCTCAATTTGAGGCTCAATGTGTTTTGAGGAAGCAAACAGGGAAAGATGCTGGCTGCAAATTAAGTGTCAGCTGGGATGTGCCTGAGCACTGGTCCTCTGAGTCATAAAGTGATCCTAAAACATAAATGACAAGGAAGCATTGTGTAAGGAGGGACAGTGGTATTGCCCCTTCCCACTCTGGCTCTGGCTCTCAAGCAGATCCCCAAGGACACAGCTGACAGCCTTTTCAGTCTCTTCATCATTAGCTGATGGGAAAAGTTTGAGACTGTTTTTTCTCCTGCCAGGTATTGTGTGTGCAGACTGGCAGGGTTGACTTTTCCAGGAATATTCTCTTGCTGCCTTGTAGCTCCCTGGTTTCCAGCCTTTCTGTCATCTTGAGGCATAAAGACTCAAAGCTTTCTCTAGTTCATGTCTGTGTTGGTCCCAGCCAACCCACTGAGATTTTTCACACAGTTCTAAAAATAACAACTCTGAACCTTACAGTGCTTGGTGTTTTCACTCGTACAATGAATGAACAGGGAACTTTTCACCACCCAAGCTGTTCCACACTATCCTTTGATTCACTCCTGTCATAGGAGTGTGGCTCCCACAGTCACAGCAGCTTTTCATCTGGATGCTGTAGATCCCTTTTTCCATCTTATCTCTCTGCCAGTTACACAAATGGGTAGCATCATCAAGAAATGGGAAATACTTGGGTGGTTTCTAGATCATTGTAGAGAGTAAAACAATCCAGTTTTCCCTTACATGTCCACTGTCTCTTTCTTTGTCCCTTTTGTACCTTTGGAGATTGTTAAGGTGCCTCTGTACCACCTCAAAAAGCTGCAGGGTCTATCTTTCTCACAGTGCTTTCAACTCTCTTTAAAAAGTCAGTAAAGTTTCTTTTGCTATCAAAATCACTCAGTTTTATCTGCGTGCAAAAAAGTGTAAAACAAATCCCAATAAAACAAACAACAATAACAAAACCTGGAAAAAGAAACCAGAAAGATTTTTTTCTTCCAGACCTCATGGATAATGTATATTTTCCCATCTCTTCTGGCATATTTGGAGAACTAACCCTAGTAAACTTTCTTCCTCTCTCTCTCTC
>VZTZ01045708.1:12688-28149 GCA_013400955.1 Drymodes brunneopygia | reverse complement strand
GCCCCGCGCAGCCAATGGGCGCAGGGCTGTGGCGGAGGGGGCGGGCCGCGGGCATGGCGGAGCTGAGCGGCGGCAGCGAGGCCGTGCCGGTGGCGCTGTGGCCGCCCGGGGAGGCCCCGCCGCCCTTCCAGGTACCGGGGCTGGGGACAGCGGGGAGGAGACGGGAGCAGGGACACCTCCCGCTGCAGGGACACCTTCCACTGCAGGGACACCTCCCGCTGCATTCCCACCTTCCCCTCCAGGCCCCTCCAGCCGGGCCTTGGACACCGCCTGCGATGGGGCAGTCACAGCTTCTCTGGGCAAGCCGTGCCAGGGCCTCCTCACCCTCACAGGGGGAGGATTTATCCCTAATATCTAAACTAAATCTGCCGTCCTTTAGTTTGAATCCGTTCCTCCTTGTCCTATCACTCCAGGATGCATAGGAATTCCCTTCATTGGTCTTTACAAGAGTCTTTACAAACCACATTGAAAAAGCTTCTAATAAGCCTGGGGAAAATTAAAAGGTGTGATCCCTGTAGACCCAAATCTCCCTGAATTGCGTGGTGTGCTCGTATTGTACCGAAATGGAAAAGCTTGTGGTGGTTGAGGAACATTAAACTTGGTTTTGAGTAAAACCCAGTGACTGGGAAGCTGACGTTTGTTTAAGAAAGAAACTTGCAAATGCACTGTCATCTTTCACAAAACCCAAAACCTGCCAGGTACAAGCTGCTGTGAAAGGTAATATTTAGTGATCGCACATCCTCCAAGTTTCTAAATAAAGCTGAATGCTGAGAAGGGAGTGAAAATACACCCGTGGCTGCCGTTATATCTCGGTTTTCAAATATAACAGGTTTCTATCAGGTTTTGTTTTGCAACACTCCCTGGTTCTATAACCATTCACCTGCTGGGGGCATCAGTGTAATTTTGAGAACCTGGTTTTCTAGCGGAGCTAGGAAGAAGTTTGAACGCAATTTGAGTCATTTTTAACGTGTATTTAATATTCTGTGGCTTAGAATAGCTATAGATTAACCTTAGAAGTAACTTATTGAACATTTTGAAGTGTGGGGAGATGACTTTAATAATAATTCTGCAAATTAATACATCCAGAAATAAATATCTCTGGTATCTCTATAAATGAAAAACGTATATAGCAGAGTAAATCTAATTAGGTGATTTTTTTTCTGCTAAGCATTTTTTTTGTGGGTAGGGGGCTATTTTGAGAAATCCAGATGCTTAAAAAGACTGTCAGTGGTGTATATGGAATATCTGGTTAAACATTTCAGACAAGTTTCACGTGGAAGTTCACAGGCAAGTGACGCGTTCATGATTTGAGTTGTGCGGTCGGTCATTAATAGACACAAACTTGTTAAAAAATTCTGCTTTTGAGCAGTGCTGATGCCAAGGCTTTGCCTGCTGTTGTCTCTGCAGTACAGCCCCGACAGCGTGGCCGGAGCGGACGGAGAGATCGACCCCACCGAGGTGACCTTCCCGGGCTGCTCCTGCCGCCGCAGCTCCTGCGTGCCTCCCGAGTGCCCCTGCCTGTCCCGCGGGCACAGCGACAGCAGCCTGAGCCTCCGGCTGCCGGAGCAGCAGGAGCAGCCCTTCTCCAGGCCCGTCTTTGAGTGTAACAGCCTGTGCCAGTGCGGGGAGGGCTGCCAGAACAGGCTGGTGCAGCGCGGGCTGCAGCTGCGGCTGCAGGTGTTCCGCACGGCCAGCAAGGGCTGGGGAGTGCGGGCGCTGGAGCCCATCCCCAGGGGCAGCTTCGTGTGTGAGTATGCTGGGGAGGTGCTGGGCTTTGCTGAGGCTCGGAGGAGAATCCAGGCTCAGAAACCACAGGACTCAAACTACATCATAGCAGTGAGGGAGCACCTGCATGACGGGAGGGTCATGGAGACCTTCGTGGATCCCACCCGCGTGGGGAATGTGGGCAGGTTCCTGAACCACTCCTGTGAACCCAATCTGTTCATGGTGCCAGTGAGGGTTGACTCCATGGTGCCCAAACTGGCACTTTTTGCAGCTGCTGATATTGCTGCTGGAGAGGAACTTTCATATGATTACTCTGGGAGGTTCCATAATTCACCAGGAGCTAGCAGAGAACACAAACCCCTGGAGGAAGAGAACAGCCTGAGAAAACCTTGCTACTGTGGTTCCCGTACGTGTGCTTCCTTCTTACCTTGGGACAGCTCTCTCTTTTCCACACCAGCGAGTTCTCCATAGCCTTTCAGCCTTAAACACACCTAAAAAATATTATTTCCTCTATTTCTTTGTGTTCTAACAAGGAAGCATGTGTGGGTTTGAGGAGCAGCTAAGAGACAAGGTTTCAAAAACTTGTCAGTTAATTTTGTGCAGAAACCTTTTCAAGGACTTTTCAAGGTGGATAGTACAAGGGATTATTAGAGCTTCAGAATGTTCCAAAATCAGTGATTAAGCCAGGCCTGGTGTTTTTGTCTGCTTTTCCTCTGACAGCTTGCTGTATGTTCAAGCTGCTCTCTCAGTTTGTACCCTTCAGAAAGAATTTGTACCTTTGGCACTTGTACAGGATATGTGGTAACAGCAAGAAAAGTCACTGACAATGGCACAAGAAAATGACATCGAGAAATCATGATTATTTGCAAGAAAGGCATTAGGTTTCTTAAAATCCATTAAATTATTGTTTTTTAATTACTTGCTGTAATTTATTTTGTTCCACAAAGCATAGTAACCAATTATTACTGATGTAAAAGGAAAGAGTAGCTTTAATCCTTTGTGTGTCCCATGTAGCTGCATGCCCCAAAGCAATTGTGACTGTTTCACTCCCATTTAGCTGTGTGGAAGTGGTGCAGGACTGCAGTCTCTGAGGAGCACATCCCATCTTTTTTAATCACCTCAGCCTCGAGGCTGCTCTGATCAGATCTCTGCAATCACAGCAAGCAGCACATCTGTTACTCCCAGCACTGTCAGGACATGCTCAGGAAGCAAATCCAGCCCCTGCAGCATGAAGCAGGATGATGCTGACTGAAAGTAGAAATACAGAAGTGTATCTGAACAAGAGCAGATCTGTGTTTTTGTGCTGAACAGATGCAGGAAGGTTCTTTCAGCTTCTAACTGATCTGTGTTTTCACTACTCCAGGGCCACCAGCATTAAGCAAGGCCTGGCCTTTCCCAGCACAGGAAAAAGGTCCTTGCATCTCCTTTGCATCATCCTTGTCCAGCTCTAACAGCCGTGCAGGGCTTTTCTGAGCACCTCCTTCCAGCAGGGATGCACTACCAGATGGGCACATTCTGTAACTGCACATTCCTTCACTTCCCTTCTGCAAAAATCAAATTCAGGCAGCTTTACACAGGCTGGTTCTGATATTTAAGACGGATAAACTGCAATGCAGCTCTTAATTCATGTCACACTGTGCCAGCAGCAGCACAAACCCTCAGTTATTTGCTCTGGACAGTTTGATCTTTACCTATTTCCATCCCCTTTGACATAACACACACAAGGGAGTACATCTCGTGGGGATGAGCTGTTCTGCAGGCTATCAGTAACTTCATTTTTAAATTAAAGACAACTTTGATTAGGACCTGAAGGGTTGGTGCCACTGAAGGACTGAGCTGTCACTCCCAGCTCAGTGTGCTCTTTCACAAGGAATCCAGGCAAACAGCTAAAAACTGGGAGCTCTCTGTAATCCTGTCTACTTTCAAAAAGCAGTAATGATTATCAGTATTTCAATATTCACTGGGAGATTTCCTTTCCTGTTGAAATCTGATCAGATTAATTCAAGGATGCAGCCCTGAGCAAACTGAAAGTTCCCTGCTCTGGGGAGGGGAGTTGGAACAAGATGAGCTTTAAGGTCTCTTCCACCCCAAACCACTCTGATTAACCTGATACTGAGCAGGGATAAAGGACATTCTGCTATTTGCTAAACCAAATCCTCCTTAGTGTTTGCCTTTTCTTCCTTGGTAAAATGCAGTGTTAACCTCTCCCATTTAAGTGCCTCCCTGCTGCTGCTGGGGTTTACACAGGGTTCTGGGTTTATGTTCAGGTAAACATTAGCACGTGATTTCTCTGAGGGTTAATCATTAAGTGTCATTTCTGTCAGTTCCAGAGGATTTCAGCTGCTTGTCAGAAGTAGTTTACAGGCTGAGTGAGCATTAATTTTACTCCTTGCCTCACTGAGGGTTCCTGCTCCTACAGGAGGGATCCCATACCTTGGAATGCACGAGATTCCAGAGCACAGCCTGGAGTACAAAGTCTCTTGTGTAGAATTTTATCTGGTTTTCTCCCTGAAAAGGCATCATGCCAACCACTTTCAGACCTCAGGGCTGGGAGCAGATGATCCAATCCACTTCCTCTTTCCCTCCTGAGAAAAGTTTCAAGATTAGCTTTACAGCATCTGCACTCCTCGTTTTCAGGACAACAGCACGGTTTGTTACCTTCCTGTTATGAATATGCACTTGGCATGATTTTGAGTAGTTAAGGAAGTACAGATTAAAAAAGAATCCAAGCACCTTTAGCAGTATCTGGTCCTTGATCACAGCCTTGCAGCAGGAGCACAGCTGAGCCCTCTGTCCCTGCAATCCGAGCCCTCAGCCCACGCCAGAGCTGCAGCTCCTGGCGAGTGACCCGATCCCAGTTATCTGCTCAGAGCAAACTTCCCAGCACACACCAGGAACACGGTGTTGGACTGCTCAAAACAGCCCCACTGAAGGCCCTGCAAAACCAAAATAATCATTATTGAGCTCTAAACCATCCTGAGAGTTGTTGATGGCCTTTTCCCACACAGCACGTGCACTGTACTCCACCACACCTTGGCTCTGCAGCTGCCTGGGGGAGAGGACCAAAATCCTACTAAAAACATTCTCTAGCAAGAAACTAGAAAAAAATAGACCCTTTGTTGTATCTGCTGAATTTCTGTTCATTTTTCCCTTCAGGCTCCTTCAGAGCCCCAGCCTGCCCCCCAGCTCAGTGTGCTCTTCCACAATGAATCCAATCAAACAGCTCAAAAGACCCTGAGCTTCCTCTCATCCTCCCTCCTCCTTTCTGGTCTGAGTGCAGTATTGATTATCAGTATCTCAATATTGTGCCACATCATGCTGTGTCCTGGAATAGACTTTTCTGCTTGCTGGACTTACCTGGACCCCACTGGAGGTTGGTGTTTGGTGAAGGGCTCTCCAGATATTCTCCTGTGCCATCTTTTCAACACAAAACCAGTGCAGAAGGAGCTGGCAGGTGATGGGTTTGCATTAAATTAATGCAATTTTCTACAGCAAGGACCAGCATCAGTGCCAAGGCTTTTGTTACTCCACTGTTACATTCAGATCCCAAAACGAGGTTGCTTTCAATTACTCCCATTTCCCTTCTTACTTGCTAAAACTCCTCTCCTTTCAATGAGGAATTGTATTTTCAACAAAACAGTTTAGAAATTTACCCTATTAGGCCTTAGGCCTCACAGTTCCATCTGCCATCACTTCCATGACTTTTATTCAAGTGGAATCATTCATTAGCTTCAGTTTCTAATGAGGCCAGTTTTGCACTTTTCAAGTTCCTTAAATAAGCCTACACTGCGTCCAAGAAATTCAAAAGAAATTTTGTTTTTCCATCAATAAAAGTCTTTGGCATAAACAAATTCTTGATTTTTTATTCAAATATGTACAAGATTTCTAATCATCATCACCCTGAGGAACATCACCCTCAGCTGCTGAAGGCACTTGCTAAAAAGCAGCAAATATCTCCCCAGAAAAAGCCCATTTCAGGACATGATTTTCACTGCAAGTGGAATGTAACAAAGAGCTGTCATCTCCCAGCCCTCACTCTTGATTCCTTCATTCTCTTTTAAAGCTGCCTAAAACTTCCTAACTGCCTAGAATTTCTTTTAAAGCTGTCTAGAAGTTTATAAAGTCTTTGCTTATTGCTTTTGAGTGTAGAAACTCTACATAAATAAAACTAATTATAAAGATCTTGTCTAAAGGAGCTGCTGTAGTTGACAAGGTGGTGATCAGTCAAGGGCTGGACTCAATGATCCTGGAGGTCTTTTCCAGCCTAAGTAATTCTGGGATTAAGTAATCTTTGAACACATGATTGGCATGTTTCTGCTCAGTTCTGTTCCAGTTGAATCCAAACCACTCTGGTCAGGATTTAAATCCCGGCCAGGTTCCTCATGAACACATAAAGCTCTCCAAGCGTTGAGTCATGCTGGTTTTCCTTCCCTCAGCAGGAACTTTAGGCAAGGTTTTTCCATCCATTCTGTGTCCCCACTGCTCCCATTCCTTGTCCCTGGGGTGGGATCCAGCCCCTCCTGTGCCCAGGAGCATCCCTGTGGTCAGTGTGGCCCCGGGGCGGCGTCGGCGGCGCAGCGAAAGCCCAGGTTGGACGCGGAGCTGTCGGGGGTGTTCTGGCTCCGAGCTGCACAGCGGTACCTGTAGCAGTAGGACTGCACAGCAACACAGAAAACAGAGCTGCTTAGCACAGCTGGGGCTCCTCAGGCAACAGTTTGTTCGATTAACAGATTAATTAGTTCGATTAATACAGCAAAACGTCGCCATCGCTTGCGGGACGGATCAATGAAGGGATCCAGATGGAAATCACCGCGTTGGAAATGAGGGAATCCTGACAGAAACCAGGCTGGAGGGCAAAGTGTCTGATAAAGGCTCAGCCAATAATCTCTCCTGCTCTGGGAAAAAGCCAAAAGAACCATTCAGCTCCCCCTCAGAGGCTGAGCTGTGGACCCATGTGCTAATGCCCCACTGGAGTGCACAGGTACTGGCACCTGCCTGGAAACATTTCCCTGAATGAGAGATGCCAGATTTCTGGGACGGGATGGGATGGAAAAAGGTGCAACTTCAGCCTCTGCCAGCTCAGAGAGGGAGAAGAGCAGCAGCACACAAAGATCAGTCTGAGCAGACATCAGGCACCTAATAACGAGCCTTTGTACTAACAGTGGTTTTTGTCTTGATACACAGCCTAGTTTTATCACCTACAAAAAAAGACTAGGGCAGACTAGAATCTTCACAAACCTTCAAAATGGGTTATGTTATTCATCACTGAAGAGCCTATTCCAGTGTTAATTTAATCAAAACTGCTAATTAACATCTGACATTGATTTCACCTAAGAAGGAAATCAGTGTAGAAAATGGGATCTCGCTGTAGAGAATTTAATCTAATTATGAGAGTGATTTGCCAGCCACAGGCTTTGCAAGGGAAGAAGAGCAGGACAGCTTTAATGAAACAGGAGATCTACAATGAGGGGTTTTAAGCACTGCATGAGCAGAGTTTAAAACACAATTTTGTGTCATGAACAGCCATCGCTCTGTGGTGACATCCTGCCTGTTCTGAAGGATTTTCAGGCATGCCACCAACTCAGCTGGAACACTTCATCTCCAGCTCTGCAAACACCTGATACTGCAGAACCATGGAATTATAAAAGGATTTGGGATTGAAGAGCCCTTAAAGCTCATCCAGTCTCAACTCCCTGCCCTGGGCAGGAACACCTTTCACTACACCAGGTTACTCAGAACTCGATATCCCTTCTGGATCAAAAGCCGTTCTAAAAGTTAAAAAACAAAGTCACATCCACTTTCTACTCTGACAAGTATCACTCAAGCTCTCTCATGAAAACAGCATTAGAAGCTTACATCAATTTTAAGTTCTCCATCTAAAACCCATACTGAGTGAAAAAAAACTTACTTGCTTTAATTCCAAGCTAAGCAAAAAGAGGTCCTTAGGAACATCAGGTGTTGCTCTTCACAAATGCCATGAAAGCCCTTGACAAGCATCCAGGCTGCCAGGAAACTCTGTCAGAGGATCATTTCATGGTCAAGTGCTTTCAGAGGGAAGAGGAACATGAAAACACCACGTTACCTTATGGCACATGTAGGATCCACCCTTCTTCACTCTGTCCGTGCCTGAGGACGGCCCTTTCTGGGGAGGGGAGGACACTGGTCAGTACTCAGGGAATAATTGCTGATTACAGGGAGTAAGGACATGGAGAAGGAGCAATCATAAATATCCCAGACACAAATGTCAGTGGTGTCTGAACCAGACAGCTTGAAATCATTCTGCCATACAGAATTTGCAGGTGACAGTAACTGTGCTCCCTCCCCACTGCTGCAAATATTTCACATTCCAGTTGCTGCCCACTGATAACACCTGGTAACAGGATCCTAAAGAGGATTTTACCAGGAAGGAAACGAGCTCCAGCTTTCCTCAGTGACCACTCTGTCACCACCCTGGTCACACCAGGCATGGGTCCCACTGTCCTATCCTGTCCCAAGGGGTGCAGCTCTCTCCCAGCCACGTCTGCAGTACCAGGGGTGATGTTCTAGAAGAATCTCCCTCAGAGCAGCATTTCTAACTGAACATAAATCCCAAGGACTGTCAGCAAACCTTGAGAGTTGATGTTGGTACTCCCTGCACCCCCTGAGTCTGACTGCTTTGCATGGAAGTTCACCACACAAACTGCAGCAGCTTCATGTTTATTGCCAAAATTTCTATGTGTGGAAAAGAATTTGGCCTATCAGTGCATTCAGTGGCACACAAATACTCGAGAGGAAAGCCACACCCTGAGGCAGCATCCTCTCCTTCCAAGCCTGGGTGCTCCTCCACAGCACAGCCTTGCTCCCACTCCAGGGCCTCTGGAAATTGTCCTCACAGCACCTGCATGAGGCTGCAGTCCCTGCTCTGAGATAAGCACAGTCATCACCCAGCCTGGGAATCTCATTTTAAGGGAAGCCAGGAGAAAGCTGACCTAAAAAAAAGTTCCATGGGAAGAAGACAAAGCAGAACAATGGGGCTGTGGAGCAGGATTTCCCCTAAATGCTGCAGTGCTGAGCAGCAGCCTGTGCTCCTGGCTCCAAAGCCACTTTTATAAACCAAGAGGAACACGTTTGGTTAGGGTTAGAAAGCCCTAAATCCATCCTGTGTCAGCAATTACAAAGGGATGACCTGTATTGAGCACCAAAGGCTCCTAAGTGCATCTTTTTATTAATTACAAATACCTTCCATCAGGCAAAAATTGAGCACCAAAGGTTATTTGGTAACCAAAAAAACAAACTAACCCCCACATCCTCTGAAGGAGGATTACAGCCCTGAAACACTTCACCACCTGCAAAAATCTGCTGTAGTGTCCTCCATTAATCTATTCTATCACAAAACATCATCCTCTGATTTAAAAACACTGAAGGCAAAGAGCTGATCATGAAAAAACAGGCAAAGGTGTCTGAAAATCAGAAAAGCAAAAGACATCATCAGCATTTGAAGTTAATGTGTGCCTGTGTACAAATCTCACTTAGAGATGAAGGAAACTGCTTTGGCTGTGCTTCCCCTCACTAAAAGCTAATCACAGCCTAGCAATTAAGGTCATATTTGATTACAACAAGCAAATCTCTGTTCTATCAAACACCACTGTTTTATGGCCTGACCTGGAGAAGGGCACCAGCTGGTACTGAAGGGGAAGGACATTGGCTGCCTGGTGCAAAGGGTCAGAGCTGTCCAGACTTTGATCCCAGATTTAAACCCCAGAATTTGCTGTATGTTAGCAAGGTAATTCTGTACCAGAATACTGCAACAACCATATTCCAGGCTGATTACATAGCTAAAAGTGCTTGTGTATTCTATTATTAAAGGTTATAAAAGTAGGATTGTTCTTTTAAAAGTTACTAAAAAAAAAGCCCAGCAGCTTTTCGTGTTAATGAAATAAAGTTGTATTTCTTTCACTATATCAAATAAATGCTTTCTGATGGTGCATGGTGATTTTCAGTGCACAGCCACGTGGTTATTCTGTTTTGAGAGAAATCAGTTCTCAAACAGAGAACTGCAGCTCATACAAAAAAAATCAGAGCTGGAAGTCACCACAGAAGAACCCATGAAGGGTCTGTGGTTTGACTGACCTCACACACACACTTGGGTCTCTCTGCCAAAGGATCAGTTACATTTTTAGGGAGGAAATTCTTCCCTGTGAGGGTGGGAAGAGGCTGGGATGGAATTCCCAGAGAAGCTGTGGCTGCCCCTGGATCCCTGGCAGTGCCCAAGGCCAGGCTGGATGGGGCTTGGAGCAGCCTGGGACAGTGGGAGGTGCCCCTGGATGGGCTTTGAGGTCCTTCCAACCCAAACCCTTCTGGGATTCTGTGATTCCAGTGAGGCACTTTCATTAAAATTATTTATTTGAGATATTCTGGTGTTGATGATGCCAAGGCAGCAGCACCTCCAACCTTCCAACCCAAACCCTTCTGGGATTCTGTGATTCCAGTGAGGCACCTTCATTCAAATTATTTGAGACATTCTGGTGTTGATGATGCCAAGGCAGCAGCACTTCCCTGCTGGATTAAGGTGATGGTGGGAACAAGTGAATTTTGCTCTGTTAAACTCCATGTGTTTGCTGAGGTTTCAAACCCAGACACTTCAGAAAGTATTTAAAAACTAGGTGTTAACAGTGATGCTTTTAGGGGTTTTTCAGATGCAAACTGATTGTCAGAATCCAGTGTCTGAGGCAGAGCACTTCAAAGTGAATTCCAAAGGGTTTTTCTGACTAAATGGGTAAGGAAACTGCATCTCCTCATGTGAAAAGGTGTCCCAAAATAGCCAGGCTGCAGTTATCTTCTGAGACATTAGAACTGATTAGCAGCAGATCTATCAGAGCCCAGCTCTTCAGTCTCTGCAGAGCACAAGGCAGTGTAACCTAAATATAGGATGTGTTCTCTGGGCTGAAAAGATTCTGAATTCTTCCAGAGGGTCAGAGATCAGGCAAAGTTTTTTAACATACTTTGTTTGACACCCAAAATCTTCAAAGCAGCTTTCCAGTACTGGGGAGGTTTGGGGTGTGCTGGGGGTTGTTACAAGGAAAGGATGGAATTCAGCACAGAGATTGTTGGGGAGGTTTCATAATTGATTGTCTTGCCTTCACAAATAATTACCAGCAGTAGAAATAATCATGGAAGTGCTTTGTAAGTTGTAAGCAAATAAAACACTGCATTTGGTGGGGTTTTGAGTGACCAACTGTATGTGGCCTTACTGGTCATATTCATAAATCGTGGGATTTTCTCATCCTGGATAACTGGGAGAGGAGCAGATCTAAAACTGGGACTGGGATCTGCTGAGACAGAGCATCAGTGACCCCCCACAATCTTCTCCCTGCAGGACCCCCCTCTCTCTGCCTGCCACAAAGGAACACAAAGATTCACCTCTCAGAGCCTGGTGGCTTCTCCTAAACCTCAGCTCTGTCACATGTTCAGTTTTAAATGAGATACCAGAAGCCAGAAAAGTAATTCATGATGGTTTGTTCTCTGCCTGCTAGGGGGAAAATAAGTACAGCTTGTAGAAAATGAACTAAAAACCTTCCTTTTTTAAAAGAAGTCATCCCATAAATTCTTGATTTCTGTGATATGAGGCCAGTTTGGAAGCATTCTGTGACTTACCAGGTGTGGACAACCAACCAAACAACACAAAAACTGCACTGGAGCACTGTAATTCCAATGTAATTGTGACACTCCCAATCCCCCAGGACACAGCCCACCCTAGAGGCACAGAACAGGAGCTCCAGTAGGACACAGCCCACCCCAGGAGCACAGAACAGGAGCTCCCAGTAGGACACAGCCCACCCCAGGAGCTCCCAGTAGGACACAGCCCACCCCAGGAGCACAGAACAGGAGCTCCCAGCCCCAGAGGGGATTCTGTATCCCAGGTGATGCCAAGCAAACACTCACAGGGTTGTGGAGGTCCCGTGGGGAGTGGTGCACAGCCCACCAGTCAGATGTCCACTCCCAGGCATTCCCCACCATGTTGTAGAGGCCAAACCCGTTGGGGGGAAAGGCAGAGACCTGCAGAGGACAGGGAACACAGAGAACACAGCTCTGTCAGCACTCTGCACAAAGCAGGGTTGGAATCCTCAGCCCAAGCTGCTGAAGGTGCACTTGGAGGAGCCCCAAAAGCAGACACCACATCAGCAGGGCAGCACTGGACACTTTTACATCCTGCCTTTTGTTGTCCTGGTTTTACAGGGCCCCATAAGTTGTAACACTGTAGCTGTAGTTTCCCATGCTTGTTCTATAAACATAGTCCTTGTTTTCCTTAACCAACCAAGATTGTTTTACACTTGTAAAATTGTTTTTCAATCCTTTCCTTGGGGTGGAAAAAAAAAATTGACCATGTCTTTGTCCTGCAAACCTTCAGAGATACTAACCCCTTTCACCAATCTTTAACTGTCCTTAAAACCCTATAAAAATAAATAAATAAAGAAAAAAAAAATTTTAATCGGTCCTACCTAATAAAACCACTACTACTCTATAACCCGCATGTTTCTTCTATTACTAACCAACCAACAGCCTTTAAATCAGACAGGATGGAAAGCTGTGATCAGCTCTGTCCCTCAGCACCCTGTCCCAGTGTCACACAGCATCTCCTCACTGCTTTGGGACACTGATCCTCTCCAGAGAGGCACTGCCTGACCAGCAGGCACACCTGGCATGGCATTAGTGCCCTGACCCCACTCACAGCTCCCAGATTCCCCTCCCACCAAGGAAAAGCCACAGTTGCTGCCAACTCCTGCCTGTGCAGACTCCTCTTCTGATGAAACTTTTGGACTTACTTAACTACCATTAAATAATTCATTCACATTCTTGATTGCCTTTAAAATTCCACTCTGGTTGTTATACCAGACAGGCTCAACTTTTCCCCAAAAGGGAAGTTTAATTTCTTTTAAACTCTTGTGTGATCTTTGAGTTCACAAAACCGTGAGGCCAGAAGTGCAGGCAGAAAGTATTTCAGTTTCTGACTACAAACTGCCTGGAAAGGGGGAAAAGAGGTCAGTTTGAGAGGAACTAGAAGTTAAACTGAAAGTAATCTTTACTTTTCAATTAGCTTGTAAAAGAGTCCCTCGATAATGCTCAAGCCTGCAGTGAAATTCAGTGTAACTTAAAATCTAAAATGAAAGAGCACAGGGATGGAAAACAGCCATGGCTCACCCTGCTGAAGACAGACCTTAATTTTAGGAAGACTAAGATCATTTGCACATGCTGGATTGTCTTTGAGCCACACTTACAGGTGCAGTGCCCTTGAACCCATCCTCTGCTGTGTTGCTGGTGGGGAATTCTCCCTGCCAGATGTTGGCATAGTGCTGCCCTTTGGGCTGCAGTTTGTTGCCCCATGGGAAAAGCCTGGCAAAAGACAAACAGAGCAGCTGTCAAACACTTGTAATTAAAAGTCAGTGTTATACAGGATCCCAAATGGTTTGGGTTGGGAGGGACCTTAAATCCCATCCAGTGCCACCCCTGCCATGGCAGGGACACCTCCCATTGTCCCAGAGTGCTCCAAGCCCCAATTTCCATCCTGGCCTTGGGCACTGCCAGGGACCCAGGGGCAGCCACAGCTTCTCTGGGCACCCTGAGCCAGGGCCTCATCATCCTTGCAATAAATATTAATATTCAATCTAAACTTCCCCTCCTTAAGTTTAAAGCCATTCCCTGTGTCCTGTCCCTCCATCCCTTGTCCCCAGTCCCTCTCCAGCTCTCCTGGAGCCCCTTCAGGCCCTGCAAGGGGCTCGGAGCTCTCCCTGGAGCCTTCTCCTCTCCAGGTGAGCACCCCCAGCTCTCCCAGGCTGGCTCCAGAGCACACTGAGTGTCGCCCTGGTTTTACAGGGCCCCATAAGTTGTGACACTGTAACTGGAGTTTGCCATGCTTGTTCTGTAAACACGGTCCTTGTTTTCCTTAACCGGCCAGGATTGTTTTGCACTTGTGGAATTGTTTTTCATTCCTTTCCCTGGGGTGGAGAAAGATGATTGACCATGTCTTTGTCCTGTAAACCTTCAGGGGTGTTGACCCCTTTCACCAATCTTTGACTGTCCTTAGAAACCTATAAAAATAGGTAAATAAAAAAGGGCAGGACTTTTGGTCGGTCCTACCTGGTGAAACCACTGCTGCTCTGTGACCCACGTGTTTCTTCTGTTGCCAACTAACCAACACACTGAGGGTAACAAACCCCTCACAACTCCTCCTTTCCCTGGCAAACCCCAGCTCCAGCTCACCCCTGGGAGCTCAGGGACACCCCTGGGACAGGTACCTGTTTTCCAGGCCCCCTCGACAGCCGTACTCCCACTCGGCCTCCGTCGGCAGCCGCTTCCCTGCCCACGTGCAGAAGGCCACAGCATCATTCCAGGAGACATGAAGGACTGGGTGGTCCATTCTGGGAAACAAAACCAACAGGACAGGCTCCTCAGGGCACCAGGAGACTCAGGGCTGGCAGCACAATGGGATACCCAGACAGGGGTACCCAGGATTGATGAGTTCCCAGCTCAGTTACAGCTGGACCAGGCACCAGGTGACTTTTACAGAAAAGAAGCTCCTTAAGGAAAGGCAGCAAGATGCTGGAAGGGAAATGCAGCCATCAGAGGGAAAGGAGGGAGAAAAAATAGTTAACTCCTGTTTGCCTCATCATGTTCCTACATCCAGCTCTAGACTTAAAGATATTTATTGTTCAGTTAAAGATATTTATGGTTCAGTTAAAGATATTTATGGTTTGTGCTTTCTCGAGTGCAGCACCCAGGAGGCAGCACAGCACTGTCCACACCCTGCCCTCTGAGGGAACCTGGGTGCTTGCAGAGCCAAAGGAAGGCACTGAAAATCTGCAGCATCATCACTGGAAAGGGCCTGGAAAGGGCCATCTCAGCCAGAAGCCAGGATTCTCAACAGGAAAATGCACATTGCCATTTAATGGTGGTTGTTTCTTCACTCCCCTGTGGCTCTTCTGCTGCTCTGGGTCCTTTCCTTGCTGTCAGCTGTGGAATTTTGATGCAGAAGTGACACGAGGAAGAGTCTTACCAACACCAGCTTTTGCAGCACCCAGCCCAGGAGACAGAACTCCAGAAATTCAGCCAGGAAATGATTTTCCTTGGGTGCTTTACGCTGTCCACAGCTCCCACAAGACCTCCCATCTTTAATGGGGTTTGGTTCCATGACTGGCATTAAAATCACTGAGTTTTTTTCCAGAAAAAATGCCCAGGCATTCCTGTAGAAGAATCCAAACCTCCAACAGACCAAGATGCTTCCAGAGCTGAGGCTACTTGTCTAGGAGAGAGAGGAACTTCCTATAAACTTCTCTTTCCTGCCCCATTTAAGAATCCAAGCTATCCCTGTTAATCCATGAGGCCACGTGGCAGGCTCCCAGCAGCTGTGCCAGGCCAGGTTTGCACCAGCCTTGCACAAGGCCAGGATTTCATGGCAGGTTTCCAGCTCCTGTCTGCTGGCTCTGACCTCAATTCCTGGTTCCCCCTAACAACGCCTCCAGCTATTATCTCTATTTTTGCCTCAGATAATTCTTTCCTTGCCCTTGGAGAGCAGACAACTCGTTACTGAGCACTTCAGCCATCAGGTGATGGTGCACTAACAAAGTCCTGTCCTTAGAGGACTCAAAAGCATACTAGATCTAGGCTAGAGAGTCTGATTTGATTTCAAAATGCTGTCAGAAACTTTCACTAGTTGACAAAGTGCCAACTTCATTGACACCTGCCTGGTGAGAGGAGAAGTT
>VZTZ01045708.1:0-12063 GCA_013400955.1 Drymodes brunneopygia | reverse complement strand
GGAGATCTGCACTGGAGTTTCCGAGCCTCAGGAGATCTGCACTGGAGTTTCTGAGCCTTGGGAGATCTGCACTGGAGTTTCTGACCCTCAGGAGATCTGCACTGGAGTTTCTGACCCTCGGGAGATCTGCACTGGAGTTTCTGACCCTCGGGAGATCAGCACTGCAGTTTGTGACCCTTGGGAGAGCTGCTGTGTTTCACTGCTGGTCTACAAACATGAACAGCAAACAGAGGCTCATTTCAGCATGGTCCTGATAGACCTCTGTGCACTCCATCATTGACCATGACCACGGAATGATGCATTCAACACATCAGAAGGTGGGAAAACAGTCCCAGAAGCAGCAGCAAAGAGGTGACTGAATAAAATCCCTTTGCTGCAGCCCCGTTCCTGGTGGGAGCCCCAGGCACATCCTGCACACTGTGTTTGATGATGGAAAGGCTGCTCATGGCTCACCTGCTGGAGATGCTGGAGTCAGGACCCTCAGGGTGCTTCCAGCTGGCTCCTTTCACAGGCAACCACCAGGGAGCAGCTGCCACCTGAAAAAGGACAAGAGCACCAGGGAAGGACATTTAAATTCCCAGCTAAGGGATCTTCTGAACCACCACCAGGTCCCTTCCAACCCAAACCAGTCTGTGCCAGTATGAATTTCACCTCCCAGCTGACTTCAGTCTAACACAGTCTGCAGACAGGGAAGAAAACATTCCAATTTTGGCCTAAAGAGCATTTTCACCCCAATTATTTGCTCCCTGGACTCAGAGTTTTGACATAACTGAAACAATCCCCTGATGATGCCCTTTAGCTGGGGGTCAAACACACACCTTGCGACACATTTGCTTTCCAGGTCATTAACCCACTAAGCTGATTTTAAATGATTTGCTCTCAGCTTCCAGAAGGTGGAGACAGAAGAACCACACAAGGCAAGTGAAGCATGAAGCCTTTTCTCTTTTTTTTTATTTTTTCCCCAGCTGCTTTGCTGGGAAACATCACACAGCCAAAATCCTCTGTAGCAATGCAGACATTGAGTACTTGTCTCAAACCAGAAGTTCCAAATTCGGTGCTTCAATGCCAAGGAGTTTTTCCTGGAAGACATTCTTTGAGGATTTCTTCTATTAAGCTTACTTCAAAGCAGAGGAGGTCATGTTTAACTGTTCTGATTCATGTTCACTTAGACATACTTATTTTAATAACAGGGCCTTCACTGAGGCAAAAAAAGAACATTTATGCCACGCATCAACAGTGGGTTTATTGCAGCAGCCTCCAAAATACTCCTATTACAGAGATAATGTCTACAAAGAACAAAAATTGAAGGAAATAAGCCTGGAATGCTTTTTAGGAGGTAAACAACCCAGAGGCTGCTTAGTCCTAGACCAACTTTGTCAAGTGTTATTCAGACAGGTAGGAAAAGTGCTAAGAGTGTTACCCTTTAACTCACCAAACCTGCAGAGCAAAGTCACTGCAAGCTGGTATTGAGGAGACCCAGAATCAGCCTGGGCAGACAATTTTAACATCCTTCAACAGAGCATTTAACATGCAATTACATGTGTGTGACAGAAGAGATTATCTGTGTCACACTTGAATCGTTGAGAAAACGCTGCTCCAAACTACACCTCAAACTCCTCATTTGGATGTTTCAGGAGGAAAATTAGCAGAAGTGCCTAAACACAGATTTATCTTAGGTTTAAACACCTCAAGAGCCTGTGTTCTGACACTCCCCATCTCAGCACACACAGAGATTTTTGCCTGCAGCACACCTGGGTGTCTAAAAGTTCCCTGTAAATCAACAGCAATCCTGGACTGAAGTTGCAGAGCCCAGAGCTTTTGGGAGCCCTGGGGAAGGGCTGGGAAATGCCTGAGGAGGCTGCAGGGCTGCTCCAGGCTGGGAAGGTGCTCACACTTTGGTGTTCACACACAAGGTTTGGAACACCCCAGTGTGCAGTACCAAACAAACAAAGATGCTCCCAGCAGCCTGCTGGTGACCCAGGTGTTTTCCCACTGCTGTCCCCCTCAGAGGGACCCCCCAAGCAATGACAATTTTTACAGACCCTCTCTGATCTCCCCAGCACAAGCACAGAAATCAACAAGGCCAACCCCAGTTCTGGCTCAGTGCTTAACAAAGCCCAGGATGTTCCCAGCCCAAGCAGAGCCACTTTGCAAAAAGCATGAGGAATATCTGGTTTCTCTCTAGGAATTACAGCTCTGATACTGAGCATTCAAACCCCAAAATGAGACCTTCCTGCAGATACTCTGCTCAACTCTCACAGCACCAAAGCTTCAGAGTTACTGAGCTGCTAAACTGACACAACAGTCAAGAGGTTTAAAATCTCTGATTTAACCAATTCCTTGCCCATATTGAGGTTTGACCTTTAAACTAGATTGAAAATAGGACAGAAATCCAAAATTAGCATTTTACAGCTATTTAAGGAAAATAAAAGAGCAGCAGAACCATTTGCTAAAGCTAAAATCCGAAAGATCACAAGAAACATTTCGACAGTTTCTAAGCACAACATATTTTTGTAAATTAAACTGCTGGGTTTTGGATAAAAACATCTCTGCAGGAGACTGCAAAGATTTACACTTTAGACGACTTTCATTTTGGAAAACATTTTTGTGGATGCAAAAGAAAAAGCAGATGCTTTCAATCAGGCTGGTTTATTTTAACCCAAGAAAAATGTCTCTCCACGGGAGAGCACTGCGTGTGCACAGCTCCTGGTTGGGGCTCTGAGTTGAGCACCAAATGGCTGCCAGGCTCTGCAGAGCACCCAGAGCTCCAGAGCAGCTCCACATCCAGTATTGGGACAGGGATAACGTGGAGAGAGCACAGAGAACCTGCAAGAATTACCTGGAAATTCATCTAAGGCAGTCCCTGGCTCTGTGAACGCACCCCGAGCTGCTCCTTCCAGAAATCTCCTACCTGAAATCTACAGTCGTCTCACAGAACTTCTCCCAAGTCTTTAAAGCTTTTAATTGCTCCAAATCTAATTAGCAGAAGAGCTAATTAGACAGAGATGTTACAACAGCACAGTTAATACAGCCAAGTCCTCCCTTGCCACTAATGAGCTTAGTTACTTTCATAACACTTCACGTTCTGCTTCCCTCCGAAACATGTTCTGTGCACTGGCAACAGATTCCTGCTGTCAAAACAGCAGCAGATGCTGCTGAAGAGAGCTCAGATCAGAGGACAATCCCCTTCCTTTTGGGTAATTCCTGCAGGATGTCACCTGTCCCAGGTCACCCACACCTGCCCTGCAATCCTGACACCCTCGTGCCCAGGGAAACGCGGAGCGGAGCAGAGGCACAAAGGCTTGTTTTGGTCTGATCCAGCTGGAAACAGGGATTATCCAGCTCTCCCCCCTCCAGGATTAAACTTGAAGAACTCAGTGTTCTGCTTCTCACAGACTGGGAGCACTGTGAAAAGAGAGCCCAGTGTGACAGCACAGGGAAGAGCTTGAACAATTAATTCCGACCCACGAGCTTTGAACCGGGGCGGAGCAATTTGCAGAGCTGAGGGCTGAACTCCCACTGACAGCCTGCAGAAAACTCTCCTTCTAAGTATTCCATTTTTCTTTCCAAGTAGGCTGGGACAGCCTAACTTTAATTGCTCCATTACCTCGTGATGTCAAGGTTTTTAAACTGCTTTAAATTGCCACGAGGAAAATTCCTTCCTAAATCTATGCAGAAAAAGAATTAGAGTGGGGAAATATCACCAAGTGAGTTTTGCTGCCAGCACGACCCTGTTGCTGGTACTGCAGTAGGGGAATACCCCTAAAAAACACCCCAAAACCACCCAGTAGGGGAATACCCCTAAAAACCACCCCAAAACCACCCAACCCCCAGCCAGTAGCCATAAAAACATTTATTAGCCTTGCATTAACATGACACAGGTCACGTTCCAGAAAAACAACCCCTGCTGGAGGAGCAAATCTCAAATTGAAGTCAGATTTATGTATTAGAAAAATTTCCAAAAATAAACTCAACAGAGTAGCTCATCTTGGCTCCAACTCCAACATTTCCATCAAGCAGCAAGTCCCCTGAAATAACAAAGCTGCAGATTTGAACCTTAAGTCAGGCCCACAAGATGATGACAAATTCATGCTGTTGTCCAGACATGTGGCACCAAACATCATCTTTTTTTTGTGCTACAGCATTCTAATGCTATTTTAATGTAGCAAAGCCTTACACCAGGTCAGGATAAACAGCTGGAAAAAGCAAAATAAGAACTTCTGAATTAACTGTTTGAAAAGAGATTTTTGAGTGAAAAGCAGCCCAAATCTGAAAAATACTTTAAGAATAATTTATTAAGTGGTGGGTTCTTAAAAAAACACTCCAGTTCAGAAGCTGCCTTAATAGGTTACCACTTGTTTGAATCAGATGGTGTTAAAGTTCTGTACATCTTTAATATGCAAAAGGATCTTGCAAAAGCATTGGTAGGACGTGAGAAAAAAATTGTTATTCAGTAAAGAACATAATTTCTAGATGAGGTTTTATTTTATCCATGTATGGCAGATACACATAAATCTCTGACAGTTTTTCCTCCTCTAAGCCAGATCCTAAACCTTGATCACTGACTAAAGAGCTACTGAAGAAAGAGGCAGACAGAAAATGGAACATTTTTAGTAGGGTGAGAAGTTTAAGAAATAAAAATAATTACAGTGCAATGGATCCACTTCATTGTCCCTGCAGAGAACAAACCTGCTGTAATTATGGACAAGAACTGAGCCAGGATTGGGAGTTTCTGCCACACACAGACCCAAACTCAGAGCCAGCAGAGTGTTTGTCCTGCAGGTGACTCACACCTGTATCAGGGCTTGGACTTCAGACTCTCCAGAGGTTCCTGGAGATTCTGTGAACACCTGATTTTGCCAGCTCCTGCAATTCCCATGCTATTTATTCTATCAATTAAAAGTCCCAGCTCCCCCAAAGCTCTAATTACAGAAGAATCTGTTCTCACTCTTTATTTTCTAACATTAATGGCCTCCCTCATGAGCTCAGAAAGGGAAGCAACAAGGGGGTTTGCTTAATAGTGAATATTGGCATTATCTGCCTTGAATCCCAGTATTTTACAGCAGTTTGCACACAAAGGAAAGGCAGCAGCTTTAAAACATATTTATTTTTACTTTATAAGTAATTAGTTGCAAAAAATATTTCAGACTTGATTGGAAACAAGCACTTTACTTTTATGAAGGGACCTTTTCCTTTGCAGAAGGAAAGGCTGTTGAACTTCAGTTCAGGCAGTGAAAAACTTCACAGCCCTGTCAATCCTCCAAGAAAAATAACCACAAATATGTGATGCTAAAATCCAGTCAGATTCATTAAGTGCAAGTTTTGGAATCACAAGAAGCTTCTTTTGAGGAACTGATATTCCTGGTGAAGGCAGACACCTCTGGAAGCCTCATTTCCAGCCAACATCTAAATCTGCACTCAGAACTGGTCATTTTTTCCAATAACCAAATGCACATGAGCTCTAAGGAAACGAGATGTGCACAGCTTCATCCCTAACCTGAGGCACAAACCATGCCCTGCTTTAGAGCTGCAGTTTGCTCTGCTAAACACGGGCTAATATTCCTGGCAATTCCCAGGGAGAATTCCCGCACATCCCTCTTTATCCCAGCAGTGGGAGGAGAGCACAAAAACCCACAGAGGAGCAGCTCAAGAGCTGCATCTCCCAGCTCCTTGTAGGGAGTAGCTGAAGCACTGGGGGCTGCAAGGAACAGCTCAGCCTGCCCACACTGGCACTGCTGTCCCACCTGCAAGCAGGGCTCCCTCCTCTCAGCAGCAACTGGAGATGTTCAGCTGAAATGCAGAATGTTTCCATTCCATTTGGGGGTTATTATGAAACAGGCACATTGCACAGCTCCAGGCCACTGCAGAGATTTCCATACAAGCAGGGATGAAAGCAGCATCCCATAGTTCTGGGTTGGCCAGAGCTTAGTGTTTGCTGGAGCTGCCAGTGAACCAATTCCATGGCATTCCAGGCCTGAGATTCCACACCCTTACACACAAAGGCAGCACTCACATTTGTATGCTCTCGGGCTCTTCAGTGCAGAATTGATCTGGCCTTGAAGCAAAAATTAATTTTTCTGCCTTCCACAAGCCAAGAATAACCAAGTCTCCACTCTCTCCAGTGAGCAAAGACTGAGGCTGCGTTCCTGTTGTGCCATCCTGGTCCCCTTTTCCATGGTACCTGGACAGCAAGGAAAACTCCTGCAGTGATTGGCAAGAGCTCTCAACTCCCCTCAGAATAAAATGGAATTATGGAATGGTTTGGGTTGGAAGGGACCTTAAAGTCCATCCAGTGCCAGTCCTGCCATGGCAGGGACACCTCCCACTGTCCCAGGCTGCTCCAGCCTGGCCTTGGACACTGCCAGGGATCCAGGGGCAGCCACAGCAAATCTGGGAATTCCATCCCAATCCCTCACCACCCTCCCAGGGAACAATTCCTGCCCAATCTCCCATCCATCCTTGCCCTTGGGCAGTGGGATCCATTCCCTGTGTCCTCTCCCTCCATCCCTTGTCCCCAGTCCCTCTCCATCTCTCCTGGAGTCCCTTTAGGCACTGTCAGTGTCTCTGAGGTGTCCCCAGAGCCTTCTCTTCTCCAGGCTGCATGTGAAGAATTTAAGATGTGAAACTCTCAAAACTTGTTAAGCCCACACAAAGCATTTCAACTTCCAAGGCCCTTCCACCCTTGCCCTACAAAATCCCTTCCCATTTGAAGGAGCCCTCCCCAGTTCCACCAGTAACACCCTCATCTGGCACAGCACTAAATCCTCCCTCTCTGCCACGTGACCACCAAAAAACTCGAGGCCAAAACTAAAACTGGAGTTCCCAGACATCCACAACAATTCTGTCATTGGCTGCTACACCCCTTTTTACTGCTTCCCTTCCAGAGGCTGAGGCCAGCCCACATTCCTGTCAGTGGCTATCTGGGAGCCCACCTCAGCTCCAGGAAAGGCACACCCAGAGCTCCAACAATCACCCTACGTGCTCAGCTGGGTCACTGCTGCTGCAGCTGCCACCAGCCCCAGCTCTGCCCTCAGGGATGGCTGTGAGGCTCTGAGAAATCTGCTCTGAGAACTGGAGAAGTGGCCAAACAGAGCCAAACCCCCAGCAGACACACACAGCTCATTATTTATGCTGTAAATTATTTCGTTTTGTAGCTCCACTTTCACCTTTCCCCAGTTTTTCAATGCATGTGAAATGCTGCTTACAAAATTTTACATTTTTGTTGCTCTTCCCGTCTATTCACATTTGCATTTTGCATCCCTGTGCTTCACCTGGAGAAAATGCTTTCAAAACACTCCTGAGCCACAGAGGCAAAGGAAAACCACAATCCTTTCTGCCATTGACTGGTTGGAGGGATTTTCAGTGCCAGTAACACACCAATATTTGTATCTTATTTCTGCTTTTCCTGGGATAGTTATGATTGAAGAAGGTGACTTTTAACAGTAAGTTTACTTTTACCAACTGCAGAAAAACTTCACAAAGCAGCAGCCAAAAAAGCCCAGTTTGGGCTCCATCCCAGGCCTCTGGCACAACACTTGTCCTGTGAGCACTGCAGCCAACCCTTGGAAATTTGGCTGACACACTCAGCAAAGTGGCTCCCAACACTCTGTGTTTACAGAATTGCCAAGGCTGAGCTTCCAGCAGCATTCTTGGGGTTTGTTTGTTTGTTTGAAAACAGAGAACCTGATGTAGGGATTTCTGCATCACAGAACTACACAGGAAAAGGAATTTCTGCAGTACTGACTGTTGGGAAGACGGGGTGAGCCATTCATTATTTTTTTATTTGTATTTTTTATTATTTTTTACGAAGGCAGAACAAATCCATGAACGGATTTCGCATCAGTTCTGCTGGTGGTGGGAACTGCAATTCAAGTCTTATCTCTCACAGTGCACAAGTGTTAGTCCTGAATTAAATGATTACAAAATGCATTTGTAATCTTCCTTCCCTGGCAGGAGGAGCCCAAATCCCATGTTCACTGCCAGTCCCTCACAGCACACACTCACCCAGGGCTTCCTGAAACCTCCCATCTCTCAGGCTGCCCCTTGGAAACAAAAATCAAACTGTGCCCATCCGAGCTGGGATAATTCTGACAGGAAGGGGTCTCAGGAGGTGATTTTGTCCAAACCTGTGCTCAGAGCAAATCAACTCATCCAGGAGATGACAGGGCACAATCTGCTTATCTGCCAAGAGCTGCAAAGGGGGCCTGACCTGTTAAGGAGGAGGTAAATGAAGCCTGAGGAGGGTTCAGCAACACATTCACAACAGAAAAAGAGGAAAGGGAGGGCAGGGAAGATTTACTACAGAATTTTCTTTCTTTTTAAACTAATATTCACTTTTCACTCAACAGGAAAACTGGGTCAGCTCAAGTGCAGCCAGCACTGCCCCTCTCAGGATCACTGGGGTGCCCAGGGGGATGAGGGGAGCTGGAAAAGCAGCAAATGAACACAGGATCTTCTACAGAGGAGGAGGAAACATCATAAACTTCAGCCATTCACAACACAGGGAATGTTATGGACTCAGCCTGAACTTCTCAGGTAGGAGGCAAAAAAGGACAACCAGGGGTTGATACCAACTTTTGCTAATTAGGAATGAATATTTTTAATTGCTTTTTAAAGAAAAAGGATGGAGAATAGACTGCAAATCCTCCCCACTTCAGTCCATGACTCCAGGCCAAACACCTCTCCATAACCCCCATTTGTGCACCTGCCTTTGGGGACATCACAGAGTTTGGTTATCCCTGCTGGGATTGCCAAGGGATTGCTCAGGGAGTTTCCCCCTGCTGTGCTACTCACTGCTTGGTGGATGTCAGCCTTCACTGCTTCACTCAGCATCCCCTCAAACACAAAGGAGTCTCCAAATTTCTCAGCCTGTGGAAAGAACAAAGGATTCAACCATTATGTCATCAAAGGAATGCTATTCTTAGAACCACACTCAGCATTTCCAGCTTCGTTTTATCAAGGAAAAGGAAACTCAGAGGATTATTAAAGTTGGAAAAGACTCCAAGACCATCAAGTCTAACTTTTGATCAAATAAATTCTAATAGTGAATGTGACTTCTCTTTCAAGGAAGTTGTTTTGGAAGAGAAAGAAGGGATTTGTTTCTCTGGATGTTGTTTTTGCTCAGCAGCCACTGGACAGATGGCAGCTCTGAGCTTCTGCACATGTTTTTACTTTTATTAATTAAAAATGCAGTTCTGATTGTCCCAACTGCTTTCAAATGCTACAGTCATTAATCTAAAACGGAAGGGCATGTTTCATTCCTCTTATTTTTCCTTTGGGGATCACAATAAAAGACTTCAGCCTTCTCACTTACTGCTCCATCATCACTACTAGCATGTTTAAAGTGCTGCTACAACAACAAAAAGTAACTCAATCATTACATCTAGAATTATATAAATCCAAAAGAATAAAAAATACAAATAATTTCAATCAACCACAGTAATTATACCAAGAGGAAAAAAAGGGAGGAGGTGTAAGTGGAGCACTCAACTACACAGCAGAGCCATGAAGTGTGAGACAGAGCCCATGTGATACATTTTACCTGCAAGAGCTCCAGGAATATCTGGATAATGCTGTCAGGCACAGGGTGGGATTGCTGGGGTGCCTGGGCTTGGACCTGATGGTCCTTGTGGTCCTTTCCAGCTGAGGATATTCTGTGATTCCACATTTAACCCCACCACACACGTGCTCATCCCAGCAGCTGTTTGCAACAAGCAAGCTTTGCTCTAACTCAAAACAGTTCAACAGCCTTTTTTTCCATAATTATTGAGCTAAGAAACAGAAATAGTAGACAAAAAGCAGCTCTTCATCCAAGCAGAGGATCCTGCCTTCCAAACAAGAACCAGTTCATCCAGTGAATTCAGCAAGGAGCCTCCTCTGAGACCTGCTTGTTACCAAGGCTTTCATTTGCCTAAAAGGGCTGTCAGGGCTTTGTCAAAGCTGTGTAGGAACAGTCAGCTGTCAGGAGGGATCTCAGCTTCAGGTGGCTCCTTTTGGGAAGCAGAACCTTAACATATTCTTAGTCCATTGTTCCCAGGAACAGGCACACCATTATTATCACTGCAGTTGCTGTTGTCTCCTCCTCAGGCACAGGGCTCTGTGCTGAGCCAGCCTGCAGAGTCCTTGACCATCTCAGTTTGTTCAACCCCTTCTCCAGGTTCTCTAAAACAAGGCAAATCTAACCTAGTTCTACTGGTGCAAAGACGTTTAGGACCCAAATGTCAAAAAACCCCAGGTAAAACATCCCAAAAAACCCTGCAGAGAGCTGCTGGCATCAGCCAGGCTGCAGGACAGCCACGAGTTCAGGTGACAATTTTTAACCACAAGCAAACCACCCCAAAAAACCCTGCAGAGAGCTGCTGGCATCAGCCAGGCTGCAGGACAGCCACCAGTTCAGGTGACAATTATTAAACACAACAACAAACACCCGACTGCCCTTTCAGCTCAGCACAGCAAGGACACACAATTCCTTTTTCTCCACTGCTTCCAGCAGAAATATTGGAATATGCAAATCCCAAATATTATGACAAAAAGAAAAGCCTGAGTTTCCAGCTGGGATTGTGCCAGGCTGGCAGGAGCCTGGGTGCCCTGGTGCCTCACCTCAGTGATGTAGCCCGTGGAATTCACAAATCTCTGGAAGTCCTGGTTGCTGACCTCGTACTGGTCCATGTAGAAGCTGTCCACGTGCACCCTCCTGGCAGGGCCCTCTCCATCCTGCTGGATCTCGGGCTTGTGGGTGCCCATGGTGAACTCCCCTCCTGGAATCGCCACCATCTGCACAGCAAACACCACCCAAAAAGGTTGGGAAATAAATGAAAAGGCTGAGAAAGCCCAGGCTGGTTTTACTCCTCATCTTTGAAACGGCATTTTGACCAGCCCATTTGGGGAAACGGGAAACAGAACTTCAATTGGGAACAAATCTCTGTTTGCAGATTTTTTACAATAAGTCTGGGTTTGCTGAAGTTTTTGCAGTTTACTGGAATTTCTTTGCTGTTATTCGTGCAGTTACACCCCTGCCAGGGCAGCAGAGGAGCAGTAAAAGAGCTCAGAGCAGCTCCCCAGCACCTCTCCTTGTTCTTCAGGGCAGCTGCAGTGAGGATTTGGCATCACCTCACTCAGCCCATTTCACTGTTTCTTCTCTGCTCCTGCTTGGGTCTCTCCCAGCAACACCTGAAATTCCCACAGCTTGCAACTGGCCCAAAAGAAATGCTACAAACACCTTCTCCTTTGGACTGCCCACATCTGAAGCTGGCTGTGTGCTCGTAGCTTCCTCCACTGAGCAGAATCTGAGCCCTTACAGATAAGTCTGAAACTGACTCCATAAAAGGGCTTCAGGATCAATTTGCTTACATTTTTCAGGACTTAGTAAATGACAATGTGGGGCAGAGTTGCACCACTTCCTCCCTTCCAATCTCTCTCCAATCCTTGAGAGCTGAAACAACTCCCTGAAGAGGTTTCCAAGCTGGGCTCAGAGCTCACTGAGCTAAAACCATGTGCAAAATTAACTCTTGCTGGAAATAAATAATCCGGTTGGTGGGTGATGCAGAGGCCAATTCTTCCCTCACTTCTCTGCTGGTAAAGATGTTTCCCAGCTGAGCATCATCAAGTTATGTTATGAGCATAACTTAAGCCAGCAGTAATTAGCTTTCATTACCTACTGCTGGAGCTGCCAGCTGCATAAACGGTCAGGGGATTTCTCCATCCTCCACACCCACAGAGAACTGCTCAGATTTGTCCCACAAAACATCCACCAGTGACAGGGATCCCAAGCACAGCAGGGATTATTTAATTTTGATTTTCTCCAGTTTCTGAAGTGCAGCCTGCAATAGCAGAGTCACAGCTGCTGCTGTTCACCTTTCACTCTGCCAGTTCCCACACCGCACGTGTAACACAGGGTTTTTTTTTTTTCCAAGCTGGGACAGCTTCCCAGCATCACAACAGAGCCAACTGCAGAGAAAGCCCCTCGTGTTCTCCTGTTCTCTCCGAGAGGGAACAGCGAGATGGGGCCAGAAGCAGCACCCGCGCCCAAGCCCAGCATCTCAGGGGTTCGGCCTACAAGCCTTT
>VZTZ01045705.1:0-12169 GCA_013400955.1 Drymodes brunneopygia | reverse complement strand
TTCAAACCACAACAGGCTTTAAGAAAATTCTAGAAGGTGAAAAATGCAGCTAAAAGCAGGAGCAATATTATAATTCAAAGTGACTATAGAACATGTATAAAAAACATGCAGTAAATATTTTGCCTTTTATATTCTGGTAGCTTTTAATAGGTTTTCCCAGTTCAGGCTGGGGAAAGGGAGCCCAGTGTATGTTGACAAGGTTATTTGCACTCAAGCTGTTGTTCTTCAAAGAAAACAGACTTCTTACAGGTCAGTGACACACACCTGCCGTGATTTATGCACCCAGAGCGTGGCAGGCACGGGAACTCTAAGAGGTTTTTCACTCTCAGTTTAATTCCATTTTTGATCATTGCCTCTTCTGCAGGTTAGGCTCCTAAACTTGCCAGCTGCTGATCCAGCCTGTGAGTTGTTGCACGATGTTACCCCAGTGGTCATGTCGGGAGGCTGCAGTGTGCTCCATTGAGCCAGCAGTCTGTGGCTAGAGAACTGCTCTGGTAGTGCCTGTGCCCAGCTCCCCTCCACCCCAGCCTGGGGAGCCCCCTCAAGGCATCCCCAGTTGTGGCTCCTGTGTCTGAGAGGCAAATGGCTTGTTCTGCCTGCTACAGGCATTGGAAAGGTTAATGAGGCACTGAGTGAATAGTGGGGAGAAGAGAAAAAATGGGGTTTGCTAAAGAAGAAAGGATCTGTTTTTTCATGATACTAATCCAGAATGAGGACCAGGGTCTCGTCTCTTGTAGGATTTCTTCATTAGTGCTTAAAAAGGGTGGTTTACAGCTAGCTCAGGAAGGTAGAGTTACCTGTCCTCTGCTCCTGTGCCAAAGGAACACATATAAGTTATTAGGATATAATATACTCACTGATTAGGTAATAGCATGGCAAAGCAAGTAACGTGTTTTATGACAAACTTAAATAGCAGTGGATTCAAGTTCAGGAGGACTGGGGATTAAGAAAAGGGACTTCATCTGGTCAGGGTAGATAGTGGCCATTAAACTGTCCTCTGGAAGATGTGATGAGCCTTGAATAACAGGAGTGTATTTGTGTATGTATGAGTTTCCATACCTTGTTTTTCCTAATCAATTGCAGTCTCAAGCAATTCCTAAATTGCGCCTTCCTCCTTCTTGACTCACTCCCTCAGCACCCCTCCCTCCTCCATTTGTTTTCCTTTAGTCTGTCTATGGGCTTATAAGTGGGAAATAGAAGTTAATCGACTGCTTATGCTATATTTAAAATGGTGACATACCTAAATCTAATTATTCAGGAGAAGATAATGAATGCCACCTCACTGGTGCATTGCTATCAGCAATGTCCACCCTATTTTCTTTTCTTTGCATTTCCTAGAGGTACTGCAGTATAGGCAGGGGAGGGGGAAATGATTCCATTCTAAATACTGTAAAAACACCTTATGCATAAACCCATCTCTGCCTATTGTTGTGAATTTAGTGTGCTCAAACTTAGATAAGATCTGTGCTAATTAGAATGCTGCAGCAAAGCCTTCCCTACTACTGGTACCACACTGATAAATCCCAATGCAAATTTGAAAAAAAAAAGTGTTGATTCATTTCTTAAGTGCATCTTTTTAAAGCCATGCATTTTTTTGAAAGTGTACTGGGATTTCTTTTGAAGCACATCTTGACTTAATAAATATATCAAAAGTACTTTAAAATATATCATAGCTAATTTTGCTCTCCCACAAATCCATCACTTTTTATTACCATTTAACTAATTCACCCTTTTCCACAGCAGAGAGGAAATAGTTCAAATCTCTTTATGGTATGTTTTTCTTTCAGTTTTTCTGGTTGTAAATGTTTAGGGGGGGAAAATCACCTAATATATCACTCTTAAAGAAGGTCAGAAATGTGTTCCCTCATGACACCTTGGCTAACTGGACTGTCTCTAAAGATACCAGGTAAAAGGACAGTACTGGGGCAGCTTACAGTGCACCACAGTGATTTAGGAAACCAACTTCTTACAGCTGGCTGATTCCTGGCATGGAGAGGTGCAGGACTAAAAACCAACCCTGACAAAATGCTGGGAGTTCACCTGGAGTTTGTTTGCATAGCAATTTCCTGCATTTATGTTGTCTCCTGTGAGCTCTTCAGTGCTGTTTGTGCAGGAAGAGAAATACCTGCAATTCCAACTGAGATGCTTGGACCTTGAATGGCATTCAGTTAATGCTTGGCAAGTGTGATATGACTTGCAAAAGTCATCTGTTGCTTAATCCTCTTCAGTGCCAAGGGTTATTAGGAAGAGACTGCAAACAAGATGAGAAATTGGAATGCCTGTATGTTATGGACTGAATGGGAGAATCCTCAAGTGGCTTAAAAATGATTGAAGTTTTTTTTTTAACCTGTGGTAAAATTTGGATTATCAAAACAAGTATTATAAAAATTGAAGATGACCTCTAGCTGAGCAATCCTTTCACTTAAACCTCGAGGAAAAGCACAGACAAATGACAACAGAAGCCAACTGCTGCCTGTTGCCACAGCACCAAGCTGGATGATCAGAACTGCGCTGGGTTTTAATAAATACTCTGAATGAGTTTCTTTCCTCATACGCACACCTAAGACATATCTCCAAGGCACATATGTGAGATTTCCCACTTTTTGCTCTCTGGAAACTTTGCAATCTGTTACACAAGGGAGAGAAGAAAAGCTTTATTTCATGGAAAGGAATGAGGCAATGAGTTAAAAGCTGTCATTTTGGGCTTGTCATCTTTGCTCTTACTACCCCGGCTGAATAGCTGCAGGGTTTCTGAGCTGTTGCAAACAGCATTTGCAGGTGGATATGAGCTATGATAGACAGCTGATAGGTATTTCAGAAATGAGCTGCTTCTGCGTGGTGCTTTTTTAGATGCAATCTCTGTGAGCCCAGTTCCAACGGCTGGGAGGATGTGTGTGAGAGGGGAAGGAAAAATGTCAGCAAGATTGCCGGATGCACATGTTAATTTGCACTAATCTGTTTGGGAGGAGCTGCCTGCAGCTATGGAGGCTGTGATCCACAGCGAGAAAGCTGCCTTATCAGGCACTGAGCCACACAGTCTCTGGCAGCATTCCAGAGGCATCTCACTGGTGAAACAGGGGCTTCCACATATGAAGCAGACGGCAGCTTTAAAGGAAGATATTGTATGACAGGGAGCTTAAAAGTTACTTCTTTTCCCTGTAGTTAACAATTATGAATTCTGTAACATGCACCGTGCTACAGTACAAGGACAGTAACGCAATCTTGCTTCATCTTACAGATACGATCTGGTAGGAGCTGAGCTTTCCAGGACTCAGACACGCTTCCAAAATAGCAGTGGGTTACCAAAGTTGCTTGATTTACGAGGAAGTCAGAGTAAAGCGTGGGATACCTGGAGTAATTACCCGAAGAAGGCAGCCTGAGGCTGCTGAAGCCCGAGCTGATGAGCATTCAGCATCAGTACTGGCAGGTGAGGATGGAGCTCAGGGAGGAGGATGGAAGGGTTGTGTTTCCTGTGCGTCCCTCGGGCTCTCCTGGCAGTGAGCCCCCCCTGCAGCAGCCGGCCCGGATGGGGATGGGACACGGTGCTGGCTGAACCCAGGCTGGGAGGAGCCGGGGGATGCCCTTGGGCCGGAGCCGCGTGTCCAGCGGGCTCCGCTGACCGTCACCTCCTCTGGGGAGTCAGGAGAGCCTGAGGGATGGAGGGGCACCTCCCATGGGAGCAGCCAGCCAGCATGCTTGCTTAGAGCGTTTAGGACACTGCAGAAACCAAGTAGTAAATGCAGGGCCAGACAAAATCAGGATAGAGCTGTTGAAGGAGTTGGACTTCCCCAGTTTGTCTGGAGGAGGGTTTCACAAGGAACACAAGTGTTTTCTGTTCAAAATGTGTGGTTAAAATAAAAAGCAGTAATTTTCTTTTAACTATAGAATAACTTTTCACTGTTACTTTTAAAATCTAGTAACTGCAGCTTTGACTGGCTGGTAGAAAACAAAGGCCTATGCTTTGTGCAGGATGATTATTTAGTTATTTTGAAAATAAAATCAAGGCTGTCTGCGACTTGGATCTAATTTCAGCTTTATTTTTCATAGTTTGTTTGCTTAGTAGCTCTGCAGTAAGGCAGACTGCAGTTAAATCAGTTATACATAAATTCAAAGACTTGTTCTTCATTTTAGATGTTCAGACTTAATTGGATTTAAATCAGATTAAAAAGTGACTTCTGAGGGAAAAATACCCCCAAGCATGCAAAGATGGTTGCTTTTTTTAACTGATCACAGAAATGGCAATAGAGATTTCTATCTTTATAACATTTATTCCCGCTTACAGCTTACAATTGTATTTAACTTTTAAAGAGAATACTTATATATTAAAATGTTAGCAGGGCAGAGTGGGAGGAAGCCACTAACATTTCTTTCTCAGAATAACGTGTTTTCTACTCCAGAGTATTTTCTTTAGATTGTAATGAAATTTAAAACTTAAACAGTATGAAAGGAGGTCATTCTATGATTTTATTTAGTATATTAATTGCTGTGAAAATCACATAATGCAAGCTGTATTGAAACCATGGAAAAGACTTGGTGTTTCTCCCAGGAGATGCTCGGGTAGATCCAGATAGTTTCTCCCTTGGGGTTTAAGGGACTATCAGGGATTTAATTACAGGCTTGGGCCATATATGCAAATAGGAATTACTGATTAATGAAAAGCGGGGATGGGAGAGTTCAGATGAAGATGGAGATGGAGTATTTTCAGTGCTATGGTGATAGTTGGGATAACCAGAAGTAAAGCCTGTGAATCCAGCAGATAAATATCCTTGCAAAGGAACAGAGCACAACTCAGTCCTGATTGTCAAGCACAGTTTATGCTGTGGGGCAGTAGCATTTTGTTGCCTGGCCTTTTTCCTAAATTTGAGCATTTTTTGATAGACATTTGGACAAGTGAGGCTTCTGCAGGATCAGCTGTCTGCAGATTTGCAGTCTCTTCATGATGAAGAAGATTGAGGAGTTTATGCAAAATCAGGTACTTAACCATATGCAAGGCAGGATGAAGGTACAGCTTTTGGAGGACAGAGCATAGATTTGTATTCAGATAATTCCCCATCTGGACTGATACAAGGCTGGGGAATTCCAGCCATCTCCCCCAAAAGGTGTGTTTTCTAGGGGGCTTGACAGAGGCTACAACTGCAGAGATGTGAAGAGGCAAAAGGAGTAACGACTGCTGACTCCAAATGCCTCTGCTCATCTTTCCTATCAATTATTTAGACAAGAAAGATTTACATGAAAATTAATCATTAAATTTTGAATTGCTGCTTTACATCAATAATGAAATAGTTATGCCAAATGCAAACAGATAAAGAGAACAGGATAAGAAATCGTTAATACACAAAAGGAAAAGTAATATTTTAATGAAACTATGAAGCTCATTACTGCTTTATGGCAGAAGGCTACTGTCAGTGACCTAGAATAAACAGCTTTATATGCCAAAAGTGAAACCTCCTCTTTAATCTATCATAAGTGATGTTGGCATATTAAAATTGTGTGAGCTGGATTCTGCTAGATTCCATAAACAAGACATTTTGGTACCAAAATAGCTTTATAAAAAAAAATTATTTTATAAATTAAAGTTGTACTGATTTTAATGGTCTTAATTTTAACACAGGTTGTCTTTCAAGTGTAAACATCCAGAAGCATCATGATTGACACAAAGTTTCAGCATTTTCACTGTCTGAATTATTTAAACCAATTTTGTCAGGTATATTTCTGGAGAAAAGAGACTGAGTCTGAGACTAGACCTACAAAAACCAATTTAATTGTTAACAGTCAAATCATTGCCAATTGCTACAATTGTATCATTAACCTAAAATGCTGGGGGGAAGGGCTTGATATGCTTCTTGAAACACTGTAACCTCAAACTTTAGCTTCTTTCTCCCCTACCCCCAAGGTAAATTTCTAAGACTCTTGTCCAGAAAAAGGAATGTGGAAAGCATGGAGAATAAACAACCTGTATGCATCAAAATCTGCAAGTAAATAAAATGAACTCATTATTTATTTTAGTAACATGATGTATACGTTATATATAGAATATCTGAATGCTTGGTGGTGAGAAAACTGCAAACTAAGTCAGATACAGCACTGACCTAGAAAGCATTGAGACCCTGCAGTATGTGATAAGTACAAATGCTTTTCTAACTTTATTTACTTTTAACTTGCTGGTTGATCTTTTCAAAGTCGTGTGTGATAGAATCAGCTCCTAAGGCATACTGTGGCATACATCTGTGAATATGAAGTAAGGAAATGGTAAGTATGACAAAATAACTTATATAATTTTTAAAGTTATGCACTATTCCTTGACCCACTCCAGCTCCTTCATTTAAGGTTGTTTTCATTTTGATATAGATTTGTCTTGCCATTTCCCTTCTGTATTTCACCGGATTGCTGCCTGTAGTGAATTAGAGGGAAGATAAGCATAAAGTCAATTCCACTTGCTGTAATTCCCCAGATTTTAAAAGGGAAAGACATTTATTTAATTTGCTTTGCAACCTATGAGCTCATGGGGTTCATTAATTTCTCAGGAAGTAAATAAGTTCCAGTGGTTTGTTCTCCAATTTATCACTTTTTGTAGGTTTCCATTTTAGCTGGTAATTCAACCTCTGCCTCTTGCTTGAATGAATTCTGTGAGGGAACACATCTGGCCTTTTGAGCTTGGGGCACAACTGTGTAGAAAACAGGCATTTTTTGCTTAATTGCTCTTGTAATTGGCACCTCATGGCTTCAGAGCACAGGTAGCAAACAAGCATGGGGTGCATGGCACCAAGAGAGACCAGTAGGGACTGTCCCTATGCTAGATCATGTTTTACTGGTGGGTTTCTTGGGCATGGGTGTTCCTGGTCCTGCATCTCCCACTGAGTGGCATGAGGAGTGCTCCTGGGCATGCCAGCTAGGCAGGCATTGTAAACACAGAGGGGAAACTGTATCCTGCTTGTCTGCTGTTTCAGACAGAAGGGAAATACAATTAGATGAGGAAGTCTCATTAATGAGGCCACTTTATTAGCAGCTTTTGGTGGGGTGGGGTGGCGTGTGGTTAGATTTAGAAGATAATCAGCCTGCGTTTTTATCTCTACTTAAAATAGTAGAATGGAAAATTATCTTATCTCCATAAACTGCTATTTTTCACTTAGTAAATTACTTTACCACCCGAAGCAGATGCCACACAAAGAGTTGTGGTTGGGAGGCATGTAGTTATTTGTCTCGGTCAAAGTGTCTCAGTTAAAAGCTGTCAGTAGGAGATTATAATAATAAATACATATGGCATTTGGCTAGAAGAATACAAGATTATACTAAATAGAAACACATTTCTAAAAGAATAATTGTAACTAATTAGAAATCTCTAGTTATGCTTAGAGTTGTAAGAAAGTGAAATCAAATTTAATTATGCAAAGTCCCAGTTGTGCCAAAGGTGTTATAAAGACTATCTTTATGGAGACATTCAGTATAACAAACTGGCTTGTGTTATTATTAGCATGCTCAGTTGCACATTTTCTTCATATTAGTTTAAAGTTTAATGATGGCATTTGTAGGACTAATTACCAAGAATCTGCACAGCACTCATTGGGATAGTCACCCAAAAGGCTTACATTTTTGCAGTGTTAAGTTATTGATGACTCCAGAGTATCTTTGACTAAATTCTTTATATTCTGTATCTCTACAAACAAGGTACTTAAAAGTAGATCTTGGATCTTGCCCACAGCTCCTCTGGATGCATAAACAGTGAGTTTAAACAGTTGTTCCCTCATTCCTGCATGCTAGCAGAAGATTTCTGGCCAGCATCAGGATTTACTAGGATGAGTGCAGCACAGCTCTGGGACATTGTCAGTGAAAGATTGGTTATCTTGGGTGATAGGAATGGTCCAGAGACTGGGAGCTGGGAAATGTGGGCAAAGAAGACACACAGCTGACATACATGTTTTCTGACACCTAGATGTCTAGGCATGCTGAGGAGGAAAGCTAATTCTTCATAGTAACTCCAGATAAAAATCTTAATTCACAGTGAGAATATCATGCATCTCCTCCCTGAGGAAAAGGATTTTGGCTGGGCAAACCTAGCAGTGAACCAAGGGCTTTTTCAGTAGCACTCACTGTATCTTCACCAGGGGAGTCATTATCTCCCATGGTGAAAACAGATCTTGGGTACCAATGTGGTCATGGAGGAGCAGTGATCATGAGAAAGATGCTGTGATTTTAGAGGAATGTGGGAAGATTTCATGTAAAGAAACCCTGCTAATTTTGGAATTGACACGGAAGTCAGAAATGGTTTCTGGATTTGGCTGTGCAGTCCAAACCATTTTCCCGTTCTTTTCTTGGCAGCTCAGTTCCCCACTGCAGCCTCTCTGGAGGTGACATGGATAAATTAGGCTTTCAAATTCATGCAAGTCTTTCCAATGATTTTTTCAGGCCCTGCAAGGTTAAGTCTTTTCTCCTCTGTTATAAGAGCATTTCTTTCCAAGAGCACATTTTGCTTCCCAGCCTCAAAGGTGACTTTCCTGCCTATAAAGATCTCTCCCAGTCACCACCAGGCAGTTTTGTCCTTAAACCACCTGGCCTGACACACTGGCACCCTCTCTCTTCTTCCCCACCTCTCTGGAAGATAATCACAAGGCAAGCATCTCTATTCTCACAGCAGGGTCACTATGAAGTGTTAGCCTTAGGAGCTGACTGAGGGACTGACCCTTGATTATGGCAGGAGGGGGCTGGCAGGAACAACAGAACACTCACCTGACACATGGCACTTAGCTCTTCTGCAGTGTCCCAGGTGTGAAGCCAGGGCTGAAAGCCTCAGCTTTAGTAGCTCTGACCTCCAGGAGGGACATGCAGCTCAAACGTACCTTAAAAGCGAAAGGAGCTGTGCCATGTGTCTCAGCCTTCCTGGGCTTTACACTCAAGTAGGGGGAGGCAGACAGAGAAAGGCAGCAAAGCACAGCACCAGTATTTCTCCCAGTGGTTCTGCAGGCACAGTTGTAAAAGAACTCATTCCTGCTACTGCCAATAACCTGGGATGGGATTCACTTCTCTCCACCTCAGACACCTGTGATGTATATACATTTGCAGCTAAATTGGGCACTCCAGGCTTCCCTTATTAGCTAATGGAAGTGATTGTCTATATTTAGGCATGACTCACCTGTCCTATTTTAGCTCTGTATTTTAGTGCATGACGAATTGTATGATGTCCATTAAAAATTCAGGAGAGAATCTAATCCAAGTAGCTCAGATGTGGACCTCTTAATTGATTTTTTTGGATCAGTTCTACCCCATCTGTCTAGGTCCTTAAAGCACTGGGTGTCTTCCAAGGCTAAAACTGAGGCAAACAGTGAGAGAGGCAGTGCAGGAAGCACTTTTTCTTTCTTTGCCCAGATAGCAGCATGTTTTCAGGTGTGACTGGCAGCTGAACACTTGAATTGGCTGTGGTCATTTTAGACTGTCAAAAGTATCATTGGTCCTTGTCTAGGGGCAGTATGGTCTCCATCTGTACAAGCTCCATCTAGCCAGAAAAAGAAAAGAAATTTTAGTTGCCTTTCCTCTCAAGTATCTGCTGTTTTATTGACAAATTCCTTCCTCTCCCTTGCCCTATGTCAGCCCTCCTTTTCCTTATGGCTCTGTCTGGCCCCCTCTTGATGCAGCCAGACCTGGCAATTCTCTGTAGCTCCTGTAAGGCTGCTGACATTCCTTACCTTTTGCTGTAACCTTTTGCTGGCACAGAGGCAAGAATGCCAGCTACACCTTGATAGCCACTACTGTGGGACCTGGAATAACAGATGCCTGCATGTNTGGCACAGAGGCAAGAATGCCAGCTACACCTTGATAGCCACTACTGTGGGACCTGGAATAACAGATGCCTGCATGTGACCCACGCAGCTCTGCCTCCCACATCGTGCAGAGAGCTTGCTGTGGGTTGGAAGAGGCAGCAACAAGGAAAGTTGGGTCCTACTGAGAATTTTTAAGCTGATGAAAACAGCAGGAATTCCCCAGTGGTGGTCCATGTGCAGGGGCCAGGTGTAGGCAGCAAAGCATGTCTGCAGGGATGAAGTACAAGAATGATGAGAGACTGCTTTGTCTCCCTCATCGTTTTCCCACAGCTGACATGGGCTCATGATGTTTTCCATGGGAACAGAACTCATGTGAAGCACATCTCTGAGCTTCTGGTACTCGGGGAGCTGTGCTCCTTGAGGACACCACAGGCCACGGGCCGTGAGTGGCTGCTGGCTGCCCNTGCCTGGCAAACTGCTGGCAAGATCCGCTGTCCCACCACTGAGGGCTCCTACAGGGGAGTCTCTGCTACGACAGTCTCAGTGTGAGTTGGCCTTAGGGGTGGGTTATATGGAGACTGAGGAATGAGGCATTTGTGATCAATTCAGCTGTCTAACAGGACTAGGACTGAATTTCTCATTTCCAAGCCTTGCTTGTAGCTTAAATATTGGTGCATCTCTTCCTGTCCTTACTTTTTAATCTGAAGGGTTTGTCTTCAACTTGTTTCATCCCTTTTTACACCATACAGTTTCAGTGGTGTACAAATCTACTGGATATTTATTTTAATCTCAGTTCTGACCTGGGTGTTCATACCAGCTGTCTAATGATGGCATGAGCTCTGACATCTGCCATCCCTAAACTCAGTCTGAATCCAGTACCTGTTCTAAACTGGAATATCTGTGCACTCACACACATAGGATGGGTTTCCATAGCCTCTCTTGCCAGCTAACACAGTGAATCACGCTTTGTTCTGCTCACCATTTGCATTTTGTTTCTGGGCTGTCATTCCAAGATAGTTATGAACTTGGCCTGTGATGAATTGCAGAGGCTTTGGATAAAGGGTGAATATTGATCTCCATGGAGAGAATTTCATCTCTGTGGGAGAAGCAGATGTCCAAGCTTGTCTAGGATGCAGAGAATCCACCTTGTGACACTGATATTTTACAAGCACAAGTTCAGAGTATGTGTCCAGCTGTTACATCAGAACATAGCAGTGATGCAGTCTTCCTGTTCCAGTGCAAGATGATCCTGTAGGATGTCCTATAATATGGAGTTCTGATATGTGTCATGTCCCAGGACTCTGATTCTCCATAATTCTTTTTGGTGTAAGGAGCAAAGAGCACACACAGCAGGTTCTTTCTGTATCAGTTACTGCACATCTGAAATGTGTCCTGATTCTAGAGGAATGTCTATTAGATAGCATAAAATACATGAAATGCAAGTCATTTGGCACGCTTAGGGAGCTCTGTCCTACAATTCTTTCCCCTTCTCCTTCTCTTGTTGCTAATGAAACAACTGCATTTTGGTTTCAGGCTTTAAACTATTTTTAGAATCCTTTTATGCTATTGGCCCTTTGAAATGCATGAATTGCTGTGAAAGAAAGCCAATGTCATTGCTGTGAGGCAAGAGAAAGGCCTATAGGTGAAGTCATGTCTGCTGGTGAGAGACTGTCTCACCTATCTCCCCCCTTCCTTTATTTCTATAAAGCAACTCAGTTCCCCATGGCACATGGTTCCATGCCTTTTTTGCTTTTATTTAAACATTACAATTATATCAGCCACAGCCCTTCATCAGCACAGCACCAGCAGATAACTCCCTTCTTTATGGGGGAAATTTTTTTCATATCTAGGCCCCTGTTCCCACTGCAGGAATGTGCTGGCCCAAAGCAGAAGAGGAAATGGAGGAGCTTGGTTTCTCCAGCTAGGAAAGAAGCTGGAGAACAGTGCAGAAAGAAGGAAGTTATGAATGAAATAGAGGGCAAGTGGAAGGTAGAATTTGTTTATTGGATGAGTATGAAACCTTGTTTCTGTGAGTGGCTGTGTTCTCACTGGGATGTCAGATTTTGCCACTGTGCAGCAGGATTACACTGGAAGGGCTGTGGGTTGGCAAGTGTATAATCACCTAAAGTCAGGTTAACCTAATGACTGAGGATGCCAGAGACACAAATCCAGAGTCACTGAATTGGTGTACACTCCTATCTGCTCAATCTGACCACAGGTGTGACTTTAAATGGGATATAAATCATTGCATTACTTCATTAGTTATTTACCATCTACAACTAATTCATTCAGCACTAAACTAGCTTCAGCAGCAGTTCCTTGTGGGATTTGCATTTTGTAGGCTGGAGGCCCATCTGTGTTTCAGCTGACACAAATGAACATGCTGTGGATAACTGAAGTGGGAAGAATCATACCTA
>VZTZ01045693.1:0-13124 GCA_013400955.1 Drymodes brunneopygia | reverse complement strand
GTGAGACAAAATTCAGACTGATGTGCTCATTCTGTGCTGTCCCTGTCTATAGTCTCCATTCTACAGTGCTGCAGCCTTACATTTTGAAAGAATGTATTTGTGCTAAATATTTCTTACATTTTAGAATAAAAATGATAATGAAAAGACATCTAAAAAGTGAAAGAAATTGGCACTGAACTGCTGATATATGCATTATTATACTGATTCCCAAGAGAGCTGCAACTCTGTTGCAAAGTATTGACACTGTCCTCTTGCAATTCAAAATGAAGTCAAAATGGAAAAATTACAAAGGAAAAAAGGGCAAGTTTCTAAACCCTGCTGATGAATCCCAATCAGGCTGGAGCTGGATGAATAAACATAGAGCCAAGAGCTCCTCCAACAGCTGTTGAGACTGTGTGCTCACAGGGCTTTCATCAGTGCTAGCAGGGGTTGGGCTGTCCAGAGAACAAAGGAGCCTCAGAGCCTGGGCCATGCAGCGAGAAGCAGCGGAAACAAAAAGGCCACTTGGATGACAGTCAGAGACTTCCCCAAGTCCCATTCTCTTCCTCTCTCTCACTTTGAGGAATACCTTAACTGTTTCAGGAGCTTCATTCACTCATGTTATTGGCTCGAGCATGTTACTGACTTCAATGAAGCTATTTAAAAGAAGGTGCTGCTCAACATGAGCATGAATTAGCAAGATGATTTTTTTTTCATTAGTAGTTGAAAGACTATTTCCTATGATGAATTATTAAACAAAGTATACAAAAGCACTTCCATGAAGCACTGGCTTCCACAACGGATGCTGACTGATTTCAGTGAAATCACTCCGATCTATGTTGATACTCAGTGATTAAAGAGACAAAAAAGGTAATCTCATACACTGAAATAAAGGTATTTTATTCTGTCAACTCTGAATCGCACACTTAACTACTAAAATATTGATTTCAAATTGCATCTTAATTGTGTTGCCAAGAGGATTTAGTAAACATACTAAGCACCAACTTGAGGAAGAAAATTTATGTATATTTTTTGTGTTTGACTGGAAGAAAACATTCTTCAAAGAAACAACTGTCTAGACATGATGACAATAAACCCTCTGTAACTGGAATGGCAGGAAAAGAGGTTGCCCTCAGTAGGCAGTACTTCCCAAAAAAGTCATGAACTGTTTGCCAGGCTGTCATGCACTTAAATAATTATTCCAGATATTCATTCTTCATAAGAAGTCTTATGTATAATTTCCCAAAGTGGAACACATCGATGGTTTATGGCTCTGTATGTTTTTCTCCATGAACAAAGCTTTGTTCTGTTGAGAGCTGAAAGGTGCCTTACACCCATCACTGCCGTGTCGGGGGGCAGTGCTTCATCAGCCCCACACTTGTGTCACGGTATAATTTTGTAATTCTTGCCATATGAACTGTGTGAAAAGGGATTATAGGCACACAGGAAGTTAGCACAGAAATTGTTATTAGCAGTAAAATAATGCAGATGACGGTTACAATGCAATCAACGGGGCCATTTCTGCTCTCTAATGATTTCCCTGTGGTCAAGACTCAATCCAGATAAAAATTCAAGGGAGATCCTCCTGTTACCAAGGCAGGAACAGATTTCTGATTAAAAAGAAAATAGAACAAAATTAATTTGTCTTTTTTTTTAGGGGAGCTTTAGTTTCACCACTCACTCCTGGAAGTTGCTCCATCAGGATCAGCTCCTGTGCCTGCACAGCTTCGGACTGGAACTAAAAACCAAAATTAACTGACTCAGATAATCAGAAAAGTATAAATTGAGAGCAAAATTCACAATTTGGTTTCATGACACAAGCAAAAGTGAAAAATGGGTTTTAACAATAATTTCAGCTGAGAGAGAGAAGAAATTGGGTTGTTTCTTTAAACCAAGAGCTTCTTTCTCCATCTAGCAAAGCTGGGAGATGTTATCAAGAATGTATCAGGCTCTGTCTTGATTCAAAGACTGCTGAAGGGTTTTTGTAGATGCTTATGGCTTTTCCATCAACTATTTAATTTTATGTATCAGGTTTAAGGTGGCCTGATACACTATACTGAGTTATTACCTGAAGAACTCTGAACGAGTCAGCTTTGTGGTTTCTGAGGAATGTGTTGTGCTTCTAGGAATTCAACCTGGAGCTCTGGGCCTGTAGATATGGCCTCTGATATCCATACCCAGACTGGGGGCTCAAGGAATATGGAGTTTTACATAAAAAGCTCTAAATCTGTGAATTAATTTTTACAGTTGTGAAAGAATTAGATATTAATTAGGTAGAAGTGAGAAAAAACCAAAAAGCAACAGACAAAAATGGAAACACAGGAAGAGAAAGAAGAAACACCATTTCACTTCAAAGCCTTAGGTGCTACTCAACTGACAGCAGCTGTAGCAAACAGTGGTATCTTGAGGAAAAAGAGCAGCAATGGATTAAGTTTTCTTCATGGTATTACAAATTCTTATGCCAGACCATTCACTTCTTCCTTAAAAGTAGGACTGTAAAGACCCAAATCTGTGATTGTTTTTATTCAAAGATTGGCTATCTTGTACACTTTGATAAGTAAGCACTTTGTTGAAGGCAAAGTTTACGCTACTCCCCTTTCTGGGAGGAAAACCCCCACAACCTGAACACTTTGGTGTGTCTGGTAAACGAGTGCTAGTTTAAAATTAGATGCAGCGTCATCTGTCACAGCATCGTGCGATCGCCAGCACAGCGAGCGCTCGTAGTAGTGGTTGGAAAAAAGTGACCTCCCGTATTTTTGGCACTGTGGCTTTTTGCTTGTTATTCATCTGCAGAGCAGCTGGCTCAGTTCTGCTTTTCAGAAACTGATGAAAACCTTATTCTAATAAAATAATAATAATACTGTAATTGTTATTGCTTCAGTAAAAATACCATCGATATGCAAGTGTGTCGCACTGCCGGACGTGAAAGAAACACGCAGACTTCTCAGCAGCAGGTCAGGAACCATCAGGCAGGACCAGCAAAAGGGACCTGCCTTTCTTTATTCTCTCATATTTATATCTTTCTTAAGACAATCATGGATTGGTCAATGAGGTTACTACCTTTATAATTTCACAGGATAAAGACATAGTTTATCATCTTTCTCCGCTTTAGGGGAAAGGAATGAAAAACAGTCTAAAAGTTCAAAACAATCTTGGCCGGTTACAAAAACAAGGACTATGTTTATAGAAAATGCATGGGAACTTCTACTACAGAAGTAAAAACATAGAACACTGCAAAAATCAGGGCGACACAAGTGTGATGAACTTGAAACCCCTCCAGTTGCTTTTACTTTACTTAAAATACATAACTTGCTTCCCGCATTGAGGGGCTGTTATCAAATAGGCTCATAAGATTTTGTTTGGTGACAAACCAGAAAATATCAGCTTAGAGAATAAGAGAATTATTTATGAAGCCATCATTTAAAAAATCTGTTAACAAATACTTTGCATTTTCTACATTTACTGAACAATTATTGAAAAGTGTAATGAAGGGGTCTGAGGTAAAATTCTGAATTCTCCATGTATAATTGATTAATCTATGAATTTATCAGTTCATCAGTGATGAGTTCAAAGATAAATCAATATGTATATTAATGCCATAAGGGTCTCCAAATGGCACTGACTTGTGTTTGGGAAGGAGAAAATTGTATTGAGTCTTTTAAAATGTAATAGAGTCTTCATTCAGTAATGTCCCTGGTAATACAGAATCAGAAGAATCTAGTTTGAAAGGTGCATCTGATCAAATGCCAGCACTGCTGTATTGTATTTTAACTTATCTGTGTATAGGGACTTCTTCCCCCTCATGCAGTGCTGTCATATTAGGAATGAGAAGGCAGGAGGTAGGGATTAGAAAAGATTAATTTAAACATCAAAGAAATATCAAATCACAGAAAGCAAGTAATTTTTAGGAGTCATGGTACTTTTGTGTCAGTGTTTTCAGATGTTACTTATTCATATTTATTATTTTCTTTCCTAAGGACTTGAAAGCACTTGATAGCATGTGAGAGCTGCTAATTGTGTGAGAGCTGGGAGTAGCTGTGATGATAGGAAGGGAGTGGCAAGTGAAGCGAACCAGCCTTATTCTCTTTATTCCACTTAATTTGGTATGAACTGCATATAATGGCCTTCAGGAAGCCAAACTCTGCCTTCTCCTGATTATGTTGATAAAAGCTGTGTGCTGAGCAGGCAGGCTGGGTTGGTTCTTTTGCAGCCCTTCATCTGCTGGTCTCAGCTGTGGGCATGAGGAAGTAGTTGTAATTCTATGTGCAGGGTTTTCCTGCAGGACTTTCCAAGGGCAGAGGCCATTGCCACTTCTTTGCCTTCATATTCCCACTGACTGTTCAGTGATGAGAAACTCTCTTCTGACACAACTATTTCAGCACCTTTAAGATGTCTGTATCACGTGATAGGGAAATTCATTGACATGGAGATTACCCATGGACCTTCTTCTCTACCAAAATTCTGATCTGAGGAAGTATTGCGTGAGAAAATGTGGAGACTGTAGTACTCATCTTGAAAGTCTGAGGTGGTTGTTAAGTTCCAGGAAGCTTCTGATTAAAAAAAAAAGAGTATATTGTTATCTTAGACTCTCCCAGTTGTCACCATCTAGCCCTAATGTATTGGGATTTTAGTGTACTTCGAGTGATCTGAAACCAATAGAAAGTGATGTGTTGCTCAACGTACAGGAAGGATTTTCATTGTCCTCCCACAACAAAATGGTAAATTTGCTGCCTTCTGATAATACTTGAAAACAAGTTTTTTTTCTTATCACTACAAGTTGTACAAGCCAGTTTATAGTATCAGGCTTGTTAAACTAATTTTCACTAAGTGTCTTCCTTCTATCAACACTTCATGATAACTGCCAAGTAAATAATGTCAGGCTTGACTAAATGCTTGCAGAGGGTTGTGGGGAGTTCTTTCTTTTGATGCTTACTGAACTGCAGGCCACCTTTATTATAAAATTGAGACCAGTCATACAGCTTCAACCTTAGTAAGGGCAAAATTTCCACTTTTAGTAAAAACTTCCACTGGAGATAAACACATTTTTGATGCCTGCAGTGATTAGAAAACATAAAAGCAGCATCAGGAAAGCATGCATTTTTTTTACCTTGAGTACAATATTTTATCTTTTTTTCTGGTGGTTTTCTTTTTATTTTGTATTGCTTTGTCCAGATATGCTCTTCTCTTTCTGTGTCCATCTTAGCTTCCTGCTCACTTGTTTCCATTTTAACTGTACTCTTTCATTCACATCCCATATAATTTCTTGTCCTGCATTGTTTAGTTCCCCATACTTGTAGGTAGGTTGCATATCTCTCTATATGGTATTTAGTCTTGTGGTTCTTTGGATTTTGGTGGGGTTTTTTCTTTATTTATTTCTTTTTGGAGGAGGAGGAGTGGCTAAGAATGACATAGGAGTGGTGTTGGTGTTGTAGGACTAATGTCTAAAGATGTAGTTTATTTTCAGGCTTTCCTTTGAGAAGCTGAAGGGGCAGGTGTGAGCAAGTGATATTTTTCTCAGGCTAGTTCTGTCTTCTTGTAGTGTCCGAAGGATTGGAGTATGGATTAACTGTTTGAACCCCATGTTGTGTGTAGTGAATAAATGCAAGGGTTTTTTTTTGGTTTGGTTTGGGTTTTTTATTCTTTGAAAAAGCACATTTCATTTTCATAACAAAAGGCAGTGGTCATTAGAATCATAATTATAATGAAGAGGTAGGAGTTTACAAAATTAATTTTTTTCTTGCATGTTTTGAAATCCCTTAACTATCTCTGTATAAGTTTATCAGATTTAAATCATGGTGTAAGGAGTACTCTGTCTTTTTCCAGAAGGGAGTAATTTCGGCATATGCAAATAAGTATTTACAAGTAAAAATGTATTTAGCATGTTTGCTTAAAGTGTGCATAAATTATGTGATGAACCAGCTGAAATGAAAATCCTATACCTTTTTGTCCTTCTTGTTTCAGACACTTCTGAGAATTCATCAGCACTCTACGTTGCAAATGTTGAAAGAAATGGAAAAATTATTTATACCTGGAAGGTAAGTCCATCTTGGAATTTAATAAAAATATAGTTGAGAATAATACTGTATGTGAATCTAATTGAGTTCTTGTAGTTTAATTTTTTTTTGCAGTAAGTGTTAGAACATGGAAACACGACTGATTACAGCCCGGGGGGGGTTGGGCAAGTAGGAAAATACCCATCTCCACTTCAGACAAAGGTTAAGAATAATGAAATGGAGAGTAAGGTACTCACCTGATTAAGTGCATAAAGTTTTTGCCCTTGATTTTTTGTTGGCCCAGAATCTCCCCATGAATGATATGCAATTTCTTTAAAACACTTCATAAGCAGCACTTAATTTCACCCTCAATTTCTTAGTGAAGCTTAGTGTCACCCTGATTTTTGCAGTGTTCTATGTTTTTACTTCTGTAGTAGAAGTTCTCTAAGCCTGATCTGTCTATATCCACATTCTCACTTTCTAAAAATATCTCAAGAACTTCTAACGCCAAGGAGTCCTTTAGGGACATCTTAGAGATCCCCATATTTAATTTTTACCTGAGGGTTTTACCTGTACTGCTGCTTCCCTGTAAGCGCCACCAGGTGTCGCACTGCCGGACACGAAAGAAACACGCAGACTTCAGAGCAGCAGGCAGGACCACCAGGCAGGACCACAAAAAGGGCCTGCCTTTCTTTATTCTCTCATATTTATATCTTTCTTAAGACAATCATGGATTGGTCAATGAGGTTACCACCTCTACAATTTCACAGGGTAAAGACATAGTCTATCATCTTTCTCCGCCTTAGGGGAAAGGAATGAAAAACAGTCTAAAAGTTCAAAACAATCTTGGCCGGTTACAAAAACAAGGACTATGTTTATAGAAAATGCATGAGAACTTCTACTACAGAAGTAAAAACATAGAACACTGCAAAAAGCAGGGTGACAGCTTAGCTATTAAATTCGTTTGCAGTGCTTTAATTGTTTTCTCCTACTAAAATGTCTTAGATGCCATTTATCTAACACTATTTCTGCATGTACCTTTCTTTAAGATTCATCCATAATGCTTTGTTGCAAACAGTCTGAAGTAACCACTGTTTATTTGATATCTTGAAGTATCTAGAGCAGGCTTCTTAATAGGGATTCTACACTCCATGGCATATGTTTTTAGTTTTACTTCCAAGTGGATTTTTCTAATGGTTTCAGAAGGTGAAACTTTGTCTTGTTCTCATTGTTCCTTTGATGAGACAAGCTGTGCTTCTTGACTGTGCAGATGAGAGAAGTCTGTAGATCCAGCTAGAGGAGATCCTGGAGGATCTTGGTTCTTGAGGTGTACAGATATGAGATCAACTCCAGTAGAGTAGGGCTGCCTTTCATTCCACTCTGGCTCAAAACTGCTAAAACTCTCCAGCTTCCTTAGGGTTAAGGGAAGAGGTGAGGCCTTCATCAAGGTGCAATACACTTTAACTGTGGGTGGATATTTCCTTTGGTACAAGCATGGGGAGTCTGTACAAGACAACAGTAATCGTAAAAACAATTCTAAAGAATCTGTCAAATTTTGGGGTTTTTTTCATTGCTTAAGACTGCAGAAGACCTAATGCAGGTAACCGTCAGGCTCAGCAGGAGATCTGGTACTGTGTGTGTGGTGTTGCTGCTTTCTAGCACCTGTGGAATCTCACACTAAGCTTTTTTGGGCGAATCGCAGTCTAACTGCCTTGTGTGCTCTTCAGGCTCTTGCAGCTGGCACAAGGGATGAGTTGTAGCTCAAGGTTCACAGCTCTAAATGTAGGTGTCTGCCTGCATGCTGGGTGTCTAAGCTCCCACTTGAGTCTGTAGGGATCTGCTGAAAGCAGTTGGTGGAGCTCAGGGAAGTGGCCACTTGTAGCCTGTTCTTTGGGAGGAGGTGTACAGTGTGGAGGATGTAAACTAGACTGAGCTGGCTAGCTTCCCAATAGATAAAAACAGAAAACAACCTTTGTCTTCTAAGTGAGAGACAGTCAAGTGTATTCTGTGTGAAAGCAGAGGAAGGTGGACAATGGGTTTTATTTTCAAGCTTATTTTAGAGTATTATGTTGTACCATGGCTTTGACAGTGTCTGTATTTTGTGACATTAATAGTTCGTGTAAAGGAAGATACTTTTAACAAAAGTGAATTCCATTTGCAAGGTAATGCAAAAATCTTCAGAGTGTGCATGAAAACAAGTGTCCTAGTTTATGCATAGTCATGGGCATTTACAAGACTGTTACCAGTCTTGTAAAGTGTATTTTTCAGTATCCAAGTACAGAGGATGTTAACATTTCAGACCCACTTGAAAAAAAATAGTTATTTGTGAAAGCACTTGCCTAATCTTAAATTAGGAGGCCTGGAGCCTGTGTCATAATATAAAGACATTTTATTTTCCTTGTTTAAACCAGAAGTCAAAGACTTTTGTCATTGCCACAACAATAATGAGACACTCAGAAATAGACCCCTTAGGAAGTGAATACTCAGGCTTTTGTTTTAACTTCACAAAGCAAGATGCCATAAATTTGTAAATAACCACAGATCTCTCCCCTCTCCCCTAAGCAGTTGTTAAAAACAATGATACTCACTGTATAAGTAGAAACCTGTGTGGCTGGATTTAATTTCAGTAATTTAGCAATTTGGTGTCTATACCCAGAGTGCATTAATAGACATCAGTTTGATTTGCTATGCAGTGTATGCTGCAAAGCAGAATTTTCTTTTTTAATATATTTGGAAAATTTAAAGCATGGTAAAAATTAAGAGGTAGTAAAGTTTTGATTTGTAGTCCCAAACATTTGTAAGTGCCCAAACAAAATCATCTTATGTTAATTATCGGTAAGCTAGAAAGGATATATATTATGTTACTCTTCCAAGGCAGAAGGCTAATGGTGACCTTGTAAAATACTTAGCCTTCAAACAATCACTTCCTAAGGCAGACCTGAAATCCTTTTTCCAGGCTACAGCCAGATCACTGGGAGCTGATTTTTGGTGATGTTTGATGTTTCTGTGCTCCCTTTTGGAGCAATGACCTGCCAGGTTGGTGAGGTTCAGAATACCAGCCTTAAATCTCCAGGGGCCAGAGCATCCCTATTTATTCTTGTACAGATACGTCTCTTCCTGACCCTACTGCCTATAACTAAAACCAACTTAGAAGCAAAGTGAGAGAGAGGCACTTGGTTTATGCAATGGCTTGTGGGCTGTGGATTGGCCACATTTCAGCTTTATCCCATGTGTTAGTTCTAAAACGAAAAAATAAATCTTTGTTCTCTTGGAATTAGAATTTGCTTTCTTGGAATTAGATAATTAACTGCCTGTTTATATATAGGACAGGGAAGTGTGTGAGGATGTGTGTCAAGGGGCAGGGAGAACAGGGAGGCAGGATAAAAAAAGAGCAATGTTTCACTTTGTGTGTATTTATACTGCTAGTGCTAATTTGTTTCCATCCTTAGGGAAATCAGAGAAACACTCACATTGGATTGTACGATCTTCAAACTAAACAAAACGAGGTGAGAGCAATGCCTGGTTTCTCTCTGGTGAAGACAGTGCTGTAGTGTTTCAGATTTTGATGCTTTGCAACACAGTATGTTACGTCCTTAAGGAGTGTATCCTTGTTTGAAACAGAAAAGATACTGGAGAAGGTATTGGAATGATTCTCAGTAGTATTAAAATGCACCACATTGCAGAACATCTGAAAGGCTTGAGAGGAGTAAAGCATCATGTCTGCAATCTTTGTTTCTAAACAACCTTCTAAACAACAAGTCCTTTCCACTCCTCTTCATGTTGCACACGTGTGCCAAGAAGTAAATGTTTGGGGTTTTCTTTTTATGTGCATTCTTGGTCTGTTTGTTGATAGCATTGTAAGAGATTATTTTATTCTAAAACTGAACATACTGCAATTCAGTAACTAAAATCATGATAACAGGTTTTTGCAGGTATCCCCCATAAAAGTATGAAATGAGTGAAATTTTGTATTTACATAAAAGTCTGCTATACTGCTCTAGAGGCAACATAGAGCTCAAAAGAACCAGTAAAAAACAAACATGAGAAAAAGGAGAACTCTTACAATTGAAGTTTGAAACGTGGTTCTTCTGGGCATGGAAAGATATGGCTTAAAGATAAAAACTGCAGGACAGCAGTGTTTTCCTAAGGAGAAGTAATTAGATGATTTCCTTTATGGAGTTTTAAAAAGCACAGTTACTAACATTAGTGTATTTCTCTGTAGCACCTCTATATGTTTGAGGAGGATCTGCACATAATCAGCTGTTCAGTCAACAATGAAAGGACCTTATTGGGTAAATATGTGTTTTATCATTAATTTTTTTTGGTAAAGATTTAGTTTAGTAGGATGATACATTTGGATATAGAATTACTTAAATCTATTTTGACCTATGTGTTGCCCACAGCGGTTTATGAATTTCAATGGATCCATCATCAGATAATGTAGGTAACAACATAAAGACACAGCCATGACAATATTGCTGTTTTATTAAAACATCTAAGACACACTGACCCTTTGTTCACTTCCTCTGCCTGCATTTGTGCATGCCTGCTACATCTAGAAGAGCTTCTGATGTTCCTTTAACATACATGTTTTTGGTAAAAGAACTGTGATGCTCATTCTTCAAAGATGTTTGATAAGATTAATGTCAAATATGCACACTCACTGTGGTTGTGTTGGTGTTTTCTCACCCCACAGCAATCAGCTTCTGTCAATATATAGAGGAAGAAAGAGCAAGTCAGCTCTTACAGTCAGGTACTGCAAGTGGAATTTTTAATACTATTTGAAATATTGTACCTTCTTTGCTTTCTTTCTCATGTGATTTCTGTTTAGAAAACAAACTTGTATACATAAAAGAATGTAATCTAAAACCTGTTCTTTTTGCAGTATCCAAGTATTTAACCTTGCTAATCGAAATCCATCCCATTAATAATGTGAGAGTCCTAAAGGCTGTGGATAGCTGTGTTCGAGTACAGGTAAAGTATTCAACTAATCTGAAGATAAGCCTTTTTAATCTTCTATGCTAGAGAGAAAACATTGTTTAGTGCAGAAATATCTCATGTTATCTTGCAGCTGTTACAGAGATAATGTTCCCCTGTTTCTTCATAGAAATAAAAAAAATGAAACTTCATAAAATGTTTGGTATAGAATATTTCTCCAAAATGAAGACTGCTTTTTTATTTCTCTTCAGTCTTCCAAAGTTTGCAGTTATAGTGACTGGTGACTATTAGTATGTAATAATAGCTATTTTTATTAATTAAATATCATTAGTGTCTGATTTAATTTTNTTTAGTGCAGAAATATCTCATGTTTTCTTGCAACTGTTACAGAGATAATGTTCCCTTGTTTCTTCATAGAAAAAAAAATTATTAATGTGTCTGATTTAATTTAAAAATACATAAATATCCAGCTAAAAAAACCCCAAAACATTTTAGATAAATATTCTAAACTGCTTCGGTTTTTTACTTACTTTTGTGAAACTTTCTGTATAGTTTCTTTATCCAGTTGAAGGCAGAAATGCTTCTAGAGAAAGTCGTCTCTTGCTAGTTTCAGAAGATAAATGTGAGTAAATATTTTCAAAGTACATTGTCATCCTTTTATTTCAAGATGATTGTTATAGATTATATTTTTGGTAGACTTTTATTGGGAAAGAAAAACAGGAAAAAGAAGGGTGTGAGTTATTCTAGGTATTCTAAAGGTCTTTCGAAAACTGTGTCGTTTACCAGATTTCTTTCAATGTTAACAGAATGGCCATCTTTGTTTACAGTTAGTTGCTTAGCTCATGCATTCATCAATTATCTTTATTTCTAAAAAAGCTTAAATAGACTCTTTATAGCTGCCTACAGAAATTCAGAGCAAATCAATTGACTTAAAGATGGGCTGCCATTTAAGGAGTGAAGTGGGACAAGAATAGGGCAATAGTTCCTTGGATTCAGCTACCATTGCATGTTCAACATAATCTAATGGCAGGGAATGGATAAAGATGGACACTTGGGAAAGGCTGGGGTTTTCCTTCTTATTATAGAGTGAGATGTCTTTTCCCATCCCCTGGGAGAGGCCCATCTTCCCTGAGCTAGACACCAACCTTGAGTAGCTGGGCTTAGGTGGACAGAGCTAAATCAGAAACACAGCATCTGCTGGGAGAATGTTGCACTTCTCATGCAGGCCAGCTGTGGATAACTTTTAGGAATGTTGTGTGGGAAAGGACTGTGAGGAGTGTTCATATTAGGAAGTGAAACAGGTCAGGGATAGTCTCAGAAAGGACATGCAGCTCCACAGACTCTTTCTTTCCACATGTGCTCCTTGGCTTGGTTGGGCACATTCCAGGCATTGCTCTTCAGGCCTGTGCTGTGCTGATATGGGCAGGGAACTGTTTCCACAAGGATGAGGCCACTCTCAGGAAAGGAAGAGGCTCCAGGTCTCTGTGTAGGCACCTGTGCTCATGTGTCACAGATTTCCTCTTACCTGAGTTGAACTTTCCTGGCCCTAAAGTGTTCTTACAGAATTCTAAGAGGTGAGCTTGTTTAATAAGCAGTATAAAAGCATTTAAAAATGTTTGTTTGTAATGATTTTTTAAAATATTTTAAAGATATTGAACAATTTGACATTCATGTTGTTGCAGACGAAGAACACAAAGTGGTAAGACTGAAAATTTTTTGGGTTTGAGGTTTTTTTACCTCAATTCATTTAGCTGAAAGTTTTGAAAGATTTTGTAGTTTTATACTTGCGCAACACAGAGTTTATTAAAGAAAGCATTGATTAGTATGACAACTCATGTAGGGAACCACAAAGCTGATTGAAAAACTTCACACCTTGAAATCTATGAGGAAAATTATTTTACTGGGTTTTTAATGTGTTGCTGAATGCTTCTGTGTGTTAGAAGCTGGAAGTAAATATAGTGTTTATTCATTTTAAAGCCATTTTAAATATTTGCAACCACTGAAAATATTTTCAGAGTTGCCTTCCTAACCTTGTCTTTTGTGAGTCTGTGTGAACCCAGTAAAAGATTCACTTAAAAAACCAAATGAACCAAAGATGTAAAACTTAGATACAGTCTGAGTACAGTGAATGTTCCAATCTGTTTCCCCTCATCTCTTTTTCTGTTTCTAATGTGAATTTGTCATCAACATTTTGTGGATGTTCTGTTTGAAAGA
>VZTZ01045675.1:0-15944 GCA_013400955.1 Drymodes brunneopygia | reverse complement strand
CAAGACCGGAGCGCTGCTGCAGTGCCAGCTTTTATCGTTATAAAACGTGCTGGCGCCAAGTTACTGATCGTTCGGTGGAGGATTTCAGCACATTGCCTTGCGATATTCTCTCCCCCAAAAAAAGCAAATGGAGAAGTAAGGGTCCCAAAATAGATCGACTTTCTTCTCTGGGATTGTCTTTGTCTTGCTTTGTTCTGCTTGAATCAGCTGCGGGGCCGTTGGTGCAGTGTATCTCTTTGTTAGAAATCAGCACCAGATTTCATTAACAGTGTAAACAATTAGCAGCCCTGCTTCTTTTGACGGGCTAATGTTTAAAAATAAATTAAAGTAGATCTGGGATGCCTTTACACTGGGCGTATTTTTTGCTGTGTAATTCATAACGTCATTGTGTTAATAAAATGTCTTCGTGTTCGGGAGTGCTGCCTTAAATGATGGAATGTGATGTAAGAGTATGAAATGACTGTGAAGTACTGAGCATCCGGCTGTCGCTAGTGGGACTGAATTTACATAAAATGTCGTCTTTTCTGGATCGGATCTGCTATAAATGCAAATGCAATTAAAATGTATGGTGCTGCATGTCAACCATTAATCTTCTGCTTCAGGTGTTCCTAAAATTCCATAGCACTGCCTTGCTTTCAGATTTCAAAACTGTATAGAAATGTTAATTTTCTGATCGAATTTCAGTGTTACTGTTCAAGGAATGTTCTTCATAGCTGTTGTTCTCTCAATCGGTGTTTTTTGGTGTCCTATGGAACATAAAAGCAGATGGTGATGACGCTGGAGGTGATCCGCCCGTTGAGGATGCGGCCAGAAGCAGTGGCTGGCGCTGAGATGAGTCTGGGCTTGGAGCAGTGCTGAGAGGGCTTGGGGAGAGGATTGTAGTGGAGCTCCATCCCCATTCCACTCCTAGCAGCTCTCTGGCCATCCACCTCCGTTTCTGCCAGCTGGAACGGACAAGAACCTTGCCAACTGCCCCAGGCTTCCACTGAGCTCGTTTAGGGAGAGGCAGGTGTGGCTGAGCTAGGAAAAAAACTGGAGCAGGGCTGAGAGAACTACAATGCCAGCGCAGCTCTTGTAGTTTCCTGCTCTAGCCACCCTCTTCAAACTGAATCCCTTCTCTGCTTCCTCCTGTTTCTGCCCGCATGTCCTCTGTAAATCAGGGCATATCTTGGGAGGGTCAAAACAGGAGGTGGCAGGAGGGGATAATGAAGCACGTTGTGGGAGAAACGTGGGGAGGTGGGGAGTTTTTTTAACAATGACTAAGTTAAATGGGCATTTAAATGTTGAAGTTAAGTACTTAATGCTGAACTTAACAAGAAAACATTCTAACAGAGATGGAATTGTGTGGTAATGGGTTTGAATTTGTACTGTATTCTGGAAAACTTTGATAGAATGAAACTAGCTTGTAACATGCTTATGTGAATTCTAGTAAAATTGCCTGTACTACCAATTCTAGATGCTTGTTTTTATCATTGTAGTCCCTTTAAAAATATTTCTTTCCATTAGCACCCGTACTAGAATTTGACTATCTCATCTGTGGAGACTGTGGCAAAGAATTCATGGACTCCTACCTTATGCAGCACTTTGATTGGGCAACATGTGATAATTGCAGGTATTACAAATAATCAGGAGAGAGAAACACTATTTTACATAAAGATTGCTGGCTATAATTCAATGAGTTAGTCTTAGGCTGTCAGCAAAGAGATATTTCAGTAACTTTAAAAAAATGTAAATGAAAGTTGACTGATGTGTTTTCCATTATGGAATTGAATCACACATTGTCTCATAAGCCTGCCTTAGGATAGGGAACATCAGTGGGTTTTCATACGACATTATGGAAATAGGATGTCATGAGAGCAGTTGGTGTGTTTGTCAGTGTGAAAATTTATGTCTGGCTGCAAACTGGAGCCATTTGAAAACCTGATGGAACACAAATATCTACTCTCTGAAGTAGAGCAGGCATTAGTAGAGTATTTGCGGTCCTGGTAGTTAACTCCAGTGAAGTTGGTACTTTGATCAGCATGGGCGTGCTGGAAGCACAGCAGCCAAAGGGCAGAGCCCCCATGGGAGGTTACGGGTTGGCCGGCGGGGTAAGCAGGGGTTTGACCTTGAGAGCTCCAGAGCAAGCTCTTTTAACACAGAAAACGCTCCAAAAGCCATCAAGATAACCAGGGCAATGAAAGCAACTGCAGCAGCCAGCTGCCCGTGTGTGTAAGAATGAATCGGGTGAATGAAATAAAATGGCAGTTAGGAGTTTGTTCTGGGAGCCTACCCGTTTACTGCAGGGAGTGGCTCGGGGCGTGCACGTGGTGTCGGCGGTTTGCAGTCATATTGGAGGCAAAGTTCTGTTGTGGAAGTTAGAGTGGGTAAGAAAAGGACGTTAAGGACAGGACTTGGAGCCTGTGGAGTACTTTTCCTTGGGTCCCTCCTCTTGTAGCTGATCGCTGGAGTGTCCTTGGTGCTTTAGCTGTAACTGAACTTTGAATTGTAGTAAAGCTACATTTACAGCAGTACTTCCTTGATGACCGTTGTTAGCACTTAGTGTTTGGCAGATTATTCAGCTCAAGCAATTCAAGTTGTACTTCAGTCAGGATTGCGTAAACGTACTTTTTTCCATTAACTCATAGATGCTGCTGTGGTTACAGAGTTTTTCATTATCTATCTGGTAAAAGCTACAGTCTTTTAAAAAATCTTTATTTTATGGTTCCTCTGCCTACTGTCTTGCATTATAGGAAGAAGTGCTCTGTGTTGCTAATCAGTTTCTGAGATCTAGAAGCATAAGGGATGTGTATATTCTCAGGTGATCTGACCTGTCTCACATTACACATTCTTTCTGTCTTGACCATGTGAGGCTCATACCTCTGTCCTCTTGGATTGCATCTGGGTTAGGTGAATACCTGAAATTATTCATTTTAAGTTTCAGTTATTCCCTCTTGTAAGAAAATAGAAGAAAAACCTTTCTAGAAGAGCAGGCTTCTCAGTCTGTGTTTGCTAAAATGGGGAGAATATTTAGAGACTTAATTTCAGTAAATCTAGTCTGGAGTTTAGCTAGACTGATGGAATCCAAAATTATTTGCATGCATAAAAAACTGAGGGGATTAGGGCTACCTGTATTTCAGGAATGTCAGAAGGGATGGTGACTTAGATGTTAATAACGTGGTTTTAGGGTGTAGCTTTCTCATCATTATTTTACATCTTGCAGAGATGTTGAAGATAAACATAAGCTTATAACCAGGACAGAAGCAAAAGAAGAGTATCTGCTTAAAGACTGTGACTTAGACAAGAGGGAACCAGTGCTCAGATTCATAGTGAAGAAAAACCCTCATAATTCACGATGGGGTGAAATGAAACTTTATTTAAAACTACAGGTATAGAAACTTAATGTGTTTCAGACCTTTTTTTGCCTTCATACAGCTTTGGTTGTCACTTGGTACCTGAATGGTTTTGTCAAAGCTAAGTGTGTTATGTATAGCTTATTATAGTTAAATGGTTGCAGTCCAAATTGTGAAAATGTGTGGTTTTGAAAGCATTTTAAAGATGTTCATTGAGCAGAACTTCAGTGAGTTGCACAATTAAAAGTCACAAAGCACATGGCCCTTCAGCACTACACTGAAGTGCATGGGGCAGCTGCTGCTGTGTGCGGCCCTTTATAGCTGTGTTCACAATTTTGTCCACAGAGGCAGCAGGAAAGGCAACTGCAGTTCCCAGGGCTCTTGTCATTTCTTGTTTGGTACTTTGTAGGAATCATACTGCTTTAGTAAAACATGGGCAGTATTTGAGCTGGCTTTAAGTTTTCCTAAGTTACATCCAGCTGATATTAAGAACGTGTTGCCTCTTCCTGTGGAAGGAGTGCAGTCTTTTGTGAGTCAAGAGCAGAGACAGGTGGGAGGCAGAGGAAGATTGGCTGGTTTATGTATGTGTAGGGAAAAATAAATTTGTAAGTTAGAATAGTTTACTTTTATCGTTTCAGGGAAAAAAAAAGGCATTTATGTCCATTCTGTAGGTAATTAAGCGTTCACTTGAAGTCTGGGGTAGTGAAGAAGCATTACAAGAAGCAAAGGAGCTCCGCCGTGATAGCAGAGAGAAGATGAAACAGAAGAGGTTTGACAAGAAAGTTAAAGGTAAAGCATTAAAATAACGTACTTCAGTACCTGAAGTACAGTTCTGTTTTAACCTGTGTCTGCATCTGATTAAATTACTGAGAAAGCATTCAGTGTGGTAAAATGGAGGTTTTCAAGACTGGGGGTGAGCTTGGAGCAGTCTGGTCTGACCTCATAGCTGACTATTTTGGGCAGTGTTGGACTGCAGGACTGAGGTCCTTTCCAACTTGAATTCCCCTGTTGTCCTGTGGATGTGATGTGACAGAAATCAATTACAATGGTTCATTATAGCATTCTCCAAATTTTTGGGTATGACTCAGAATGTGCCATGGATTGCTCCTGATACTTTTGATTTGTGGAAGACAGGGACTTTTCTGGCAGTGGGTTATAATTCTGTGATAGCCTTCAAGGTGGAGTGACTGTAATGAAGGCAGAAAATGGGTTTTCCTGTTGATCACAGCATTCCTAGCTGCTGTCTTTACTGCACATTGCCATTTGGGTTTTTTCCCTGATAAATTAGTATTTAGAAGAGTATGGATTGGTGAAAGCTTTTGTACCACCTGTAGCATCCTTGCTTTGCTTTGGGGTGGTGTTTTGCAAGGGCAGAAAGCTCAAGCCGGCTGTACTGGTGTTGTCTGAAGGAGGCAGAAATAACCCCTGTCTGGGCCATTGATGTGTGCACTGAAGGACTGGCAGGAGGCTGTGGCCAAGATGCCAGAGAAGTGCAAGTACAGGCCTTAACATGACCAAGTTTGCAGCCTGAATGGCTTGGCTCAAAATGTGACCACATTTTGCTGTTCAGTATTCTTGCCACCCGCTTGCAACATCCGGATAATATCTTGGGCCCTGCTGCCAGCTTGTGCGCTCTAGAGAACCCGCAGATTTCACTGCGGATGCTGCAGAGGCAACTCATATTATTGGGCATAAAGCTTAGAGAATGCCAAGTCATTTGGGAGGCTTACTGTGACCTGAATGAAAATGACTCTTACTTGGTCATGTAAAATAAATGAGGTGTTCTATAAAAACTTTTCCTTTGCATTCCAACGACCCCTTTTGGATACCTTTGGATGGCTTTGCGTAAAAAGGCAACAAGCAACATGTCCTTAGTCCAGATGGAAAATCTTTGCCTGTGAGATGATCCCATGACAGTGTAGTTCTTGGCCTTTGAAATATGGAAACAAGGTGAGGATTGCAAGGCAAGTCAGAGCTTGTTCTTGCAAGAGCAGATTCTTTCCCAGAATTTGTGGAAGACAGGCAGCAAGCATATTGTCATCTGTAGGCCTCAGGAAGTTGGTTAGCTTGAGTTTTATTAAACATTATTTAAGAATCATTAAAATCTTAAAATTTTTCTTGTATTTCTTACCAGAACTCCGCCGTGCCGTGAGGAGTAGTTTGTGGAAGAAAGAAGCTAGTATCCACGAACATGAATATGGACCAGAAGAAAACATTGATGAAGATACCTATAAAAAAACATGCACTGTATGTGGCCATGAATTAACTTACGAGAAGATGTAGTGTTAACCTGTTTTTTTAATTTTACTTTGTTTTTAATGATATTTTGTATTAAAGTCAAATAAATGCTAATTATGAACAAGCTATTGCCTTCTATGAAGCGTATTTTTCCGTTGCAAGAAGCTCTGTGAAGAACACTAGGCTTTGGCTTTTAAGCTAGATTTTAGGGTAGAATATTGCAACACTTCAACAATTGGTATCTTCTTGGTCAAAAGATAAGTTTGTATCATTGTTCTAGATGCACTGATGAAATGAAGGTGAACTTTCTGCTTCCATCGAGAGGAAGGCTCCCTGTTTTTCTCCTGACTGTTGTCTGGTTTTCAGTTACTGGTCATGGGCAGGCAGAGGGCAACAAGCTGATAGAGCAGCACTTCTTGTGGTGGGAGACCATATAACAAGGCAGGTTCTCCTTTGGCTTGGACACACAACTCTGTAAAGGAGAATTCTCTTGAAAGAAAAGCTGCCTGCTTCCTTGAGAGGTTCTGTTACATCTCTACCGTATTTTGCAGGATAGAGTCAGGTGTATTCTCTACATCTTTTTTTTTTTTTTCCAACTTTTGAACCAGAGACCAAGGCAAGGGTCAAGACCTGTCCTTGGGGTAAGAGGCAAGTGGCATTCCATGGTAGAGCTCTTTTAAATGCATGTGAATGATGTGTGCCTTCAGTAGACGGTGAACTTACTTCCCAGTTTAAATTTCAGATTCTCATTCTTGCAGCTGTTGGAGAATGCATGTGGAAATTGGTGAAGTGAAGGAACATGTTCTGGGATAGTGGCTCTACATTTATTTACCACTGTAAATATGGCAGATTTCAGGGCAGTCTCTGGAGACTTCCTTTGTGAGCCTTGGCCACTGGCTTTGCAGAACTGAAATTTTCAGTAGGAAAACCATGACATACTCACCATTACAGAAATGTGGTGGGATGACTCCATAACTGGAGCGTTGTAATGATGGTCTTGAGCTCTTCATAAGGGACAGGCAGGGGAGAAGAGGTGCTGAGGTGGCTCTGTGCATTAGGGAGGGGTTTGACTGTACTGAGCTCAAGGGCAGGAATGATAAGAATCGGGGGGAAAGGCCAGCAAGGCAGAGATCCTCGGGGGCGTCTGGTACAGACCACCCAGCCAGGACAAAGGGGCAGATGAAGTGTTCTATAAGAAGATTGCTGGTGTTTCACAATCACTGGCCCTTGTTCTTGTGGGAGACCCTAATTTGTGGGATGTCTGCTGAAAACACAGGGGAGGGGAGGCAGTCTAGGAGGTTCCTAGAGAGTGTGGAAGACAAAGGACAGCTGGGAAGTGAGCTGTCCTGGTTCTGGCCAGGGCAGTTATTTTTTGCAGTAGCCAGGAGGGGCATAACCCAGAGGCGGAGGTTATCCTGTACCACCTCACACCATAGACAAGGGGTGGGCAGAAGGGGGTCCTTTCCAGTCAGGGTAACATCGGGTTTCACAGGGTGGGCATTTGTGTGTGAATTGATCATTTTTCTTGCACACTGTATTAGTATCAGTATTAATATTGATACTGTTCATTTCTTACCTCATTGCGGTTTCCAGTAAATTGTTCTTATCTCAACCCTTGGCCTTTACCTTTTGTGCCTCTAATTCTCATCCACTTCCTTCTGGGGGGAGTGAGCACGTTGTGCATGGTTTGGAGTGTTTCAGTGGAAATGCTAAACTGGGGAACACCATTCCTAAACTACACCATGAGCATACCAGGGGCGGTGGCCTGGTAGATCTGCTGTTAACAAACAGAGGAGGGCTGGTGGGAGATGTGGAGGCTGTCCTGGGCACAGCAAGCAACGATGAAATGATAGGGTTTTTAACCCTTGGTAAATAAGGAACNAGGGGAGCAGAGGTGTTGAGGTGGCTCTGTGCATTAGGGAGGGGTTTGACTGTACTGAGCTCAAGGGCAGGAATGATAAGAATCGGGGGGAAAGGCCAGCAAGGCAGAGATCCTCGGGGGCGTCTGGTACAGACCACCCAGCCAGGACAAAGGGGCAGATGAAGTGTTCTATAAGAAGATTGCTGGTGTTTCACAATCACTGGCCCTTGTTCTTGTGGGAGACCCTAATTTGTGGGATGTCTGCTGAAAACACAGGGGAGGGGAGGCAGTCTAGGAGGTTCCTAGAGAGTGTGGAAGACAAAGGACAGCTGGGAAGTGAGCTGTCCTGGTTCTGGCCAGGGCAGTTATTTTTTGCAGTAGCCAGGAGGGGCATAACCCAGAGGCGGAGGTTATCCTGTACCACCTCACACCATAGACAAGGGGTGGGCAGAAGGGGGTCCTTTCCAGTCAGGGTAACATCGGGTTTCACAGGGTGGGCATTTGTGTGTGAATTGATCATTTTTCTTGCACACTGTATTAGTATCAGTATTAATATTGATACTGTTCATTTCTTACCTCATTGCGGTTTCCAGTAAATTGTTCTTATCTCAACCCTTGGCCTTTACCTTTTGTGCCTCTAATTCTCATCCACTTCCTTCTGGGGGGAGTGAGCACGTTGTGCATGGTTTGGAGTGTTTCAGTGGAAATGCTAAACTGGGGAACACCATTCCTAAACTACACCATGAGCATACCAGGGGCGGTGGCCTGGTAGATCTGCTGTTAACAAACAGAGGAGGGCTGGTGGGAGATGTGGAGGCTGTCCTGGGCACAGCAAGCAACGATGAAATGATAGGGTTTTTAACCCTTGGTAAATAAGGAACAGGGTCAACAAAACCTCTGCCTTGCATTTCTGGAGGGTGGGCCTTGGCCTATTCAGGACACTGGTTCAGAGAGTCTCTTGGGAAACAGTCCTTAATAAGCCTGGCCATGCTTTAAGGAGGAAATCTTGAAAGTCAGAGGAGCAGACTGTCCCTGTGTGCTGATGATGAGCCATTGTGGAAAAAGACCAGCCTGGTCTTCCTGTTCATCCTGCTTTTGCTGGAACTCAAGGAAAAGAGGTTATGATCTTTGAAAGAAGGGCAGATAACTCAAGAAGAGTACAAGGACGATGGTAGGTCATGTAGAGAGAAAATCAGGAAGATGAAAGCTCAGCTGGAACTCAATCTGGCCACCACCATGAAATATGAAGTGCTTTTATAAATACTTCAACAACAAAAGGAGGGTCAAGGAGAATCTCAATCGGTTATTGGATGCATGGGGGGACACTGTCATTGTCAGAATGAGGAAAAGGTTGAGATACTTGGGGTCTTTGCCTCAGTCTTTAACAGAAACACCAGTTACCCTTGGGGCAACCAGGCCCTGAGCTGGTACACAGGGACAGGGAGCAGCACTGTAATCCAGGAGGAAGTAGTTAGTGACCTGCTGAGCCATTAGACCCAAGTCCATTGGACCAGATGGGATTCACTCAAGGGCACTGAGGGAGCTGGCAGAAGAGCTCACTAAGCTGCTCTGCATCATTTATCATCAGTCCTGGATAACCAGGGTGCTCTGGGATGAATGCGTTGGCCAATGTGATGCCTATCTACAAGAAGGGTTGGAAGGAGGATCCATGGACCTACAGGCCTGTCAGCCTCTGTAGTGGGATGGGACAGATAATTTTGAGTGATCACACAGCACATGCAGGAAAACCAGGGGGCTGGGCCCAGCTATCACAGGTCTGGGAAAGGTAGGTCCTGCCTGACCAACCTCATCTCCAGGTGACTTGCCGAGAGAATGGAGGAAAGGCTGTGGATGTCATCTACCTAGAGTTCAGCAAAGCCTTTGACACTATTTCCCATGGCATTCTCCTGGAAAAGCTGGCAACCCATGGCTTGGCAGGCACATTTGTTGCTGAGTTAGAAACTGGCTGCATGCCAGGCCCAGAGAGTGGAGGTGAATGGTGTCATATCCAGCTGAGGGCTGGTCACCAGTGGTGTCCTGCATGGATCAGTGTTGGGGCTGGTCTTGTTCAACATCTCTATTGATGATCTGTGTGAGATGGACTCTACTCTCAGTAAATTCACTGCTGGTACCAAACTGGGTAGGAGTGTTGAACTGCTGTGGGGCAGGAAGGCTCAGCAGAGGGATCTGGACAGTCTGGATCCATAGGCTGAGACCAGTGGTATGAGGGTCAATAAGGCCAAGTGTCAGGTCCTGCCCTTGCGTCAAAACAACCCCATGCAGTGCTACAGGCTGGGGCAGAGTTGTTGGAAAGAGGCCCAGTGGAAAAGAGCCTATGGGTGCTGGCCAGCATTTGACTGGGAGCAGGCCCAGGTGGCCAAGAAGGCCAATGGCATCCTGGCCTGAATCAGCAATAGTGTGACCGGCTTGGCACTGGTGAGGCCACACCTCAAGCTGTGTGTCCAGTTCTGGGCCCCTCAGTTCAGGAGGAACATTGAGGTGTTGGACTGTGCCCTGAGATGATTGATGGAGCTGGTGAAGAGCCCAGGAGCAGCTGAGGGAGCTGGGGGTGCTTAGCCTGGAGAAAAGGAGGCTCAGGGGTGATGTTACACTCTCCGCAAATCTGAAAGGAGGTTGTAGCCAAGTGGGGGTCAATCTCTTCTCCCAAGAAACCAGTGACAGGACAAGAAGACATGGAGCCTCAACCTGCGCCAGGGGAGGTTTAGGTCAGAAATCAGGAAGACTTCTTTACAGAAGGGGTGACTTGACATTACAATGAGCTGCTCAGCAAGGTGGTGGAGTCACCATGCCTGGAGGTGCTAAAGGAAAGACTGGACACAACATTTAGTGCCATCGTCTAGTTGTAGTGATGCTCAGTCATAGGTTGGATTTGATGACCTCAAATGTCTTTTCCAGCCTAATGGACTCTGTGGTTTTGTTAGAGACAAGGTGCCTGGGAAGGGCAGATGATGCTCCCAAAGACAGGTCTTCACTTTTCCTACTCTGCAGCTAGGTAGTAACCTGCCTGCCCACCAAGCAGAGGATTTAGGGCCTTGCGAGACCTAAGGAAGTGGTAAGGAGACTTGGCTAGAAGAGGGAGGCAGGTGCCAGCAGGGCTTTTGGAGGTAGTCTTCCATGTCATGGTTTCTCAATCCAGTGCTGTCTTGGGCTCCTGAACTCCTCTCTGAGGCAGATGGGGGTGGTCACGGACTGCTACCCTAATGTGGGCACGCTGCAGCATCCACCCCACCCCGCAGCAAGCACCACCAGCCAGCCCACACCCTCCCAGCCTCCTGCAGGAGGACAAGAGGTGGCAAGGGAGAGGAGAATTTCTACATCAGCCCCTCCTTGCACCTAGCAGCACACAGGCTTGCCTCACATGGCTGCAGGTAGGGGAGCACGTTAGACCAGCTGTAGTGCAAGGAGGTGAAGGCTTAGGTTAAAGTCAGGGTACCAGCACAAGTGCTGGGAAACAAAACTGCTACAAACCCCTCTGCATTTAACAACAGCATAACCCAGTACGACTACTTTGCTTCCGTGTCCCCCAAAGAATTTGGACAAACACTCTCAGCAGCAACCTGCTTCACCTTCATTTATTTTTGTCTTTACGTGTGCATTTTTTTCCAACCACATCACATTTCTACAGCATCTTTACACTATCCACCACTTCACATTTCAGCAGTTCCAAGTTTCTCCGGTTAGCTGCTGGTATCACTACGTAAGCATTTCACTCTCTTTCCTATAGATCCGGGCAATTTCCCAGACAAGTCAGGTGTACACCATGACACCTAAAAGAAGGTGAAGGTGTCCGACGGACTCAAGAAACACAATCAAAGCCCATGCTCAAAGCTTGGCATGATTGGAAGTTAAATCAATTTTGAAAGACATTGCTATTTGGTTTTAAAACACAGGATTACACTCAAGCATTTGCAGCTGTATCCCCAGCATCAGTATTTGTCAAGGCTCAAAGAAAGTTACAGGTTTGCAAGTTTTAACTGCATTACCAGTTTTACAGAGTCACATTTATAGTCAGAACCCTCACCATTAGTTAATATCAGAACTGATACTGACCAGAGCCAGTGAAAAAACTATCAAACTCCAATTAAAACCTTTAAAGTATTAAATGTTTCCTAAAAATAAAAAAAAACCAAGAAATCCTATTTGATTACTCAAGAACATTAACAGAGAAAGATCTGAAGCATAAGTCCGTGCATGACTGACAAAATCCTTGCATAAAGCAAATTTACAATAACAGTATACACCCTGAAAGAATGGGGGAGGGGGAATCAGTCAAGTCAGAAAGGGCAAGCAGAAAAAGTAGAAGTAACAGATCTAAGTCTATGAGGATATATCAGATTGCTACAGGCCACACACAAAATTAGATGAACAGTAAAAGCAAAATGTTCCATTTTTTACCCTCCTTGCTTATTCAGGAGGTCATTGGTCAATATACAGATGAAATGCATTTCTAGGTATAATACCTCAAAAAATAATTTGCACAGGAACAAAATTACTCAAAGCACGTAATTTCCTAAGCTAAAACTAAGTAGCACTGGGTATGAAATTCTTTAGAACATTCACCTGCAAAATGAAGAGACCATAAACAGCTTGGAAGCCCCCTGCACGCTGACTGACTTGAGCACCTAAGGCAGTCTTAGCCATTCACTGCTGCTCACCGTGGTACAGAACACTCTGGTTTGGCTTTGTTACTGGCCTAACTCAAAACTAAGCCTGCTCTATTTTCAGTTGTGTTCTCCCAGTCTAAGCCTCCTGTAATGAATCACTTAATTCGGCAATAAAACGCTTCCTGACAACATGGGAGCAACATGCTGCTGTCACATTTTAAAGCAATGGAAGCGTAGCAGATGCAGCAGTTGTTGCCAAGCCAGATGAGGTGAGAGCACTTGGTTCCTCCACTGTCACTAAACAGAAGGATTTCTGACATTCTGCAGGCCTGCAGGCCCAGCCCAGCACAAACGTGACAGTCCAATGAGTTATAGGCTGAAAGAAAAAAAAAAAAGCTCAGCACTGTCCTGTCCCCTTCCTGACATCTGGAGCTGGAGCTCCCAACACCCAGGTAAGGCTTGCAGCATGGAAGTCAGAAGTTTGTTCTGCTCCAACTCTTGCTTACTGTCTCTATTTATCAGTGAAGACTGCTACCAAGAGCAGTTCAGGATTTCTTGACCACAATGCAAAAAGAATTGCATTTTTCAGAAGTGGTCCATGAAGCTTCTCTGCTGACTGTTTATAGATACTGTAATAAGACACTAGACAATACATTTAAAAAACGTATTTCAATTGTATTACATGTTCTTTCAAACTGTGAAAATCTATCTGGCTTGGTAATAAAACAAATTTATATGCTCTACGCTACTTTGAAAAAGTGTTTCACATGCCCAAAGTTAAGACAGTATTCCTATGTCATATACTAGAGAACTTCCCACACTGCTCACTGAGAAGGTGCATCCCCTTTCATACTCACAAACCACTACAAATTGTTCCTCATTTCTACAGTAATTTTGATTTAAGCGACAGGCAGAGGTAACAAATTCAATTGCTTGGGGTTGGCTTTTTTTGTTGTGAGGTTAGGAGTTTTTTTGGGGGAAGGAGTGTGCCTGGTTTTATTTTTACATAGGCAAGAGGGGAGAAATAAAATTACTATCAAGAAGCGAAGAGTCAAGCTAAATTAAAAGACAACAAAAAGAATTAATACTTTACTTCACAAATATCCCCTATTTGTCATATCTTTTAAGGCTTATGATGCTTACACAGTTTGTTTTTTTTTTTTTTAGAATACTCTATTGTTTTACATAGGAGCACATGAAAGCCAGTTTTAGTCAAAAAATTCTTCCATCCCCATGTTAAGTTTTGCCATTAAAAAAAAATTAAATTCACTAAAGTCCTGCAGAGAAGACTCTGTCCGTGAATGATCCCTCAGGCCTGCAGAGCACAGAACTGCTGAAACACAGCCAGAATGTGGTGGTCCAGTTCAGCTGTAAACAGGAGGTTCTCTAGCGTCACCATGTACTGCTGGATTATCTGGTGGTGCTGGCAGATAAAAAAAACAAAAACAAACCACATATGTTTACTGTTTTTGTATTTATATCGGAATAGGCACACAAGTCAAGATATGTAAGAACCACAAATGTTCTTTTATCTGAATCGTTTAGCACAACTGATTTCCACAACATAGCAGCCATGGATAAGAAAAGCATAATGTAGAGCCACTGCTGACTGCAAGAACGAAGCCTGCGCTGAAATCCTGACCTGTGCTCCCTGTAACTCTTCACTCCTGGATTCTGAACTGGGTCCAGGACACAATGACACTGCAGTACCTTAGGAGAATCATGGTATTTCCTTTCTACTGAAGACCCATCTACTACCAGGGAACATCCCAAGGGAGAATTACACCACCCCTCCCACTCTTCAACACATCTTGTGCTCACACAGGTGTAACTTCCTGTAACTAATCACTTTCATCCAGCCACCTGTGTGTATTAACTGATTTATACAGACAAACATTCAAAATTTATGTTTAATAGATACCTACGCACCTCAGTAAATAGAATCCTGCAATATTTTAATTCACTTATTTAAAACGTGTCTGTTTCAGCATTCTTGTTTGTTCAGAACTTTGCCCTTACTAAAAGCACAGTTAAGTGGAAGTTGGTGAAATTCATAATCACATGTTGAAATGTTTTTGCAGTACGCTTACAGTGAGGGAATTCTCCACTCAGGATCAGTCACTCCACCAGACTGTAGAAGAGATTTGGCCAGAGCCAGAGAGCTGTGACCTGGCCCCACACCAGCCTCTGGGGAAAAATGTGCTGCTGCCACCTACTGCTACTCTCGTGGAGCGCTCAGCACTCCATTAACGGAGCTTTCCCAATCCAACATGGCCCTGCCAACACCCTTCCAAACCGAGAAATGAAACTTACCTGCAGGAAGATCTGCTGCAACCTCTCTATACAGCTCTTGTACCAAGGTGTAAATACATCAATTCCACCAGTCTCGCAGCGCACCAAGTGCTCCGTTAACAACATAATGAAACGCTGCAGTAGAGAGGAAAAAAATCCAAACTTAGTCTCATCAAATTAAAGCAGAATCCTAACCTCAGGTAAGAGGATCTGGGTGTCAGAAGCTTTGAACAGCACTGTGAGAATAATTATTTTGCTTGGCAAATACTGAATTTAGCATGAAAATAAACCAGTTACCTTCTGGTTGTTCAGGAAACTGTGTGCAAGCAGAACTCCTCTGCTCCTAAGCACTTGAAACTCATCAGATCCTGCCCAGAACCAGTCTTTGCAGAGGGATGATCTGGATTGACTCTAACCCACAGTAAACTAATCAACCCCTCTCCATATTCTAATACCAAGGAAATGCCCAAGATAGTAGTGATTCTGAAAGCTAATAAATCAAGTAACTCCGAAACCTAAACTAAGAAGGGACTTTGACCATCATTACCTGGAATATAACAAGAAAGAGATTCTTCTGCTCGCTCTGGGCTGACTCTACTTTTTCCTGCAAGCGCTCTATCTGCTCTTCCAGCGGTCCATCCTCCCGATCAGTGCTTCGGTCGTCATCGTCATCATCGTCATCACTGTCTCGCTGTAAATAACAACAATACAGGACTTAACCAACGATTTGGCAGGTGTGGATACCGTTCATACCCTCCAGTTCCGCGTGTGAAAAGGCCTGCAGAGCAACTGAGGAGCAGTACGCAATTCTGGATAAAAATTTGGAAGGACAGATGCCAATACGGGAAAGCCTTGGAAAAAAATTATTAATACCAAGATTTCTGAGAAACTAGAGCAAGCATAAAGATTTATCAGAATTAACAGGTTTTCCTCTAGGAAGGCACGGTGGCTCACAGCCCAGCTGAGGTGCCCCTACACCAGGGCACACAGCATGGGCAACAAGCAGGAGGAGCTGGAAGCCACTGTGCTGCTGGACAGTTATTTTTATGGACAATTTATTTATTATGAACTTGTTTTTCTAGTCCTGAAACTTGGCAGGGTGGATCCCATGACTGGAGTGTGGCTAACATGGCTACAGGCTGCTCAGAAGGGACACGGGAGGAAGGAGGGGCAGAGGCCTTGCCCTCTATATCAGGAGTTGGATTGAGTGTGAAGAGTCTCTGAAGAGCAGCCATGAGCAAGTTGAAAGCTGGTGGGAATGATTCAGACTGAGGCAGCAAAGGGAGCCCTTGGTCGGTGTCTGTGCCCTGGTCAAGGAGAGCCCACGGATGGAGCTTTCTTGCTCCAGCTACAGGAGGCACTGTGCTCATGGGCTCCTGTGCTGCTGAGGGACTTCAACCACCCCTGCACACGCTGGAAAAGTGGCTGTAGGTAATCCTTGAGATCCCTGGAATGCACGGAGGATAAATTCCTGACCCAGGTAATAGACAGCCCTACAACAGGGGAGGTGCCACCAACACAAGGGGGCTAATGGGGGATGTCAAGTCAGTGTTCATGCCTTGGTGGAGTTCACCAGTCCTGAGGGATATGGGTCAG
>VZTZ01045673.1:0-19528 GCA_013400955.1 Drymodes brunneopygia | reverse complement strand
CAGAAGTCTACAGTCTACCATTTAGTTACTTTTTGTGACTATTCTCTAAAAATGCAGATCTTTCCCATACTAACAGACCAGCTATTTGTCACAGTAACAAGTTTAGATATGATATTGCAGTCTCCTCTGCAGGCTGCACTGATCCTTAGTTCCTCCTTATCAGGAAAGTTATTCCCATTACTGCAATTTAAAAGAGAGGTCTTAGATCTCTGCTCTCCTGGGGCATCCTGGATTGAGCTGGGATAAATGGTTACAGAAGGGTGAGGGGTTACCTGCCTGGGTCCTGGAAAGCAGTAAAATTTTTATCCTTCTCTTTGCTCTAGGATCCCTGGGGCATGCTGTAACTGACAGCTGAAAAATTCATAGGGCAGCAATATTTTATCTCCTTATCACATCAAGAAGGTGGATAGCCAAAACTGACTGGGCTACCCAGTCAAAATATAGAGCCAATGGAGTTCAGGGCAAGTTTATGAAATGCGATGAACTGAAAATATGGGATCAATAGATATCAAATTTCTTCTTGCAGAGGAAATTCAGTTGCCTCTTGCAGAAACGGAACCTGGGATAAAACAAGCTATAAATCTATATAACAAAAAAAAAAATCTGCAATTGGCTCCATACAATTAACCCTGAGGCCTACAATGCAAACATATCTTCATTTCAATGAAGTGTCTTGCAAATGGTTACATTTCTAACCTTTGTAATAGTGCCCTCAAAAAACAAGTAGATGGAATTATCAATGACCAAAGATTACAGCACAAGGATATCAGTATAGTCAATCTAGTATCAGTTTCTGAAGAATAAGATAAAACTGCCTGAACAAGGCAGTTAACTTTATTGTTATTATATTTTGTTCACATAAAATGATTGAAAATATATTGTCATTAGATGAGTCCAAGATCATTTTTTTACTCCAGGTTTTTCAGTTTGCACATGAAAATGGGGAGAAAAAACCCAATTATTAACATGATTTTAAGGAAAATTTAGCTTTCTCACAGAAAGCAAACCTTGAAGCACTCTGAAACTGATACTCTGAAGTCCTGGTGTTACACATGAGAAATGGCAATCAGCCAGATTCTTACAGCAAAGAACTCTATTGGCATTATCTGTGAGAATGCTGCTGTTATATCTACTCTCTTTTCAGCTAGTGTAACAGAAACTATAGAGCTCAATCTGCATTCTAAAAATTCATTTGGGGCAGCTCCCAAAAGCTGAACTAAAACAATGAGAGGAACTTTCAGAGTTTGCTCTTGCTCATTTTCACATTTAACTCCAAAAAGTAATTTCTGAAACATAAAAGGAACAGCCACATAAATTGTTTTGCACCCCAGAATGAAGGTGTCCATTACCAAGGGTACATGAATCATGTGTCAAAGGGTTACCTGCAGTGCAAGACAAAATACGACAGATTATGCAATATTTATTGCAAAGCAAGAATGTGGCCTTATGTAACAGCAAATGGGGCAGCTGAGCAGAATTCTATCTGTAGACAGACAGAAATATTAACAGCATGATAATGCCAATGCAAGGACATTTGCATAATTTGCAACTGTGAAAAATAACAATTTATAAGTTTCTGCCCATGACTATCATTTCTGTAACTAAGTAATTGTTAAAATTTCCAATAAATGCTCCAGCATATGTTCAACAAATTGCTATCAAGATATTACCAGATTTATATTTACTCAAAATTATTCCCATAATAATGATAAGATACTAAAATTTCCTTGCTTTTCCTATTACCTACTTTCCTTTTCCTATTACCTAGCTAAAATATGCCTTTTAATGATTTTGAGGCTGCCAGTTGTTTCTAAGTTATTGTAAACCCAAAATGAAAGACTAACTTATTTTAGTTTTTTTCACAATCTTAATAAATTTTAAAAAAATAGATCATGCTAGACATTTGCAGCAGTGCAACTGGATTACTAATGGGAATAAGCATGCTTCTTCTGTCCTTAAAATGAAGTTCACTTTTCAGATCTGACTTCTTCAGCACAAAATTGCTGCTAACAAAAACAGTATTGAATTATTGCAAAGACATACATTCATGAAATTAGGAATCTCCTTTATGAGTGGGACACATCTGAGATAACAGAATTACCGCAAGAGCCAATTTACAAGAATTTTAAAAAGCCATGACACATTTTTGATTCTCGTCTTAGGGAATTACGAAGCACAAGATCTAGTAAAAGAAAGAACTTAATTGTGACACAGGTATGGTATTTTTACTTAGATTCCTTTTTGTTCACAATATTTCATAGCATCACATAAGGGAGGAATGTTCTATGTTGTTATTACTTATGTCAAATTTAGGTATATCAGGGTATCCTATTGTTACTGAGGTAGGATTTACCTTGGTTAGAGCTTTTGAAAAAGTGAAAAATTGGTTTTTAATGAGTCTTACAAGCAGAAGATTTAATAACCAGCAAAAATAGATAAACTTGGGTAAATAAGCAGCTTGGGGAAAACTTCTATTTCTTTAAAATAGTATAATTTTTCTTAAGTATTTCAAAAATTTTCACCTGATTATTTTTATTCACTATTCAGGAAGCACATTGAGTGAAATATGAAATTTGCTTATGTGCTGCTTTTAAATGCATGGAATGCATCTCTCACTCTTCCTAGCAGTCCTCTTTGCATCTGCCCTTCTTTCTGTTTAAAGCCCTTCTTTTACTATGAGCTGAAGATACTTCATAAGATTATTTTCAAACTCCACATTCACGTTTTCCATTTATGACAACCAGAAACACTAAGAAATTGTAGAAAGAGCAGTGCCAGCATCAGTAAAGTTCCTCAAGGACAAGAGCAGCAGCTGGAGTCACTAACTAGAAGGGTTTACTCTGGCCACAGAACAGCTAACTGCTTTTAATTGCTGTCACAAGCTCAATCCAGTCTCCAGAGGAGAAGAGGAAAGGATGGGTATGGAGAGGAAGACGGAGTTTACAGCTGCAGACAGATATTACAGCTGATTCTTACTCCTCCATTCTGGTAGGACTGAACTGCAGCTGCAAGGAATCACACAAAGACAGATGGCCCCTCAGAAGAGAATTACCTTTTCAAAAAGTTTAATAAAAATAAATATGGTGATTTGAGAGTATGATACAAGAAGTTTCTCTGCCACCTTTTTCTTGCCCAAAGAAAGCCAGCATCTAGTGGAAGGCACTGGTCCCTAGACACTCAACAATTCCATTCTTAAACAGGCTCTTGTAGTGCCTTTTCAAAAACAGCATTTTCTGTATTCACAAGCAGCTTTGATGGGCTTTTTTGCTTTCACAGAATGAAGGGCTCTGTATCTGTCAGCTTCAGATGGACTAGTTTTCAACTCTACACGGGCAAGGACAGAAACAATTTGCACTTACTAAGACAGTTCTTTCAACAAAGTCTGGAAGATGAACCCCACCGATGAAGACAGAGGGAGCAGCTTGCATCATTAAGCATTGCCCATTAGATGACAGCTCCTGCATCCTCATTTGTTTAAGAAGAAATTTCTCTTTCCGTATTTTCTACCCTGACTTTATACTGGAATATCTCTAGCTCAAATATCTTTCCCTACTAGTCAGTTACAGAAGTTACAGAAATCGTGCTTGGTAAGAAGGACTTTCTGGCCAGATAAAACTAGTCGTTTTTTTTCAGTTCATACACAACCTGGTAACACAGAAGATACTGCAGATATCAGATTTAGCATTTAGATGCTAACATCACCCTTTGTGATGTGCATGTGTTATGAATTTTAAAGCATTTTGAAATCTAATAGGGATGTAGCTTTCTTTTCTGGAAATTTAATTGCCATTGAGGATGGACATTAAATGTTCTAAGGTGAAGAGTTCTCTACAATGGCCAGGAAGACAAATGTATCAGAAAACTGAAACAAAAATGTACTGTGAATGTAATCTAAGAATTATATTACTGAGATGGTTAGGTCTTTATTTGATTATTCATTCAAATTCATCTCCCTTTCTAAAGTTTTTTTGTTTCTCAGAATCTCATCTGAAATTTAATGGAATAGTATATATTTATTGCTCTAGCATTTTGCACTACTACATTGCTCTTATTTAAGAAGGATTATTTAAATTAATAAAAAATGTTATGCTTATTTCCACCAACACAGGAGGGAAAATAATCACTGCAAGGGAAGAGAATTAATTAAAAAGAAACGTTGTTATTATACTTAATTTGACAGGAATCAAGATTCCTATTCTTGGACTAAAGGAAATATTTTCAATGAACAAAATAGGCAGATGATATCAAGTATAACTTCATTCAAATACAACAAAGATCCCTTAATCTCTAATGTTTATTTTACCCTTCCTACAAAAAATAACTTGTCATGTACCCAGTCCTGGCAAAGAGAAGTTCTGTTGGTAAAATCATGTTTTACCAAGTTTAAAGGCATTGATGTCAGTAAAATAATATAGGCAAATACTGTATAGTTAGTTAAAGTTATCTTCAGTCTATTATAATTACAATAATTCCTGCTCTTCTCTTCTTTGAAGCAATCTCTAGATGAGATTATGAGATAATGAGCATTAAAAGAAAACTAGAAAGCAACCATATCCTTGCCAGCAGCTCCATCTCCACATACAGCCTTCTCAAGAGCACAGCAAAAGAATATAGGATTATTGCCTTACCTCAATTTTTTCCCATATGGTTTCATAATTCTCTTGATGTTGTATATCTTGCATCAGTTGATGCTTTAAAGCTGATTTATTTGAAGAAGTCTCATTCCCAGTGGGCTGAGTGACAGCAGTCCTTTCTGACTTTTCTTCAATGTATTTTTTAATGCAAGATACAGGCATAGAAAGATCTTCATCAGAGGGAATATCACTGAGAGGCCCAGATTCAATACTGTCACCTAAGGAGGATACTATATCACTTGAAGAACTTGGTGAAATTCTACCCCTTTTTTTGTGCTTTTTTGTCTGGTATGTTGGATACAATTCTGAATCTGAATTCATTTCTGACAGCTCCCAGTCATCAATGTTTTGAATGGTTTCTCTTCTGGGCTTTTGGGGCAGCAACTTTGTCAAATTTTCTAGTTTTAAAGCTAATACTTCAGTCTGTTTGAGATGTGAAGGAAGTGCTAAATATTCATCAGATCCATACCACACCTCACTGTCCTTAGTGGCTTTTTGAGTGTAGTGTGGTGTTGAGGATAAGCTTTTATTTTTCTTTCTTCTCAGTAGAAGAGGGGATGAGTTGGAAAGCTCAGAACCAGCTGAAGAAGCACTTTTTTGGCTACATGTTGGTGAACTGAAGGGCTCAGTTTTACCTTGTGATTGCCCATTTGGATCTCTCTGGTTACAAGAATCTGACGATGCAGAAGAATCTGTCTCCTCCAGAGATTTAGAATTATGAGAAGTAATTCCATTCTGTAGAGAAGAGCACCCTCTTTTTTTGACTTGGGCTGATGGAGATGTTTTACACATACCGCCAGGTGTTCTGTCAGTTTTCACTTTCTCTGGAGAATCATGAGACTTCTTGTGCTTTGATTTTTCTTTACAGGTGTAGAAAGCAGACTTTCCTAGAATTATGGGACTGTCTATAAAGTGATTATTTATTGGGTGCTCAAGATTTTTATCACTTATTGTATTTAAGCAGTCGTATGACTGACTAACTGCAGAGGGACTGTTAGTATAGGGCGACTGTAAAGCGAGGCAAAGCTTGGACCTGTCTGGTGGATCTAACAGTGAGGGTGTACTTCTACTCATTTCATTTTTAACTATTTGAGAGATTTGCCTTTTTAAATCGTTGGCTTCCATATAATCCTTAAACACATCATCTTTCAGAAACAGACCTCTTTTTGGCAATGTAGGCTGCGTAGGAGAGTCTTCATTATAGTTAAAGCAGTCTCTTATGGACCTCTTAGGTGTTGAATTTTCACAGTGAGAGTGTTTGATATTTTCACCAGTGTGCTGTGAACGGTTGCACTCTGGATTCTTTGCTATGGAAACTGCTTTGCTGTCAGCAGGTAAAACACCATTTTCAGAGCAAGGTCCTTTAGAAAGAAAGGAATTTGCAGAAGGAGATGCTAGTGAGAGATCATTTGATGCTTTCTTGTCTTTGCTTTCTTCTCCATCTTCTGCTGAAAGAGGTACATGTTCTTCTTTCTCCTTCAATGCTTCATTACACTGGGAAGCAATGGAATCTGTTGCTACTGCAAGTAAACCCACACTTCTGATAAGTCCTGGAAATTCCTTATCCATCTCACTGTAGTTCCAGCATTCAAATGATTTTGCTTTCCCTTGACTGGAGGTCATATCATCCAGAGCACCAAGCAAATCCTCACTAGGACTGTAGTCAGATAGTTCAAATGCAGTAATACCACAATCCAGGGACAAGTAATTTTGAGAACATTTGATGGTTAACTGTCCAGAATCATCAACTTCAGTTAAAGAGTCAAGACGATCCTGAAATACACAAAGAAATGGTATGTTTTTAGAATATTAATTTTCATATAGAGAACACACGAAGTAATGAATGAAAAAACAATTCCTGTGCTTCACTGCCTAACATCTAGAAACTGGTTCTTCACTGATCTGCCTCTTTTTTCCAGTACCCTGTAGATGAGCTAACCATTCTGAAGTATTTGGGAATTAAAAACAGTAGTAAGCTGAAAAATGCTTCATTTCAATCTGGTGCAGCAAGTTACCTAAAAACATCAATTCACTTTTGTATTGGTATTTTCCTCAGTTAATTCTGCCTTCTGTTTTACTTACTGTGCAGGAGGGGACTCAGAAATTCTATGCAGCAGACTTAAAGTATTTCCTGCTTTAACTGCCTCACACAGGAGGCAGGGTACCTTGGGGGCTGCTGAGTGTGCCCCTTCTTAATCTTGTTTTCTGAAAAATCCATGCTGTTCTAAGGTCTTTCAGTTGATTGGCAGAATGTTTTTTCCAAGCATCATGTAGCAATGATGGACATTTCTTCCCATAATTACAAGACAGAGATTGCTAATTCCATTTCACATTTTGTAGCATTATCATCTGAAAATTTACTTGCCATATTTAGAGCACAAATGAAGAATGGCACAAGGAAAAGAAACTATAGCCAGGAATGTTACCCCTCCAGCCTGACATGCTCCCTTGTCAATATTTTCTCAATGGAAGTCCTTCAATCTCAGAAACATGGACATAGCCAGAGGAGACCATCTCAGGTGTCAAATGAGATTTTAAGATCACAGTCAAATTAATGCTTATAAGTATTTTGGTCTTGTTTGAAGGACAGAAAAAAAAACCTGATGAGATTAAGATACAAAACTGCATGATAAATAACATTCACAGCAAAATTATATTTAGTATACAGTGTAAGCATATTTTCAGTAGATTTTTAATACACATACAGGACTTTTGCTTATAGACACTACTTTAAAAAAATATCAGGGGAGAAATTCATGTTCTAGGGTTCTAATTTTACACATCTAAATCAGTACACTGGTCTTTCTTTCCAGGTTTGTTCTCATAATAGTTTTTTGAAGCAAACTCCTGAGTATCCACAATAGGTTTATGTCTGAATTATTCTCTGGAACAACTTGTCTCACTACACTGCCCAAATCCATAGATTAAAGACCCTTAGCATCATGCTTGAAGAAGGTGCAGTAACCACATTATCTCTCCATCTTATCTTAATCCTGCTTGGATCTGGTCTGAACAGGAATTATCTCAAGAAAGAAGGCTATTGTTTGGCAACTCCCATAAACATAAAAACATACAATATCTGAGCCCTGTACTTCATCTACCCCACCCCTTGCATTACTTAAAGTAAAAATAGAATAAAATCCTCCAGCTAAAAATATTTATAGGAGAAATTTACTAGATGGGTATTTATCAGCCATAGTCTTGGATACTGAATGTATCTCTTCTTTAGCACATTCTATCCAGATGTAGATCCCATGCCACAAATTTGGCATTGTCAACAGCTCAGAATTAAAAGGGGAATTTTCTATAAATCTGTCAAATTTATAGGTTGGAGCTACATTTGTAAAGGAAAATAGTAACTAAACAAGCTGCATTGTCCTTCTAATCTCAGGAAATGATTAGAAACTGTAAAACCATATATAAATCAAAATCCTTTCCAAGGCCCTAAAGGCCTTTATTTTTTCTGAATAATGAGCTCCATTCCTTTGTCTCTTAAAAATGTGTTTATTAACATTAATAAAATTTACAATCATATGCATTAAACCATCTTGCTTGGTCATTTTCCAAGCAGCCTCTGAAATGTGTGCTTCAGATGAGTTTTATTTAATGACAGTATTTCCCTGTTTTTATTGCTTTTATCTCATAAAAAATATTAAATTTAACTATTTGTATGGCTATCAATAGGAAAGCCCTAGTTAAAATGTTTTTTCCCTTTCCATGTAGTAATACTTCCTTTAAAGGTCCAAACACCAAAAAAAGATGGGTAAGGACAGATACAATTGTCCTTACACTATATTTTATTTATTTTTTATGTTCATCAACTAAAGCCAGCATCATTATACCTCATAAAAAGCTTGAACACCTGAAGGTTAGAAAATGCAGAGCAATTTCTGTGGAACTATTCATGCAATAGGGCAGAAACTTGATGTCAACTTTGTGTCCCTGCTATTGCTAGCCATTAAATTTATCTAATATTATTTATATTTTAATTGGGGTGGATAAAAAAAATAATGTCAGTATATTTTGTCTTTCATAGTTCCATGTAAACCTGTCTGGCAACATGTGTTTTGCCCACTGAAAAAGTCTTTCCTTCCCTGATCAGTCCTTCTCTCTGTAGCAAGGATGTTTTTCATAGCAATTGTAATCAGATCCAGATGGAACATTTCCTGTTTCTTAGTATCTGAATATGCACCTTCTTTATGTCTTGAAATTACAATGTCCTTCTCATAAAAGAATGACTTCCTACTAAATCACAAACCTGGATATAAAGACAAGAGTAGATTTCTTTCAGACCTGCCAGCAGTTTACCAGCAAGAGTAAAGCAGAAACTGAATCTGACAGAGCCAGGTATGTACACATAAAGAAGAGGGGGTGTGGAAGATGGGCCTGAGCATCTCTGAGTACTGATTTCTGGACCATCCACTTGGTTGTGCCAAAGACAAATATGAAAGCCAGTACAGAGCAGAGAAATATTCACATTCTCTTTGAACTCGAGTGATATGAAATTCAGGACATGTCTAGGGGACTTCTGACTTCCTCTGTAACACAGGCCACAAAATTCACTTCACTGATCTAGAGGTCTCTTTCTGTAAATGCATTTAATCATTACAAAAGCATTTTATCTTAATCTTAGGACCATCAAATGAAAAATTTTCTACCTGCTATCTATTAACCATTAATTACCTTAACTATTAAAAATGTCCATCTTCTTTAAGTTTAAAAAATTAGGCCAGTAGAGTCCTTCTAGCTAAGTTAATTTAGTAATGATAAATTCAAAGGAAAAGGCATTTTAGTTAAATGAACCCAGGCTTACAAACCATTTACATGTGTGTGAATTTGGCATACAGTCAGAGTAAACAGTGTACAATTCTTGCATCTTTGTTTCTCAGACAAAATGTGTGACTCTTTAAAGGCATAATGCAGAATTGCCACTCAAAATTAAAGACCATCTTCTTGCTATAAAGGAATGTTGGCCTAGGATGGAAAGTTTTGGAAACACTTTGTAAGCTTCAGATTTGTGTGTGCAGGAAGGAAGTGTCTTAACTTTTATTGAAGAAATCACTGCACACTGAATTAGCTGTCAACCTTAAATACCCGGGTGACCAGATGAACACAGGAAGGAAGTGTCTTAACTTTCATTAAAGAAATCACTGCACACTGAAATTAACTTTTGAACTGCCTGTAAACCTTAAATACCTGAGTGATCTGATGAACAACTTTGGAACAGATGCACCTTTGTAAGTCTTTCAAATTCTTTCTGAAAAATATTTCAATCAAGAGAAAACATTGCTAGCCACTAGCATGACATTTCTGAAAGTTGATCTTAATTTGCACTACTTTGGTTCAACAAGAACAGGTATCAGCTGAAGATTAAAAAAAATTTAAAACAAATTTAACAAAATATCTAGAAGTAAGTTATCGTTAAAACCATCATCCTAGCATTTTTAAATAGACAAGATGGATGAGCTGCTTCGAACACAAATTAAATTCTTTAAATTGGATTTAGTTACTGTACCTCCTTAGTTTCTTCAGAAAATGCTTGTAGAATATCAGTCTGCCTGGTGTAGTTTCCATTGGCGTCTTGCAGTCCCTGGAGAATACGTTCTCTCAGAACCAGGACAGAAACACGGAGCTGGTGCCAGAGCAGTTGCACTGTGTGGATATCAACTATCACATTGACAGAGTAAGACAGAAGCTTCAGGGAAAACTCAGTCTCTAGCAGAGCATGAATTTGTTCAACGTGATCAGATATATCTTCACAAATGTCCTGCAATGGAAAAATAAAGTAGATATTTAGCTACAGGCATGGTCCTTCCATGGATCAAATCTACTTTTCATGTACTTTCAATTAAATGCAAAATAGATTTTTTTCATAGAGGAAATATACTGTAATTAATACATCTAGGCTTTTTTTCTTTTTTTTTTATTCATGGCAATGCTACAGCAACTGAACCAGCAGCTGTCATGTTTGGCAGTACTGCTCAGTAAGTGCAGAGACAGCATACAATAAAGGATGGCACAACAAGATCACATGAATCAGAAGCAGAAAATTGACACCATAAAGTGACATCCTAGAAGATAGCAATAGGAATGGAAGTGGATAGATTGCCAGGAGCTGTCTCCCTCTCTGCTCCACACACACACACACATACACAGAGAGAGAGAGTGAGTTAAAATCAAAGAATCTAGTCTGTGCCATCATCAAAAAATTCATTTGGACAGAATTTAAATCTAACCTCTATAACCAAGCAAGACAAAAGTCTGGGATAGATTCAATGGGAATAAGCTATTTCTGCTACCCATTGCTGTCTGTGGTGGTGACAGGGCACTGATTTTTGTATAGTCTTGTTCTCGGCACAAAACTGAAGATAGGTGGAAAAGGAGAAAGAGGGAAAACAGAGAAGCTGGAAACAGCTGTGTAGAGAAAGGAGAAAGAAAATATGGGTTACCAGGTTATAAAGCTAAACTTCTGATGGGATGGTATCCTCCAAATTTAAAATTAATGTTACAAATTGCTAAGGCTATGCCGCATACAGAGTAAAATAATTTCAATCAACTCTTCATTTTCTTTGTGAAAGGATAAATCACAATATTAAAGAACATTTAGGCATATGCTATTGAGCAAACAACACTCTATAACAATTCTGTGTGAAAACTAAGTGTAAAAAGCATGTTGTACACAAGTAAGGAAATGTGACTAAAACACTGAAAAAAGTTATCACTGGACCCTAGAAGTTTTTTCCTACATCTCTGGCAGTGACTTAAGGTGACTAAGATTAAGACTTAATAGCATATTTGAATCCAAGACCTATTCATTTAAAAAANTATATATCTAAATAAAAGTGAGAATAATACTAATTTTGCATTTCAACTTTTTTATTGAAATAATTCTATCTGGCAATGACAAGGAAACCTGATGTCTCTGATGATATTCTTGGGGTTTTGTACAGCAGTAGCATAACAGGAAAATCAGTAAACCTGATTATTTCTAAATTAATTATAGAGTACAGTAATTTCTATAAGTTCAGATTTGGCATCTTCAGTATGAAAGTAAAGACAAAATACTGAATATGTAATTGCACGTATGTAACAAATTAAACCAAAATCAAATCTCTAGATAATATTAAATAATTTTGTACAACAGACAGTACAATATTAGCTGTTTTCAGCTGCTATTGCTAGGTACCCATTTTAATAAAACACTGATAGTTACATCAAGTCCTGTGCAGGAGTAGTTCTGAGTAGTTCTCAGAAATGCCAGACGAGCGCAAAACTTTGGAGTTTCCATGAGCAGATCATTGTAGCTGCCTTGAGAGAAAGGCAGTGTCTCTTCCCCTGTACCCTCAGTCCCCTTGCTGTCACAAGCATCATTTGTAGTTGCAACTACAACACACACAGCCTCACCTGCCAACGTGAAGTGCTGCAGGTGCTCAGGGCTTCCAGTAGCCACACACTTCCAGGTGTGCAAATGGACACTCTAGTTACCAGATTAGTGAGCTCATCTAATGCTACAAACACACAGATAGAGCTAAAACTCTCTGAGCTTTGGAAATAGTTCATATTATCCATTTAGCCAGCTACAACTGATACACAACTGAAAAGCACAGCTGTAATTGTATGTTGTTTCAAATGTTTTTAAGAATATATATAATTTATTAGTTTAACTGAATTTTCATTCATTTCTTCAAGATTGTTATTGTTTTTTTCCTCTTGGCCATAATGCAGTTTAATTTTTATTTTAGTGATTAAAAGGTAGATTGTGTCCAGTAACTGTAATTTTGTAAATTAGACACAGTCTATAGAAAAGTACTTAATATGCCTCCATTTAGACTATTTATGTGAACAAGCTTAAGGATGTGCCAGACTCCAAAACAAGTTTTTAGTATTTTCCAGCTTCACACACACAGATACATGCTGAATTCAACTACCACATGAATTCTCAGAGTGGTTGAAAACAAAGCCATAAGAAGAAAGACCTAGAAATGAACAAGTGTCTTCTGACAATTGTTTGATAATGTACTGAAAATACTGACTAATGAATCTAGATAATAGTCTAAATCAAGAATTCAAACCCACACTGCAAAGAAGTTTTCTCTTGATGTCCCATTATGCTAACTACCAAAGCACGTCAAATTTCTGAAATAGACAAAATGTCCACAACAAACCAACTTTGTACTGAAATGCAAATCCCAGCACCACTAGGGGTTACAAAGAATCAGATATTCAAGAACATATCCTGCTAATTTTTGCATGGCTTGCTAGAAGTTGCTCATTCTCCTCAAAAAGCAAAGCCTACTTACTTAGAGACTGCTGTGGCACACAGCAACAGTTTTATGTACTAACAAGGTAATTAACAGCTCCTTACAGCTTCAGTAACATGGAGAGAATCTAAGCTCAAACTTGGTCACATCCAAAATCACATTCTCTGATCTTATCACCTAACACTACCATGTCAGTAAAAGACAAAGTACCAGCTCTTAAAGGATTTAGGTCATAGACAGAATGGGTGGCTTACATAAAGCTCATTAAAAAAGAATTTAGGCCCCTATTAATACCCCTTTTCTTTGATTTTAACTGTCATATGGTGATGTGAAGGTGAAGGCTGTGCCAATGACAGATTAACTGTGTAAAGGTTTAATGCAAGCCTTCAGGAGGAAATAATTACAAAGAAATGCTAACTTTTGCCATGTAAATTAATGCCGATTACTGTTCAGCAGAAGAGCATGTATAAAGCTGCATCCTATTTACTTACATCTTTTCTCTACACTTGCCTGGCACAAACCAACATACTGAGAGGAAACGATATAATGTCAAATCCAGTTGACATTCTCTAGTAAAACTTGTTCTTTTTACTGCACCTGATGTCTAGATTTACGTATAATTCAGTAAAATTAAATAATTATGCCTAGCACAGCTTTGAATTTAATCATTTTCTGTAATAATTAATGTAGTTCAAATATTGCACAAAGAAGTAATGTTATGGAATTTCATGGTTTTACTGAGGCTCAGTATCAAGACCTGGTACAATACAGTTTCATTCTCCTCATCCTTCTAACTCCTTGTAGGTGACAGCATTAGAGCAAAACCAGCAGAACACTTTGTGTCTTTTCACACTTCGTATTCATAAATAAAGAACAGCAGTATCACAAGACAGTACCTAAACACTGTCATGAGTGCCAGTTGCTCTTACCAGAAGTGGCAGGTAGATAAAATAAATCACGTGCTTTTATGTAATAATCTGTTGGCATCTATTTGCAAATAAGCATAGTTCCAAGTCAATGGCAATAATAAAAAACCTATAGATGGATGTTTACAAAATCTTCCCCATTTTAATAGTATATAGTTTCATATCATATATATTCATAAAAGATATTATAATCTGATTTTTAGAAAGCACCATTTCCAAAACAATTTTTATAATCATTAATCTCACATGTCAGCTAGGCATTTTTATTTTTACACAGTTTCATGGTGGTATCAAGGTAAAGATTTTGTCATACTCTCATGGGCTTTCCTGTAACACTGACTGTGGAATTTCTCAGGCTACAGTGGTTGTACCCCATTTGGCTGCCAACTGCTCACTTCACTCAGTCTTCCAGACAGCTGATCCTGTATTTTGCAGCTGCTGAATCCATCAGCCTGCTCACAGCCCTCCACGTCAACTAAAATAGCCTGAATTGCAAACACTGCAGTAGACGACAAAAAGCCACACAAACAAACCCTCAAGAGTCAATGAAAACAGCTTTGATGTCGACTTTTAAAAATATTTTCTCTCTGGTCTTCAAGAAATTTTGTTAAGATGTACATGAAACTACTGAAAGATGAAAGGTTGGAATATGTTGCTTTAGAGTTAGTATCAGTGACAGGGAAGCTGTACTGGAGATCTTGTTCTTTGATCTTGCAGTAAAACCTCAGCAGGAAAAACAGATTGCCACTGCATCCTACAACTGCTGTACATGCAAATATAATCTATGATTTAAGAAAATGTCTATCTATTTGGTCTTTCCTTTTAAGTGCTTTTAAATTCCTCAGAAGACAAATACTCCAATCAGAATGTACAAATTCTTCTCTTTAGGAAAAAAATTTAGACTATATGCCACAGAATATTTCAATTTGTTACTTTAATTGAACTTGAAAATTATAAATTAAAGTAACTCTCTGCACTACCCTTTTGTGCTTATGCATATATAAAAAGGAAAAGAGAGAATTTTATTTCTGGACATCTTTTAGAATGGTGTTTTTCCTTTAAAATGCACTCTGACTTCTCAAAGAAATAGTTTTTCACTTTTTTCATCCCTACCTGCTGTACATTCAGTGTTATAATAGAGAAAAAACTGTTCTCTTCTATTATTGTTTAAACCTTAAGAGCAAATTATGCTACACATAATTTTTTGCAGCTATTTTTAAGTACACAATTAAGTCAAACAAAATAACCATACATGAATAATCCAGACTTTGACTAAGTAAAACCAAATTCCAGGGAAAGGCCTGAACTGACTTTGAGTTACCAGCCTGTCAAAAAGTGATTGAAGTACTGAAGTAGTGTAGCTGGTATGGCTGTGGCAGTCAGTGACCAAGGGAAATGAATGCATTTTACTGGGTGAAGAATGCAAAGGAAAGCAGCTACCAGGAGGGTTCTGAGATCACTGACCCTGCCTTCTGCTGACACTGACAGCTTGGAAATACCTTGGTCCTCAAAGCTTCTCTGCTGTTCCCTCATGATACAACACATATTACTGATAATTACCTTTCCTGGCCCACCATCATTTTCTGTACATTATTCTCTTTTCCAGCTTGGTTTTTATTTTGATTCATTTACTCTCATTATTTTAAGTGAGCAGCATTTTAATTATTGCAAAATTCCAGTAAGTGGATCTAAGATGATCCACTTTCTATTATACAAATATTGCTATTGAAAAATTTTCAAAAAAAGTTTTGAAAATAAATATTCAGTTTGGTGAACTCTAAGTAGGCATGTTTCTACTGTGTTTTGTTGCCCCAGGAACTGGTGAGTTACATTCTTATATCCCTGTACTTAGAAATAATGTGAGAGATGTCAAATCCTCAGTTCTTTGACAGAGCTGCTAAAATAGTAATGGTTTCTATGTACTTGTAACAAACACAGACTTCATCTGTGATAATTTATTAGTTGCATATGTGTTTTATTAGTTGTTGTGTAAGTATATTGGTTGACTATTTATCTGCAAGGAAAATGAGCAAGAAAAAAGGAAGAAGTAAGACATGACATCACATGCCGAGCACGTCAGGCTGAGGAAAAATGCCTGAAATACTGATGGTGAAACTCCTGTCTCAGGATTCCAGCAATTTGCATTTGTTTTGCCATATGGACTATTGCTAGGGCCAAAGGATCAAACACACCGGGAACATAGAAAAGGATCCTTTTGTCCAGAAACAGTTGCTGCTAGAAGTTATTCCAGCTCACTTGCCAGGACCAGCTGCAGTGTCTTGCAAACCTAGGCCAGCCTGTACCTTTTCTGCAGGAGAGAATGGCTGCAGGGAAGAGAGATTGCTTTCAAATGTTTATTTCCCCTACTAAATTTAATCAGTAATGTAATGGAAAAAGACTTTCTGAACACAGCATTCACCACAGGCTAGATTCTTAATTACTAGGAAGCATTTAGTTCACCCAGGAAGCTTCAGATAGCTGATGCACAAAATCACTCTAAGGCCTGTGGTGGAACCGGAGAATCACAGGAGAAGTTATGGCAGTAAAATGAGGCATATCAGAACTGTATTGAGAGAGCATTGTGTAGACAAGCCTGGGCTGGCCACTTCTAGGATATTCCTGACAACAGTAACATGGAAATGTGAATAACATTTGTGTAAGAAACTGCAAATGCAAGGTGAATTCAGAAAATGAGTTGCTGTTTGAAGTGATGCAACCTCTGCAACTAAATATTGTTTCCATATTCCTGAACTTCCATGGGTTTACTGTGCAATGTGCCTACAGCTACAACCTAAAAACCCTTTGAAAGCTTCAGAATAAGAGATATGTTCTTGTATCCCTGAGCCAACAATGTTCAGAGAATTTTCCTGTTAAACTTATCACTGTACAACATTCCTTCCATGCATAACTGTACAAATTTTCATTTATCTTACTTTAAGCATGTTAAAGCAAACTGATTTTTATCAAGGCCTAACTTTGAAAATTTTAAAAGCATTAAAACTAGATATAAAAAGTCATATTTGTGCTGACTGAAGTCTGGTTTTTTACTACACTCTGGTAGACATCATTGCACAGGTACTCTAGAATGGTTCTTCATGCAAGAAGATAAATAGTGCTGAACTGTGTAATAGAGCAGCAGGTTTTGTTTCTAGCTACTCCTGAAAAAAAAAAGAAAAATACCAAACTTTTATGAAAATCCAGTCAAGCAAGTGGTAGTAGAGGTAAGTTTGGGAAAAAATGCATTTTTTGAATGCCTGTTCACTGGATAATGGCAGTTATATATATATTTCTAAATCACACTGATTATTTAAGATCACAAAGGAATGAGAAAAAATTATGAGGTAGCTTTATAGTAAGCACACTCATCATGTATTATATATTCATATCTCTAAGCGAAATATCTATTCAAATCTATGAAATGGAAGAGAGAAGGGTTATTAAAACATCCTTCAAATACCTTGTATCACATAACTCTACTTTTTCTACTATAATAGAAGAATGTAGGACATATTTTCCAACTCTCTTGATAATTCCCTCTGAGTCTTACTTTTTTCACTCGCTTTACTCAGCACTTTCTTGCTTTCTGTATGCCATACATACTAAGTGTAATTTGAAAGCATTTCTAACTGTTTCAAGTTGCCACACACAAATAAAAATTGAGGATACAAAAGGAAGTACATTTTACTCACAGTGAGTGTTTACACTCTGCAGTAGCTAAGACAACCAGGTTTTGGTAGCCTGGCCAGGACTTGGAAGTTTTTGACCTCAGTGTAGGGAGTAGCTCACTGGCTATGAAGAAAGCCCTACTATCATTTCATGCAAGACGTACAAACACTTAATGTGACAAAAAATCATGTCAGCTATATGAAGGACCAGAAGGAAGACCACGCCTACTATTTGATCATATCTNATGAATAAATAAATAAAAGGAACTTCAAGTTCACACAGGAGAAGAATTCAGGCCTGGTGCATAGACATGCAGAACACAACAGAAAAATTTTAATCAAAATATTTTGACTTGCTTAAGCCAAAGAAGGCTAACCTCATTCACTCTCTTTGACTGAAGCTTAGTGACTATAACAGAATTTAATAAAGAATGGTGAGATTCTACTCTCATCTCAAATGAGATAGGAAGAGTCAGAAGTGAAGAACTACCATCTGTGCCAGGTCTTCTATAATGAAAATTGATAGCATGATAAGAAGTTTTCAAGACAAGTGGCTGTTTATATCACTGCTGCTAAGCCTCCAAGAGCTTCTGTGACATGTTTTTGAAGTTATTTTCCATCAGTCATTTTTTAGGACAGCAAAAAGGACAGAATCTCTCTTGCTCTTTATTACCACACTTCATTTTATTGGCACTGTGGTTCCCTCTTATGTTGTTCAATGAACCATAAAATCATTTTAGAAAAGACCAAAAGCTAACATTTAATCAATGAAATCTTATGGGAATTACTGATTTTTTTTTTTTTTTGCTTGGTTTAGAAACAGGGAAAAGAAGCCTCAGAGTCTATCTTACATGCTGCTTGATGTTTGTGACCTTCCTGCCCTCTCTCCTGAACAGCAAATATTCAAGTCAGCTGGAATGCCCTTGTAGATCTCCCAATGAGTTAGTAACAATTACAAAGCACTTAGAGCATCTGAAGGTACTTCCTGTGGTCTGAAACAGCTACCACCTACCCAGCATACCAGGAGGCTTCTTCCACTCTGGATATCCCTTACCCTGTTGTAAAAGTCAGGATTAGAATGTATAAAATGGTGCTAGAAAAATAAATAAATAAATAAATAAAGCCCCACATACCACATTAAAAAAAAAAAGAAAACAAAAACAAAAAAACACCTACATTTGCTATAGTGAAGAAGAAAAACTTGAAAGACTGGCAGAAAGCTATTTTACATACTTAATGTCCTACGTGAATGAAGAAATACAGGAACACATTTTAGGAAAATATATTTATATGTTTTAAAGACATCTAAAATGTACAAGATTTTTATTCTAATTTCAATTCTGAAATTGTACATGAAATTTATTGATTTAGTAATGGAATGAACTCTTTGAGCAGACTAATCAAGTCCCTCATCACAAAACCATGGAATGGTTTGGATTGAAAGGGACCTTAAAGATCATTTCATTCCAACCCTGCTGCCATGGGCCGGGACACCTTCCACTAGCCCAGATTACTCAGAATCCCACCCAACCTGGCCTTGAACACTTCCAGGGATGGGGCATCCACAGCTTCTCTGGGCAGCCTGTTCCAGTGCCTCAACCCCTTCCCAATAAAGAATTTCTACTTAATAGCTAACCTAAACCTATTCTCTTTCAGTTTGAAGTCATTTCCCCTTGTCCTGTCACTACAGTTCTTGATGATTACAGTTATTATGATTCCTGATTAGATGATATATTAAAAATTGTTCCTCATTGGTTTCTGATATGTACAATTAATGTCACAGAGAATGTTCCTGTGTTTTTTGACCTGAAATGCAATAAAGATGAAACTAAACATGTCCCAATTTCCCCTACAATTTTACATCCACAAAAGCAAAAATAGAGTAGGGTGTTTTGCAGTCTTTTTTAGAAGGAATATAATGGAGGTTAAATTGGAAACCTGTAATTACGGGACAGGTATGACATTCAAAGCTATATGGACCATTCAAACCATATGTTCACATGGGATATTACATATAAAAGCAACTAACATATATTAACTAG
>VZTZ01045666.1:0-12175 GCA_013400955.1 Drymodes brunneopygia | reverse complement strand
GCAGGGACCCATTTCCATTCCCCCCCATCTACTAGGTCTCGTCCTGCCTGATGGCAAGAGGGGTGGGGATTCTCTGTCTCCTGCTGAGCTTTTCTGAGTTGAAAGGGTGTAACTCCACCAGTCTATTTCTCTTTCACTCTCCCTAATACTCTTTAGCCTTTCCATTTCTTCCTTAAGCTCTATCACTAGACAGAGCAGATCATTCACCTGCTCACACTGCACACAGGTGTCTTTTGCACTGTCCTCTGGTACTAATATCAGGCTCAGACACTCCCTGCAGGCAGTGACCTGGGCAGCTGCGTCCTTCTTGGAGGGTTCTGTTTGGGTTAGCACACTCTTGATGCCAGCAGCAGCAATGGCTTTTGACTGTTTGTAAACCATTCCTGGATCTAGACAACTGGGGAAAAAACCAAAAAAAACTCCAGCCAAAACACCACACCCACTTAACACACAACCCCCCACCAGGAACTGGGAGGGTGGCTGCACCCTTCCTGCTTGCCCTGCCTGTGCGAACTGCCGCACCACACTCTTGTTCGCCGTGCTCCTGATTTGCTCCAATGCTGAGCCAAGAGTCACCTCAGAGACTGACTCAGTGAGGCAGGTATTTGCTTTATTCGATGCCGGGTATGTGGGGGATCGCTCCTCCTAACACGCACACCCAGCACTTTTACACATCACAATTTATGGTTAAATTTCATGCATATTCATTACATTCCTTGGGATAGGAGTGGTTATACAAATTACTTCTCAAACATCATTAATATCATTAGCATATGTGAAGCACAAGCACAGTGTACTCTGGTGGTCGCACTGAGGAAGGCTCCGAGTCTTCCTTGGGGGTCATTCTGATGAAGGCTGGCAGTCTTCCTCACTCTGCCTTTTCACCTTTCTTTCTGAAGCATGCTCAGTCCTTCGCTGGCTAGTTCAGCATTTTCTGCTCACAACAGGTTCTGTTCCTCTTATCTTGGCAAGGTGCATTCTGTTTCTCTTATCCTGACAAAGCTAAGGCACATTCTGCTTCTTAGGCCTGTAATTAATATTTGCTGACTCTTAATAGTTGACTCATGCTTACATGAATTAACTATTGATCAACTCCTTTCAATCCTCCCTTTTTCTGTTGATTTGTAATTCTTTACAAAACTTGCATGTCTTGAAAGTAAGTACCCTTCTCTGTCTTATTTCTAAGTTTGTGCTTTTGCCACTGAGCATAAGCATCGCTATTCCAAGTACATAAAATCATACAACAACTACTAAGACAAAGTGTAAATAACAATGCAATGAAAAAATAACTATTACAAACAATTCTTTAAGCCAGCATAAGTTGGGTAACCATGATGTAAGGTTATCCCATACCTCTTTAAACCCCCAAGAAGTGTCATCTAAGGTAATCTGATGCAATGTTCTCATTTTATCCCGAATTGTCTGTAAATCTATTTCTATTCATTTATTTAAATCAACATATCTGCAACAGCTTGTATTTATAACTGTACATACTCGTCCTTCCTTGACATGCAGCAAATCTAATGCAAGTTTATTCTGTATAGGTAATTGTGAGATGCTCCTAATCTCGATTTGCTGTGCTCTTATGGCATCTGCAGTGGCATTCATTATGCTTTCTACAGTAGCAGAAAGATTCACTGTTGATTTCTCTAGTTCACTTACTCTGAGGCTGGGTATAAACCATCTGGTAAAGCTGTGAAATCCGGTGGGCCTATGCATTAGGGAGTTTGATGTCCTTTTGGTCCTTCGTATAAAAGTTCAGAGTAAGCTTTGTAGTTGAGAAACAACATTAATTTGGGGAAATACTGGTCCTATCACACAGCAGCCTTGCCATCCCAAGGGTAAAATTTTATAGGCACTGTGTCCACATATCCATTACCAATCCTGTCCTGGGGGCACTGGCCAACCCTTGGGCTTTGGTCCTTGTCTTGTTTGATTCCTATTCCACATATTAGCTCCCCCATAGGTCCAAAATTCTGAGCAGTTAGGATAACTCCCTATAAACGTAAAGTTCCCACATTTGGAGTCCATCTTATTTCCTCCTGAGTTTTTAGGTATAGATTCCTCCCAGCACCACTGCATGCAGGGTACCGACAGGGACTCACTGGCTCTTCAAACTCTAATTTCCATTGAAGTTGATCTAGGGATATGTTGACATAATGTGAAAGGCTTGTGGTACTAAGTGCAACATGGATTTCTGTTGTAATAGGGAATGTTGCCCCAACCAAAGGAAAGCCTCTAGCAGGATTTTCAGGCAGCTGGAAACATATCCAGCAATCAGTTGGATTAAAATTTTCAACAACACCTTTGAGCTATCGAAGGCATGTATTTTGGTCCCATGCAATTACCAAAGTTACTAATATGGTCCAAATCCGGTTTTGTTGATTTTTCATATTTGAAGGCACAGGGATCCTGTTCTTCCTGACTCCCATTCTGGTTTTGGCGCAGGTTTGGTCCTTGTATAATGGATCCAAGTCGGTTTTCCTTGTACTTTAATTGCTGTATGAGTGGTCAGCAGTGTCTGATAAGGTCCTTCCCATTTTTTCTGGAGTGGATCCCCTGAAAGAGACTTAACATAAACCCAGTCTCCTGGATTCACATTATGAAAGGGTTTATCAGGTGGTGGTGGTTGACAATTAACAACTGTAGTGTGTATTGATTGTAATTTTTGACCTAATGCTTAACATAATCTATTAAGTAGCTTTGCCCTACCAGAGCCACACTGTCATTGTGAATCACATTTGTCCCATAGGGCGTTCCATATAGAATTTCAAAGGGACTTAATTTCTCCTTGAGTCATTGTTTTACCCTAATTCTTAGCAAAGCCATTGGCAGAGCCTGATACCAATACAAATTAGTTTCTTGACAAATTTTGGCTAATTGTTGCTTTATTAAATGATTCATCTTTTCTACTTGCCCACTTGCCTGTGGCCTGTATGGTGTATGTAGTTGTCATTGTATTCCTAATAAATGACTCACTCCCTGCACTACCTGGGCTACAAAATGTGGCCCTCTATCAGAATTAATTTCCCTAGGTACTCCGAATCATGGAATAATTTCTTGTACTAAAGCTTTAACAACTTCTCTAGCTTTATTTGTTCTACAAGGGAAAGCTTCTGGCCAACCTGAAAAAGTGTCTGTGAGGACTAAGAGGTATGTGTATCCTCCTTTTATTAGGATTCTTTTTGAGTCAGATTTCACAAGTGGAAGTTATGTCCTCTATTGCCCTCTTTAACTCTGATGCTATCACTTTGTCCTTTAAGTGTTCATATAAAGCGTCAACTCCCCAGTGTATTTTAAAATGTTCCCTTTGGATAAATAATTTCAACAGTTTTCTGGGTATGACTATGAGATCCTTTATTCTAGCCCACCTGTCTGTTCCTATTTGTCCCTTCTCTTGTATCCAATTTAAATCATCAGTGTCATATGGTGGGAGGTTTTCACCCATAAGGATGCTAGAAGGGATTAGAGCTAGGGCTTGAATTTGAACCCCACCAGCCACTGCCTTTGCTGTTTTGTCTGCCATAGCATTTCCCAGTTCAGGGATGGTGTTACCCTGGGAATGCCCTTTACAATGCATTATAGCCACTTTTGAAGGTTTTAGCATTGCTTCCAGCAACTGTAAGATTTCAGTAGCATGCTTGATTTCTTTCTTCTCTGAAGTTAATAAACCCCTCTCTTTCCAAATATCCCCGTGAGCATGTACCACCCCGAAAGCATACCTTGAATCAGTCCAAATGTTGATAGGTTTTCCTTCGGCTAATGCCAAGGCTCGAATTAGAGCTATTATTTCAGCCTTTTGAGCTGATGTCCTGTAGTGGTTTGAGTTTGCCAATTTGAGTCTCTGGCCAAATGCCAGCACACTTACCAGAATTTACTCAATTTTGCTATGAGATAAGGATTAGGAGTAGGCAAAGTAGGCTCAAACTTTAAAGAACATAAAGAAAGTTTATTAACAGACCTAAAAAGAAAAAAACCAAGACCCAGAACAAACCCCTCAGAACACCTTTCCTCTCCCCATCTCTTCATCTCTTTCTCACTGGCAACATAAAAAGACAACACTTCGACCTTCAGTCAGTTTACCATCTCTAAAATAGTCTTTTCTCAGCTCACTTAGGGAGAGAAGTATTCTCTTGATCGCTATGGAATTTTTTCATAAGAAATACAGTTTTCTCATGGTTTTTCAGCCTCACAACAAGCAGCTGACTGGGAGGAAGAAATCTGCTTGTACCGAGTGTCACGAATGGATGTGGGAGTATAGATTAGTCCTTGCCTTTTGCCGAGGCCTCTGGCAGCAGGCAGTAACTTTATTGAGGCAGCCAGCACCCCAAAACTCACTCCCGTGTATAAATTCTTTTAATGATGACTGATTCTGTCTATTATAGAATGAATCATTTATTAATAGACGAGGAAACTAACAAACATAAGACTTAAAGTAAACTAATACTACACAGGAATAAAGCAAAAAGAAAGACTAGTAGATTTCATACAGTGCATGATAAGGTACNAGAGAAGTTTCAGCCTCAAAGCTGGGGCACTCCTCATCTCCTTCCTCTCTGGGCATCAACTCTGCTTCCTTCACTGACTTTAGAGTCTCTATGCTGTATTTCTGTAGGTGCTTTCGCTCTTTCTCTCTCTGTGTGGGGCAGGATGGATGTTTGCAGGTTTCATCCAGGCACGGAGAGGGTTAATCTCTCTCTCAGGCCTTGCGATGGTCACGTGGTCTCTGCCTGTGCTGTTTGAGTGCAGCATTTTGATATCCCAGCTGAGGGGGAGGGAGAGCAGGGGCTCGGCCCTGCCTGATTGTGACTTGAATTTATGACCCAACTGTGTCTGAACCCCAAAGGGCTCAGGTGCAGCTCCAAACCCCCCTTCCCCCCCCTCCCTCTGGGGAGGGGGGGGGAGCAGCAAGGGCCCAGTCTTACTGGAGAGAAAAAGCAGGGGACCTGCTTCTCTGGCAAAAGCAGGAAGGCAAGAGGGAGCTGTTCCAGGGCTCTCCTGTTTATATATGGGTTTTTTTCTGGAGGCGGATACACTTTTAATTGGTTTGCATACCTATCAATACTCAAAACTAGCTGGGTATTGGTTGTGTCTCCCAGGAAGGAAGCTGTATTACTTCCTGCAGCATGGGTCACTTCTGAGACTGGCTCTTCCTGGGCAAACCCCGGACATGTCCCCACAGGTAAGGGATTTGCTTCAATGACGGCGTCTGTGGTTGCAATTCCATACCCAGTGAGCCTCTTACCATTCTTGACATAGCTGCTTCCATCAGTGAACCAGTTTTCTGTATTTTCTAGCAGAGAGTTCTTTAGGTCTGGGCGGCTGGAGTAAACTGTCCCCATGGTTTCAATGCAGTCATACTGTACGGGCTCCTCGCTAACTCTGCCCTGGAGGTAAGCTGCTGGATTCAAGATGCTAGTTACTTGAATACTCACATCCTCCAACTCTGCTAGGACAGCCTGGTATTTGAGAAAGCAAAATGGAGTTAACCAATTATTTCCTTTCTGTGTGAGCACTGCTGACACTGTATTAGAGACAAAAACAGTTATCTGTTGGCCCATTGTGAACTTGCGAGATTCCTCTATGTTCAGGATCACAGCTGCCACTGCATGTCCAGTTGCCACAGCATGCCCAATGCCGGAGCTTGCATTACCTCACATTTCAGAGTTGCATATGCATTATTACTCTCTGGTGTCCAGCATAGGTCAGTCTCCTCGGTTTCTTTTAGGAGCTGGTACAAGGGTTTCGCAATTAGTCCATTGTTGTAGATCCACAAGCTACACCATCTTGTCATTCCCAGAAAAGTTCTCAGTTCTTTGGTTGTAGTTGGCCAGGGCAATTGACAAATTGCCTCTTTCCTGTTTTTTCCCAAGGCTCGTTCTCCTCCTGCCAGTTCATATCCCAGATATGTAACTTCCTGGTGGACTAGCTGAGCCTTTTCAGGGGAGACCCTATATCCACTCAGTCCAAGAAAATTTAAAAGATTTACAGTCCAGTCCTTGCAGTCTTCATGGGTTCTTGTTGCTATTAGTAGGTCATCAACGTACTGCAGAAGTGTACCTTCCCCAAGTGGCAGTGTCCAGGCTTTTACTTCTTTAGCTAATTGATCTCCAAATATTGTGGGGCTATTTTTGAATCCGTGTGGTAATACAGTCCATGTAAATTGGCTTTTTCTCCCTGTTTTGGGGTTTTCCCATTCAAAGGCAAAAATTTCCTGACTGCTTTCAGCTAATGGCAGACAAAAGAAAGCATCTTTTAGAGCTAAAACTGAAAAACACACCCAGTGACTCTGTAATTTTGTACGTAAAGTGTAAGGCTTGGCCACTACAGGATGAAGTGTTTTTGTTATTGTGCTTATCGCCCTCAGGTCCTGAACTAATCTATAATTTCTGTTTGGCTTCTGTACTTGCAAACTTGGAGTATTGTAGGGAGATCTACACTCTTTCAACAACCCTTGATCAATAAATCTAGTAATTATTGGTTCTATTCCTACTCGTGTTTCATGTCTTAATGGATATTGTTTAACTGACACTGGTTGTGCCCCTTCCAGTAGTTCAATAACCACTGGAGAAGTCCATTTTGATGTCCTTGGAATTTCAACATTCCATACTAATGGGATTACTTGATCTGTTATTTCACTATCTATGGGTATTTCTCCTTCTTCAGGGATATTTGCTAAACTTAAGGCCTGTCACGAATGGAATGTGGGAGTTATAATTAGTCCTTGCCTTCTGCCCAGGCCTCTGGCAGCAGGTAGTAACCTTACTGAGGTAACCAGCACCCCAAAACCTACCCTCGTGTATAAGTTCTTTTAATAATGACTGATTCTGTCTATTATAGAATGGATTATTTATTAATAGACAAGAAAACTAACAGACAGAAGACTTAAAGTAAACTAATACTGCACAGGAATAAAACAAAATAGAAAGACTACTAGTAGTTAACATACAGTGCACAAAAAACGGTGCCTTTTTAGTTACAGCTAGCGAAGAAATAGTATAAACTTAGGATTCAATGTATCTTACCAATCAGTCGCTGGTGCAGCACATCGAATATCCTTCCCCTCAATTTCCGGAAAAGTAACCACAAAGCCTGCATCCAAACTTTGGGGAGAAGCTTCAAACACTTTGGGGTGCAAGAGACTTCTACCTCAGTGATGGTTCGTGTATCTTTTATAGTGTAAAACCATGGCTCTTAGTCAATAATTTTCTTTCATCTCTCCTCCCATCAGCTGCAGACTAAGATGTTGATTAGGTCTGAGCTCCCCCGGCACCAGAGATGACCCCTGCTGGGCCTTTGTGCCCTTGGCTATCTCTTTATGTGCCAGTTATCTGGGACACACAGGAGTAGGTGATGATGGGGGGAAGTTGTCCTGCCACAAGGCCATAATTAATTTTTCCTCGGGAACCTGTAACCTCATTCCTTATCCTGTAAATTCTATTTTTGCTTCTAACCAGGTCAGTAGGTCCCTGCCTAATAGTGGTTTTGGTGAATTTGGAAGATATAAAAATTGATGTATTCCCATCTTTTTGCCCAATGTAAATTTTAAGGGTCTCAAAAAGTAGGCTTTTTTTTTCTTTTTCCCATGGCCCCAGCAATCTGGACATAATCATTGCTTATAGGACTCAAAATCTCATTCAGGACTGAGAATTTGGCTCCAGTATCCACTAAAAGCTCCATCTCCCATTCCCCTAGCCTAACTTTAACCTGTGGGTCTGCTAGAGAGGGACCTGCCAGTGCCCGTCACTCTTGATACAGCTGTGCTACAGTCACGGGTTCTGACGGCACTGATGGTTGTGTCATTGGAATTGTGGCATGGTTCATAGGGCACTGTCTTTTCCAATGTCCTTCCTGCTTACATTGAGCGCATTGGTTAGGGCCTAGGCATTGCTGCCTTTGTCCTCTAGGTGGAGGCCTTCTCCCACCTCTGGGGAATCTCGATCCTGTAACCTGGGCAACTGCCACTGTAAGGGGCTGTGTTCTGTTTTTATAAACTTTCCATGCTGTTGCTAAAAGCTTTTTTAAGTTCTGGTTTTCTGGCTCCCTAAGCTTTTGCAATTTTCTACGTATATCTGCTGCTGATTGACCCATCAATAGAGATAATAACTGTTGTCAAATTTCAGAAGCTGGATCTAGCGTAGTGTGTCTCCTCATATTATCCCTCAATCTTTCTACAAATGAACCTGGGGATTCAGTGGTTTCTTGGTGAACACTGAACAACAATGACCAATTAACTGTTTTGGGTATAGCATTTAGCAGCCCCCAGTGTACTAATTTCCTGTATCTAACTAAAAATGGATATGTTTGTAGATCATTTGAGTCCCAATGTGTATTTGCTGTAGGAAAAATGTTATCTACATTCCCATGTAGTGTTCCAGTGGCTATTTGTCCCTGCACGTGTTCTTGCCCCAGATATTATAGCTACTTTTTCTGTCTCAGTTAACTCTGATAGCATTAAATCTATATCTTCCCAATCAACATCTCGATTTCTAGCAACTAATTCAAACCTCTTTGCTATCTTTTCAGGGTCTTCTGTGGTGATTGAACAGGGTCATGGACTTCACAAGATGGTGGTATGCAAAGACATTTTATTATGCAGTGAAAATTCTTTATATACAATCACATAAGCAGGAGGTAACTCTACACCACAGTGTGTCCCAATCACCAATTCTGTTTCACAGTATTACCTTTTATGGTAACAGGTAAACAATGCCTTTTAAGGTAACACACAGTGATTCTCACCTCTGACAGGTCCAGCAGTTCACAAACCCACAGTGCTCTCCTACCACTTCCCTGGTGACCTGGATGTTTTTCATGAGGACACTCTGGCTTTCAAGACCTGTTCCTCTGTCACCTACATTCTGTAACGCCACATCTCCCCATTTTGTTTCAACAAGCATAATCTTGTTCATGGCATCATTAACCATTCGTTGCAAACACTGCAGTAAGCAAGGAATACACACAGCTAAACAACACTCTTAACATATATATGCCAAACATTATAAGCGATCCAAGCCATCCTGTGATTCCCCATGACCTAAATAGTTCAGAAAACCAGTCTTGACTATTTTGTATCTGCAAATGAAATAAGTTCTCTTGTAGTTTTTGGATGCTTCTGTGAATGGATTCCAAATGATCTGAAAGGTTCATACAATACATGCCTTCAAAATCTTGACACCCATAACCATGGGCTAAGAGTAGAAAATCTACCGCAAAATGATTTTGAAGGGTGGTATGGCGCACAGAGCCTACATCTGTCAGCAGACCAGCCAAAGCCAATGAGGTGGCATTAGTCTGCTGGGTAAGCCAGCATCCCATTTTACGCAACGTTGTCAGTACGTGGGCAGCAGCAACCCCCGTGAGAAAAAGTGAAGCTAAAATATGTTTTTCTGTTCTCCAAAAATCAAGAGCATCATCTCAGTCACTTGAGAAAAAGCTCAAGGACCGTTTGTCATAGGTTGTATGCATGTGCTTTATAAACAGTTAAATTTGGAGCGAGCATTGTCAGGCGGCCAATAGTACATGGTCCATCAACAGTGCGTGAGGATAATGCAGGTCATGCGCGGTCTCCACAAATGAGGAGCACTCCTCGAGGTAATTTGCGTGGAGAGTTGTTTGAAGCAGCTTGGTAGTATGCAACACCTCTTCGATTTGGAACTAATTGCACCAAGCTGAAACATTCCAAAACACTGGATTTGCAGGTGACACATCTTGAGTACTGGGACAAGGTGAGTTCTCCCGGCATCAAGTTTGTGTGTAATTCAAAGGCATGCTGGCGCCCTTATTCACCCCAGAATATCTACTTCTTGTGGCTCCAGGGTGACAGGGAGTGTGTGATCCCATACATCAATGCCACGAAGGCACTTCTCCAGGGTACTGCCACTCCCAACCAAATGGTTAGCTAGGTAGGGCTGGTTTTGAAAGAGCCAAAACCCCACCAGTTCTCACAAGAGTGGAACCATTCATGGTGGGAATCGGAACCTGACACTTCATTCAAACTGCCCACACACTAAACCATATGTGCCAGAGAAAGGAGGTGCAGATACAAATGCAAAAGCACCAGGAGCCCTCTGCCAATGAAACTCAGAAAAGAACAGGATTATTAGAATTTTATGACACTGTAAGATGATTAATTGCGTATGAAACTGTGGGGTTTCCCTACACATTCCCCCTTTTTGTTTTTGTTCTTCGACGACATGCGCGTCACTTACTACAAATGCAAACGCAACACCAAAGTAAGACAATACATATGGTAAAGCAATAAACTCGCAATAAGCAGAAATAAGCAAAGTAACACATGTAATCATTAGTACAGGAGAGAAAGGATAGTGAGTTAGAACAATACATCATCAATTTCCTGAACACTGTACCAACACCCAGAATCTGCAACAGCTAGCAAGCCCTGTTTCAATGAGGAGGTGGAGAACCCTTCCCGGGCAAGGTTTCCAAGTTTACCTCAAAAGGGGGTCCAGATGGCATAAGTCCAAATAGGCAAGTCAAAAGTGACCTGAGTACAGTTTTGATGCAGTAACGCCTGGGTCTGTTGGCATACTTCCGACCAGCTAGGGCCAGGGCTTGGCCAGAGCCCAGGCCTCAACTGGAGGGGCATCCCTAACATATCTTGCAAGAAAGCCTTTTTTAACAGCAGTTGGGAAGGCTTCTTAAATTTATACAGGTTGCGCAGACAGCTACACAAAGATATGGGAAAGTTTGTAAAGCAGCTGACTTTGTCATTCATCCTTAGCTAAGTAGGCAATGGTATCATGAACAAACTGCAAACGACTAAAGAAGTGCATATGCATAACTTTAATAACTTATGAATAATGCGCATTATGAAAAGGCAGTGAAGTCATGTTATGACATTAACAACATATCCAGAATCATTAGTCCATCAGTACTAACAGTCTGAGAGAGCTCCGAGAGCACTGCTGCAAGCTTCGAGAGAGCACACAGAGAGCTCCATCTCTCTTTCGCTGTCTGAGCTCAGAGCACAGGTCGAGAAGGAATGCCGGGGGTGTAGAGAGAAGCTCCTGCAGAGAAACTGTGCACTTCTCTGTCCTCTTTGGTCTCTCCATCCCTCTGGGCCTAGCTCAAAGGTACAGAACTTAATATTAATTATAAGTAGACGAGTGGGGATACAAGCAGCATAAAAATACCCTAGGACATCGTCCTAAGAAATTGAGAGGATATTTCCCACACATTAATGCATACATGACATCAAAGCAAAATAAAAGCAAGGAAAAAAAAAAGCACTAAACACTTATAATCAATAACAGCGATAACTTGGAATTATCACTCATTCTTCTCTGCTACTTATGGAAGATAAAACAGCAAAGATTGTTATGAATAGTCATCTTAATTGATCAGTGCAGAACATCTATACTCATAGAATTTTTGATGAAATTAAGGATCGGATAGACTGCATTTTCACATGTAATATACAGCTTATTGCCTTATATTCTTAAACAGTCGCTTACCAATTCTTCATCATAATTGTTTCAGTCGGTTTAATCTTATTTCTATAACACAAGAACTGTATCTTGTAAGTTAAAGGAGCAGGTTTCAACAAAACTTAAACTTGATTGCATTCAAAATCAACATCACCGAAACATAACAAAAAGTACATTGAACAGAATATAAAGGTAATCTTACTGAATTGAACAGAAACCGATCTTAACAGAACTTAAAATAACAGAACGTAGACTGAACAGTACTCAAACTTAACTTCACCTAACAACAGTTAAACTTGACAGAAATTAGCTTGACAGAAATTAGCTTAACAGAAATCAACTTAACAGAACTTAACCTTAATAGACCTTAAATACAACAGAACTTCAAAGTAACAGACCTTAACTAATTTTGATTTCATTGCTACAGGAAAGCTACTGAAATATTGTCCTACAACAGTTAAACATCAATGAACAATATGTAGGCAAACAACTGATTTTTGACTAAAATAGAAACAACATGGATTCATTGGAGAGATTATAAAGGTGTGGCAAATATGTTGTGATTTTATGTAATGGAGTTTTGAGAATAGGTCATGGTAAGTGCAAATATTATTGAAAATACCCATTCTCAGTTAGGACTTTTACAGGTTATGTGAAGGAGGATGAATGCTCAGAGTGCCTGGGTAGGCAACCAATGCTACTCTTTGTGGGAAATATTGCCTTAC
>VZTZ01045665.1:0-21310 GCA_013400955.1 Drymodes brunneopygia | reverse complement strand
TCTTGCAAGGATTCATCCTGACCTGTGGCTCTGGTTTAAATTTTGTAAATCAACAAAGACGATTAAGAGATTCGAGCATTTCTCCCATGAGAGGAGGAAAGGCTGAGACCTGTTCAGCCTCAAAAGGAGATGACTGAGAGGGGACCTCATCAATGTCTATCAGTATCTGAAGCCAGGGTATCAAGAGGATGGAGCCAAGGCTCTAATCGGTGGCACCCAGCAATAGGACAAGAGAAAATCTGCAGAAACTTGTGCACAGGAATTTCCACCTGAACATCAGGAAGAAATTCTTTGCTCTGCAGGTGACCATGCACTGGAACAGATTGCCCAGAGAGGTTGTGAAGTCTCCCTCACTGGAGATATTCAAGAACAGTCTGGATGAAATCCTTTGCAATGTGCTCTAGGATGACCCTGCTTGAGCAGGGAGGCTGGACCCCATGACCCACTGTGGTTCCTTCCGAAGTTGTCTATTCTGTGGTTCTATGAATCTGGGCTTTCAGTGGGCCACCACACAAGATTGAACCGAGAGTATAATCTAGAGAAGTGTTTAGTTCCATGCTTTGTCTTTCTAAAACAAAAGGGAAGGTAACAGCAGAAACAGGAATTCAAGCTACTGACAATTCTGTTTGCATTCTGCTCTGGCAACAGCTGCAGTTCTGTGCTTTTTCATCTTGAGAGTTTGTGACCAAGCTACAATTGAATCCTAGATTGTTAGTAAAATGTCTATTCATAAATGCACACCTTCAGTATTGTTAAATTGCCAATAGCTGGTTTAGATTTCTTCTTGGAACTTTATGTGTATTATAGAAATAGTACACTCATAGAGGATAAAAGTACTATTGGTGCATAGTAGAGCTGTAATGATTCTAGTGAAATAAAAAAGTGCCTGAGAGCCATGGCTCATAAAGAGGCTAAAAAGCAGAATCACTAAAAGTTACAGAAAAAACAGCAGTCCTGTGATGCCTCTGGAGGTATTTTTCTGTAGAATTGAGAATGTGGAGCAGAATCTTCTTTAGACTTTATAAACCTACTATGCACAGCCTTTTCACTATTCACTTCTGCAAAAAATAGGGGCATATTTTACCCTGCAAACAATTTGTGATGAGCACAGTCCTCAGTTAATACCTCTTGTCAGTGTGCAAAATGACAGTCAGTCAATGATAAGTATCTATGGGGCAGAGAGGAGGTGAGAGCAGGAGTCAGAATGTGCAACTAATTTATTATTCCAAGGATGTCACACAGTTTCATAATATTTAGCACTAAATCCAGTTTTGATAGCATGTGATTTTTTTAAAGGAAACTTTCCAGGGAATTAAAATGTCCGCTTGCTTTCTGCTAAGTAAAGATACTGATTTAGTCAGACTTATTTAAATATAATCTCCTTTCTCTTTCACCTGTGTGAGAGACTGAAATGTTAAAGGTTAAAGGCTCAAACAACTGGCCATTTGCAAAAGCAGTGAGGGTTTTGCTGACAATGTGCAAGGTAACAGCCCAGATGCAGAGGGTGTGAGCACCAGAGGATGACCACCACAAACCAACCTCTGTTTAGCAAGAAGTTGGGATTTGAGCCAGGTAAGTGAAGAGGCTGATAAGAAGAAAATTTCATAGTTGATATATTTAATAAACAGACCCTTGTACTTTTTTTGGCATTTAATTGTATGTGTAATTATATGCAGGACTAATTAGCAATGGCCCAGTTGTGCCTTAATGCATACTTTCAAAAAACACCAGTACCCAAACTGGGGCCAAATTTCAAAACAGCTATGTTCTCACATAGATGTAGATAAATTGTCTCAACAAGCAACAGCAAAAAGAAGGCAATGAAAAGTAAAAGACAGCAAAGGAAGAGGGAAAAGAGGACAAAAGCACAGCAGATTCACAAAAAAAATTTACAGAACAAATAGTACTTTATGAAAGCAATCTAAAAACTATTTTACTTCAATATAGTTGAAAATCTTTGTTTAGAACAAAAGTTGTAGGGAAACTTGAACTTACTTTACTCTTTTCCCTACATATAAAATATCAGCCTCCAAACACATTAAAATTAGCAATGACAATTGAAACAGATATAAAAATATAAGTGCAAATACATGTGCAGAGACGAACAAGAATTTTAATGAAGATATTTAGCACTGAATCTTACCCATCTTAGGTCTTAGATTTAATATGTGGTCAAAAAAGTCAGTATATTTACTAGGGAAAACTTTTATTTGAAGAGAGAACATAGTATTTTTGCCACTAAATGTAGTAACTAGATTCGGAATCCTTGAAATGATCACACTTAGAGAATTTAGTTCTCAGTAGAGAAAATTTTAAAAATGTTAGAAAAATATTGAAGGAAACATCAGTATGGTGCATGAAAACATTTGGGAACAATTTGTAAAGTCCTAAAGCACTCTTTGTCTCTGTTGGAAAGCAAAGCTAAAAGAAACATATTTATTTAAAGATTGTACTGGTAAAACAGAAAGCCATCTGACTGAAAATTAAATATTTAATTAAATTAGAACAGCGTTTATCAGACTAGTCTTTACAATTTTGAATACTACATTGGAATTTGCTAGTATGCTTTCTTACTAAACTGATATTATCAGCATCAATGAGTTCAATCTTGTTTATAAAATATAAGCAATTATTTTTTATAAATTTCAATCTTTGTATTCCAGTCAAGTCCTTGATCTTGAGAAGATTAACAAGGCTATGCATTACTCCTTCACAGATGCAAATGTAAGACATCTTAGAATATTATTTGGCTTAGAAATCTGTTGGAAGAGAAATGGTAGTTGATGATTGATAAACAAATTAGCATTTCCCAAGTTAGCCCAGGAAATCTATTAGAACTAATGATTAAAGAAGCTATATACTAATAGCTGACATAGTGATGAAGGCTCTTCCAAAATACTAAGAAAAGTGCTGCAAATCTTTCTACAGAACAATCTTAATCTTGACTGAATTAAGGCATTTCATAACAAAAATCTGTTTTAGTCATGGGGAGCCACTTGCTTTATTCAGACTTTTCATTGTGTCCATCATTGCCACCAATTATATAATGCAGAATCCCAGCAAGGGAACTATCCTAACATTGTCTGATACAGACACACTGATCCCTGTCTGGGTTTGTACTACTAGAGTACAGTGCAGAGTAGTGACATTGCTGCAATGCTGGCAGAGTGAGAGGAAAATGTTTACTACCTGGTCTCGTCAATAATGTAACAGAGGGATGAGACAATGGATATCTCAGTGTGTTTTAGCTGTCAGACATTCAAAGTGATTGGTGATAAATAAGAACTAGGGTGCCATGATATCACCAATTAGTCTGCAAAATCTGGTGCAGAACTTGGAAACTGAGTTCTGAAAAGAAGATGTGAGTTTCCTCTGGGTAGACTTTAAACTCATGCTTTTGTCTGGCTTCCATACATTGGAACTTTATACATTAAATGAGACTGAAAACAAGTGATCTGGGTGTACTTTCCACCATTATTCACTTCTTTTAGGCATCTCAGGTGGGAATCAATTTGTCTACCTTTAGATTTCTACTCCATAGACGTCTTATCAGGCAAGGCTCAGTGGAGAGAAAAAAAACAAATACATTTACAGGGCACCTCATCTGTTTTAGACTTTAGGATGAGATTAATGATACACAGAAAGTGCTTATTTTTCTCCAGTGATTACAAAAGGGAGCGAGTTCAGCTATATACACCTTCATTGTAGGCATATGCATTTGGTAGGATGAATTCCACTCTTCCTGCGTTTTATAAAGGAGAAAACAGCAGCAAAATCCTCCTCTTGTTTCACTGATGATCATGCATGAGGCTCTGTGTGATTAAGGCATTAGTCCTCTAGTAAAAGCAAAACCTGACATTAGCTTTCCATGCAAATGAAGCTTCAGTAAAAAGAGTGGGTTACTGCAGTTGCACTAATACACTGAAAAGTGACAATGAGCACTTGCCACATTATGGAGCAAGGACCTTGCTTTGATTGAACTACAGAAAAGGTGGTACCTGTGAAGGCTTTTTTGGAAGTGGAACATGTTTTTCTTTTCTCTGGCCATGTTTTTCTTCTACAGAGAGTTGCACAAGAAAATTTTTCATCCCCATAGCTATCTGGTACCGGTGGGAAGAACATAATTTTTCTTTACTGGCATGGAATTTTATGTCATTTTCAGTATTATTCAGCCTCCTGAGTCTTTCTCTGCTCAAGATAACAAAACATTGCAGTCTTCTGACATGTTTTTTTCATTATTGATACCATTACTGAAAATAATAAACATAAGGGTTATGTCTGATTGCATTTCTGCATATTCTGTGTTCTGGATCATATTGTTCAGAAACCTATTCAGCCTGCTCTGGGATTGGCAATCAAGGTCAGAAAATAAGCACCCTGAGTTCCTTGTGTTCCTGTTCTGGCCATGGTTTCATATTTGAGAGAATTTAGAGACTCTTGGTGCATGCCAGAGAGTAGCCCAGAGACATTTGCATACTGCTTTCAAGGCTGTATCTCCAGAACAGAACTGTCATCTGTTTTGTTTCCAAAACCCAATTATAATTCTTACATGGCTTCAAAAATGACGGATGAATCACTGAGATAGAAATCAGCCAAGGTCATTTTCAGCCTGGAGGAGGGAAGGGTCTGGGAAGACCTTATAGCACCTACCAGTACCTAAAGAGGACTACTGAAAGGCTGGAGAGGAACTTCTTACAAAGTGATGCAAGGGTACTATGACTGGTAATTTTCTTCTTTAAATTGAGAGTTGGTTTTATTATATATTAGGAAGAAATTCTTTATAATGATGGTGGTGAAGCACTGGGACAGAGAAGTTGTGCATGCCACATGCCTGAAAGTGTTCAAGGACAGACAGGATAGGGCTCTGAGCAACCTGGTCTAGTGGGAGGTGTCACTACCCATAAGGTGGGGACTGAATCTCTAAGGTCCCTTCCAAGCCAAACCATTCTGTGATTTTATGATTAGACTAAAAAAGTAACTATTATGGGTTTTCAAAGTCCCTCAACTTTCTGGAAGAGAATTCTGGGAAAGTATCAGCACATGACTGCTCTATCCTTGCAGGGTATAGGACTATTGTATGGCTTGTGTCAAAAATTAGGTAAAGTGAAGGAGGAGTCCTAGATACCCAGACCCTTGGCAATCCCAGGTGTCCCAGAGAGCATCAACAGTCTCAAATATTTCCACTGATCACCTCCCCTGGGACTACACAACAGCAGATTGTATTGGTCCTGTGCCATGCAAAAAAAGTATCTCAGGGACATGCATAAAAAAAAATTCTCATTAAATTGTTCTGGGCCCGCCTTATTCATATCAGAGGCATGGCAACAGAACAGCAGAATTAGGCTTGCTATTTTTAAAATGACTATAAATAAAAGCTAAATACAGTCAATTTCTGTTGTAAAGTAGTAACTGTGGACCTGAATGACAAAAAACTCAGCCAGACATTAAACACCTATGTTCCTATCAATTTCAAGTCATGCTGTGAAGTCACACTATTTGATTAAGTGTTCTGAGTTAATTAAAAGTGATGGGAAAGACAGATTTTTTTTCCTCCAATAGTTTCATTCTCTCTTTCAGTCTAACCAGATTCTAAATGGTTCACCATGTTATTCAACCTCCTACAGCCTCTCAGTCAACTTGAAGAAATTCCATTTTTCCCAACAATAACTCAAGATTCTTGGACATGTGGTGTCTCCTTCTGTAATTACATTTGATCTTGATAAAGGCCAAACCATTAAAGATTTTTTTTTCAGTAAAAAAATAGCCACAAAGAAATGCGACATTTATTTGAATGATACACAATATCATCAGGTAATCAATGGCTTGAATATTTGAGAAAAAATGTTGTCAGGTGGAGCTGAAAATTTTCCGCTTACTCTTCTGATTTAAAAAAGCATGAGTGTTTTTTTCCTTTTCCTAGAGTACGTTGAAATTCATTGGCTCTAAACGTGTGTTTATTTTAGAGCTTGATGGGTTTTTTCCCTCCTAAACAGGTCTAGAATACAGTGTTGCCTTTGCCTTGGAAACAAAGCCTACAGTTGATATGATGATGTGATAATGTTTCCTGATGATGTGACCTGAATCACACAGACATATCAGATTTCATTTCCAAGTACAAATATTCTCCACAGTAAAATGCCTGGTGTAGATGATTTCAAAATGAGTGTATCCGGTCTGGCTGAGACAGAGTTAATTTTACCCATAGCAGCCCCCACAGTGCTGTGGTTGGTATCGGTAGCTAGAAAGGTGTTGATGATACTACAGTGTTTTAGCTACTGCTGGGTAGTGCTGACACAGCATCAGCAATGTCTCTCCAACATTTTTCCCCCACTCCCTGAACAGGGGGTGGCTAAAATTTGGGGAGGGGACACAACTGGGACCACTGGCCTCAACTGACTGAAGGGACTTTCCATACCATGCGCTGTCTGCTCAAATAAAGAGGTTTAGTAAAGGGAGGTGCAAGTGGGGAGCATTCATTATTTGCAATATTTGCCTTCTCAAGCAAATGCTGCACATGTGGAAGTGCAGCTTCCCAGGAAGTGGCCAGACATGGCTTGTTGATGGGAAAGTAGAGAATAGAATCTACCTTTTTTTTCTCTTTTTCTTGTACTCACAACCTTTCATTTTTGCTTTAGTAAACTGCTTTATCATGACCTATGCATTGTTTTCCATCTTATTTCCTCTCCCCTCTCCAGCTGAGAAGGCGAGTGATGGAGTGCCTTGTTGGGCAGCTGGTGCCCAGCCAAGGTCAACGCTCCTCAATGAGTCACAGGGCTTTTAAAACAAAAACATATACTGCTGGCATGTCTTGGTGATACTATAAACACAAATACTATGTGTTCGCTTGTTTTAACTTAGCATACTAGTTCTCATTTATGTCTTTAATTTTTTTGGTGCAGGATTCATTTAAATCATTAGGTAGTACTAGTGTGAAAAAAGAGTTCATGGCTTTTGAAGGATTTTTTAGTCACTTGAAACTTATACTCCTGTGTGGGATTCTTCTGGATGATTGATGTCACAACATTTCTGCTTGTAGTCTTAAAAAAAAAGCACCCAAAGACAATGTTCTGCCTGTCCTCAATTAATCTTTAAATCCTTCAATAGGGTTGACCTAAACTACAAAGTCACTTTCTTGCTGTGTGGTTGTGATATCCCATGGCTATAACAATATAATTTTTAATCTCAAAAGAAATTTACGTACAGAAAACCAGCAATGGGTCCATGATTTTAGAACTCGCTTCCATGGTAGATCAGAATTACTTCAAACTTCACCATTACTGTTAAATGTTGAACCCCCTTTTTATCATAACTTTATAATAATAACAATGTCATAAAAAGCATCCTATAAATCAGTTATCTGATACAGGAAAAGCTTCAGAGATTTTTCTCTACATGTTTAATATGCAAAGTCTGATTTTATGATATGAAATGAATTGAATTTTGGCTCAAAAAGGTTTTTATTTTGGACAGCAGAAAATGTCTAATGTAATTAAACTGATTGCAGTGAAGTATTGATGGAAAAGCAGGGTAGGTCTGCGAAGGAATGCTGTAGTGTCCCTCAGTCCTTTGAGAAGGCTAAGGAGGAGACCTGGAGAATCCGCACATTGCTTTAATCATTCCACCTGGCATCTTTTATTGGAGTCAAGTTGTTTCAAGTCAAGAACAGAGTAGAGGCTGCTGTATGTCTTCCTGAAGCCAAAGGACAGATCCTAAAAAAGAAAATTCTTTCACTGAAATGAGGTCAGGAATGTTATTAAAAAATTTTATTGGCACAAAACCAAAAAATTGTTTCAGGGTGGCCTTGTGTCTTAGAGATTCAGCCCTAGGAAGATGGATGGGAAGGCTCACGTGGAAAGCTGAGTGAGACCAACAGGCAAAGGCAGCCGGGTGTGAGCCAGCAGTGGCTGCTGTGATGCCAGGACAGAAGCATTGGGAGATTGCCAAAGACAGAGGTGCAGCTTCTCAAAGAAGACCTTCCCTGGCTTGGCATGTGCGGCCTTCCCTTTTCAGAAGAGAAAAATGAATACTGTTCTATGATGGGTTGCAGTTTTGTGGGACTCATTCTTTTAGAATCATTAGGGGAATTCCTCGGTGAGGGTCAGGGAGCCAGCTGATGCTCTGTCAGTCAGATGGAGAATGGCTCCTGTGAAGGACAATGGATGTTACTTGGCTGCATCTCTAAACCTCTGGGAACAGCAGATTCAGCCAGCAGAAAAAGAAAAGGACTGAGGATTTAAGAGAGCAGTTTTTCTATTGTCATGTAATGCTGAATTGCCAGAATAAAACTTGATTTTCATCATATTTTACAATGCACTGATTGTATGGAATCTATCAGTGCAACAATAAGTTACGCCTTCACCATGATTATAGCGCATCTTGTATAAGTGACTAAATGAGAGGCTAAAATTGCTGTGGCATAGGGATTTATATTACAATAGACATTTTTGCATAATGTCTGGTGATGCTTCATCGTTTCCTGACATCCACATCTTTCGAACCTTCTGTCAAAGATTCTGAATAAATACTTCCACTAGAGGAGGATAGCACTGACAAGATGGGAGTTAAAAAATGCAAAAATAGACAAGCCTTTAGCGCTTAGGAGCTAAAATAGGTAAAAATACGTAAAAGAAAACCGGGAGAACCATCTTAGTGCCATTAAAATTTAGAATTTTTGTGTACAAGAGAAAAAAAAAAGGAGAAAGGAGAAAGATTAGAAATCTGAATTTTCAGTGTTGGAGTACTCACAGACACACCTCCCCTTGAGAATGCGTTTCCTTTGCTTGTTACTGTTTGTTTTCAAAACAGCAAAGCATCTGAACACTTAAAAATCATGAGTTTAAAGACAATCCTTCTCCAAACTGTTTCCAGTAGAAAACTGTTTTCTGCTCTTCTCCAGAAGAACTGTCTGAGACATGAAAATTTGTAAATATTTATCCCACTTCCTCAAATATACGTAAGATCCCCACTATTGAGTAATTAGAGCAGTAGTGAACATTTAGATGCAATTATGAAGATGAGAACTTCGCCATGATAATTAGTCCAGCACTTTGCAATACAGGAATGTTGGAAGGGAAGGGAAGGGAATCTAGTCCTGGAACAGGTCCTGTGGTGTCCTGTCTTTGGGGAGTTTGTAATCAACTGGCAGGTGTAGTGTGGTTTGCAATAGGCACCCCTCCATCTGAAGCTTTGGCAATTTTAAAATAATTAAATATAAATTGACCTAGAAAGTAAGAAACAGAGACGTTTTCAGACTGTTGATTAGGGGACTCACCTGAGAGAAAGGATTCCTGGATTTTGGACACTACTGGATGCAGGTTAACCAAAATGGGTGCATTAAATTGGGGGAAAATAAGCAGCATAGTGTCTGCTCTCCTCTGGAAAGAGGAAGTACGAGCTGATGGTGTTCTAGAGGAGCTTAGCTACATATGTAAGCAACAGAAGGCAGACCTTGTTTTCAGCTTTTGGAGATGGAGACATTTCTCAGAGCTCTTTCTTTGACTTTGTACTGAAACTAAAACTGTGTATAGTGGATCCAAGCTCCATCCATATAGGGAGCAGCGGTCACTTGAGCATAGTTGATCAACTACTTCAAAGCTTTACAGCATGTCTTTCCTGCTGAAAGTTGTCTATTGACAAGAGTAATAGCTGGCAGGATCTGAATGTTCAGATTTGCTGGCACCTCACCAAGAAAGAGAAAGACTCTTTAGAGTGGATTTGGATGTATTGTAAATGAAGCGGGATATATCATGCTTTAAAGTCAAGGACAACTGTTCTTTCTGCAGAGGGGCTAGATGAGGCAAGAAGGACTTATACAATCACTTGAAATTATAAACATTCACAACTAATAAGAAAAGAAGCCCAGAAGCAATGAAATTTGAGATTAGCCAGGCAGCAATTATCCCAGTAATAATACGGTATATGTTTCTTCTTTACTGCTCTTGTGTGAATTACAAATGGTTTCTAAAGCAGAGCTGGATAAGCCTGGGAATACTGTACTTATACTCAGTTTAGAAGCCAGCAGGAAAATCTACAGGGACTTCAAATCTCACTGAGGTCCTTGCTCAGCCTTATAGACAGGAAACAATAGCAACAAAACATTAAAAGCTTAAGAAGGAAGAAATAAAACCTGAGGAAAAAAACTTGCTGGATTTTCCCTGTCGAGCTTGCTTATTAAGTGGACCAGATCCTTCATTTCTGTATCCACGCTCTAATGACCTAACAGTCTGCTTCTTCTGCATCATCTTTGTATTTATATAATTACTTAAAGAAAAGAAAATCACAGAAAACTGACTTAATCTCCTTCAACAGAATATTCATTGATCAACCTTGGAAAATCTGAAATACATTTCATGTGAAAAGGGGAGATTTGTCCAACCCATAGTATTTGATTTGTCTGTCAGTGTCCCAAGTAAGCTGAGACCCTTGTGCCTGACCAAGTCTGTCAGTGTCCTGCTATGGGAACCCCTCACAGAACAGTCCTGCTGGATTGGAGGGTGGTTCTACTGATTTAATTAGGGATACACAGCAACAGCATAAAAGCCCTCAGCAGGTCTTCCCACTTTATGACCCCTTAGTGGGTCTTCCACTCTATTTGAGTTACCCACTGCTCGTGACTGCCAGCACCCAGGAAGGACTTGCACTAAGAGTCTACAGAATAACACTCTTTATTAATATAAAATTGGGAAAGGTTAAGGTTTGAGAATTGTTGCTGATAGTATCTGACTGCAAAAATGCCTTCAAACAATGTGCAGACAAGCTCTAATCCCCAGAAAATGTATTTAGTGTGCAGAGTGTGGTTCTTACCCAAAAGGCATCCCTATGGGGGAGAAAACAGGTTCAGCCTGTTGACTGATCCCAGTACAATGAAGTCTTCCCTAACTTTCCCCCATTTTCAATTTACTTTTATATTCATTCTTTAGCTCGAGCTTGAGTGACTCTAGTCATACATACCTTTGTTGCTGATTGATGTAAAATTCTCTTACTTCACTCTTGAAGATATAGTCAACAAAATATAGAGGACTTCCTTACTGACGGGTGGNTGTCAGTGTCCTGCTATGGGAACCCCTCACAGAACAGTCCTGCTGGATTGGAGGGTGGTTCTACTGATTTAATTAGGGATACACAGCAACAGCATAAAAGCCCTCAGCAGGTCTTCCCACTTTATGACCCCTTAGTGGGTCTTCCACTCTATTTGAGTTACCCACTGCTCGTGACTGCCAGCACCCAGGAAGGACTTGCACTAAGAGTCTACAGAATAACACTCTTTATTAATATAAAATTGGGAAAGGTTAAGGTTTGAGAATTGTTGCTGATAGTATCTGACTGCAAAAATGCCTTCAAACAATGTGCAGACAAGCTCTAATCCCCAGAAAATGTATTTAGTGTGCAGAGTGTGGTTCTTACCCAAAAGGCATCCCTATGGGGGAGAAAACAGGTTCAGCCTGTTGACTGATCCCAGTACAATGAAGTCTTCCCTAACTTTCCCCCATTTTCAATTTACTTTTATATTCATTCTTTAGCTCGAGCTTGAGTGACTCTAGTCATACATACCTTTGTTGCTGATTGATGTAAAATTCTCTTACTTCACTCTTGAAGATATAGTCAACAAAATATAGAGGACTTCCTTACTGACGGGTGGTCGTACCCTGGAGGTGGGTAACTGCAATGAAGCAAGTTTCTCTGAGGAGAGTTATTTTGTCACATTTCTTGGTTCAGCAGCAAGTCATCTCCTCTCTCTCCTGGCTGGAAGCTGCTATGCAGTTTATCAGCTGCAAAGTACCAGTTTTCCGTCCAGTTCTCTTCCCTGCATGGATTCCAGCAGAGCCTGGCCATGGTGCTTCTACTCTGCTCAACCCTCCATTCCATCCTCCTTAGAAGGTGCTTGTGGTTGCACATTGTGTGTCTGGGGAGTCATCATGGAATAGGTTTCCAGCATGCCAACCACATTCCATCCAGCGAGTAGTACCTGTATTTTACCCTATAATTTGCATATTGTTATAACTTTTGCTAGGATGTGAATATAACTTTGTAGTTTCCTTTAATTTTACCCCCAGCCACATTTCTGCAACGTGTGTAAAGGTAGAAATATTTGGTTTGGAAAATTCTAATTTCAGTATCAGCCAATGTAAAAGTTTTAATCAAAATGTCATCATATTGCACTCAAAATGCACCTTTTCGTTTCTGATTAAAATTGTGAATCTAAGCAATATTTCATTTTCTTTTCTGCCTGTAAGCTTTGGAGTTTAAAGGCTGTGGAATTTTGAAGGGGTGTGCATTTGGCTGCAAATATTTTGACAATTTTCTAGTATCGTACTTGGTAGAAATCACAGCATCTAAATCTGTAATCAATGAAAAGTGCTGAAAACACCAAAAACAAAAAAGTGCAAAAGTCAACAGATGCTGAATACAGATGGAAAGGAATTGGCACACAGCCTAACACCTCGTACCTATTATTGAGTAGCTATTTTGTCTTTATTTCCTTGTTTTCCTCTTAACAAGATTGTTCTTCCAGCTTTGTAAATCACATATAACCACAGGTTACATGGCATTAAGCTCCCTCACAGTTTAGTGCTCAGCTTCCCTGGGGCTCAGGGAGGGAGCAGTGCCCACCTGAAGGCTGTGCCAGGAGTCCCCTGTGCTGCCACAGGACACCCCACAAGGGTTGAGGTGATGCCATAGCCCCTCTTGGTTTGTCTGTTGTTGCATTTCACTGCTTCACATATCAGCATAGCCTGACACAATTTTCAGTGCTGCACTGATTCACCAGCCTACAAGGAGTGGTAAATGAGGACTCCAAGGTTTGTATATGAGCTGTTGTAATGAATGATATTATCACCAGTGGAGCCAAAATGGGGAGACATGTCTCTCTTCTCTTACTTAAATGTGTGTGGTTAATAACTTTCAGCCCTTTAGAGAGCTTATTCTTTGCCACTTGGACACAAAAATTAGTTGATTTGTCGGTATTTATTAAACCCACAAAGAAGTAACCATCTAGAAAGCTTAATAGCAATAAGGGGCTGAGTGAGGGCTCAGAGTTTCTTCCCAGCAGCCATAATCATAATCTGCTCTCCCTTCTAAAGCCTTTCTTAGGAACCTTCTAGAACCATGATAGTCAGCTTGTCTTAAACATTGGATCCTACCTGAACAAGAACCTCCAGTCTCTAATAATGATTATCAGGAATGTGGTTGTTTTGCTTCAAAATAATAAACAATAAATATATTCATAATATAAAAACAAACTCTTGTGTCTCTTAATTCCATCATTAAAGGAACTTAAACTTTCGCATATTGAAAGTTAAAACTCTGTGAGAAAAAACATCTCACAACGGTATTTTACCTAAAAGCAAAAATGAAAACGAGGAGGACACTAAAGGACTTTCAAAAGAGCAATACCCCTGACACTTAGACAAGCATTTGGGACACAGCTTTCTGTATTTTGCAGTGAGATCACTTCAGTCTTGACTGTTTACTTTTTCTTCCATGTTTTGTGAATTATTAAATATAGAATGACTTCAGGTGTTCTGTGACTGCTTCTACTTTCTTTTCCACCCTGAAAGACAGGCACATCAGTTCCAATATTTGTTTTTCTGTCTCTGAAAGTAGTGTTTCTAGAGGAAAAAAAAAGACATGAGGTTCATAAAGTTAGCTCTGAAATCTCATTGCCAGTGTCAGTTATAATAAAAATGTCTCCATTAGTCCCTAAACCAGAACCAAAAAGAGGCTCTTAAGCAATTGAATTATATTGACATAAGAAGCCACTGAAAGCAGCAACTAATTAGCTTAGTGGTATTGCTGTAATGTATTACAGTGGTCTCCCATAATTTAGACAGCTTTGGGTCTTTAAAGATACAAGGACATTTGCTATTTGTTTCTTGTAGATTTGAAGTCAATGGGATGACCACTGACTTACTGAAAACAGCATTTTGCCAATGCTGATGCTTTTGAAAATTTCATCTTTAAAGCTCAGTGGAAGTAATTGTGTAAGCATGCTGGCATGGACTGGGGAAGGAAACCAAATTGCTTTTTAACATCATCTAATGCATCTAATGGGCTGTAATGGACAAGACTTAATTAGAATCTCTGAGGAATTGCTGACCAGAACAAAAGGAAACACTTTATTTTTAAGAAAACAGGTATTAATAGAAAAATAAACACCAAAAACCCAGCCAAACAAAAATAACTCATCAGCATGGACCTCTGGGTATTTAAGAAACTGCAAACTTCTACAAGAGAATTGTTACACAATGTCACCTTTCTGCCAACAACCAGTACAGAATAGGGATGAAACTTATGATTTACAGGATGTAAGGACAGTCTCTATCTTTTCAGGTAGTAAAACTGCTATGATCAGCAACTGCAACATAAGAAGGCCTGGAAGTAGAATCAGGATGCATGCTTTTGCTTTGCAGCTGGAATGTATCATCGAAAGATTTCAGTAAGTGAATATTCATTTCTGTTGGGAGAAGCTAAGGACATTCTAGCAGACCAAATTTTTCTGTTATTTGGACCAAAGCAAAATGGGACGTCAAAAATCACAGAATTATAGCATTTAATATTTTTTAAAATTGGTTTCTTGATTTGCCTGCATGGTTTTGTACAATGATTAGAGACAAGAAATGTTTTATTTAAGCTATTTTGATTTCCTCTAAAATCATCAACTTGAGCACAGGATGATACACAAAATCAGAAATTCCTTTCTAAAAATGTTATACTATGCCACTGACTAAATCAAGGACTTCTAGTTCCCATGAGCCTTAGAATAAAATATTCTAGGGTTTAAGCAAAAAGCATCTGCCTTATTATGGATATGCCATTTTCTGTAAAATTGTATTTCAACTAGTTTCTGAGTATGGGTAGCCTATTTCAACAGTTTGCCTTGACAATAAAAACCCCTTCATCTTACATTTTACCGTCCCTAGTTTATACCATATAAATATGGTTTCTCTTGTTGAGAAGTAGCCCTATTTAAATTAGCAAATTACCAGAGCAACAAGGAACAAATTAACTGTTTTCCCCCTGGATTTCTCACTGCACTTTCAGCCACTCAGCCTTACTTGTTCTTGGCAATTCTGCAATCATCCACTTTAAGTCAAAGATATCCAACACGCAGCCCTTTCCACCTCATGTCTTGCTCTAACATATCCTCAGTTTACATTTATTCTTTCCATTTACTGAGGGTATTACACATTTCCCATTGTAAATAAATTCCCAACTGAATGAAAAATGTTTTCAAATATCAGTGGCAAAAAAGAGAGTCCAACGAAAATGGAGTCAATCCAATTGGAATGTGACATATGTTATCTTTAACTTTTTATATTTTGTGAGATTAGAAGGCTTTCCATTGTAATGCAATAACACACAATATTTTTGATTTTTTTATTCCTTCACTGGGGTTATTTACAGTAGAATCATTTTTGACTGGGATCTACAAAATCTGGTTGTCATAGGTACCTGCACAATCCTGACACAGTCTGTTGCTGTGCATGCCTTTGTACCCTATTCCAGTAGGTACACAGATGAATTATCATGGAATCATAGGATGGTTTGGACTGAAAGGAACATTAAAGATCAACTTGTTCCAGTCCCCTGCCATGGGCAGGACACCTTTCATTAGACCGGGTTGCTCACAGACCCATCCAACCTGGACTTGGACACTGCCAGGGCTGGGACATCCACAACTTGTCTGGGAACCTGTTCCAGTCCTCACAGTAAATAATTATAATAATAACAACAACAACAACAATAACACACACTTTCTCCTGAATTAAAAACTTTCACATTATCACTAACTATCATTCTTGTCTTCCATTGGTAAATGTAGTCAGTCTCATTGAAGTGCTTTATATGTTCTCACTTACTTTACAGTGAGACCAAATGAAAGCAAACTCAAAGGAAAAGTCTACTTTTCAAAATTTTATTGACGTTTATTTGCTGGAACCTCCAAGACAACAGAACTTTTCAATATAAATGTTTAAACCACAAACTGAGTCACATAATTTTGTTTTTGTTATTCTGTCTTTTCTCTACATTTTTTCTTTTTAAATGATTAGTGCCTTGTAGTGGTTGATGATAGTAAACTATATTATGTCATCATTCTGACAAGACATTTAATCTCTCTCCTTATTAATCATCTTCCACTTCTGAAATATTTAATTACTCTGTTTTTCATACATTGGGTGTGGTTTTTTTACCAAACAAGAGACAATATTTGATCTATTTTCCCATGGCCTAGACAGAGGCAGTATTTTCATTTCTTATTTTAGTCTGAAATGTGCAATGTAATTCATGGAATCAATAGCAATATTCAATACATGAATCAAAAGTCAAGTTGTTGTACTTAAGAGAACAAATCCCCAAGAGCTGCGTACTCAGAGCCCCAAGAGTATTTATTGAGATAATACATTGCAAAATGCATTCAATTGATAGCAAGGCATTTCAAGTGGAGTTGCATATTGATCCTAAAAGATTGAATTTTATTCTAAATGGTTCTGGTTTCATTTTTAATTTCTTGCTCTGTATGTGTCAATGAGACAAACCCAGAAGTGCATATCCCCTACCCAACCTGTTGACATGTTTACCCTTAAAATTAATGACAATGGCTACAAATTTTAACAGATTGCAACCCTGACATTTTCTATATCTATCATTTCAAAAATGCATCAAATTGACCTCTCAGGCTACCAAATCAGCAAAATTCCATTCCAGAAAGTGTTTCTAGTAGCTCTAAGAACAGAGCTGTTCTGCCTTGTAATTTTTAGCCAGAATTTAGGGATAGAAAGAACAGTCAGGTTCTTTCAAGGGCACTGTATTTTACCAAAGAGTGAAGCTGCGGTACCATACGTTTGATATACTACAAAATCCTTTTTAGTCATGGTCTTAGTCATATTTTCTCTGCATTTATGCTGAATTAGAAATTTAAAGTTCAGTGACAGACTATTTCCTCTGGCAACTCCAAAACCAGTGATTCTGATACATCTCACATCGCACTTTGATAAGAACTTGGATGTCTGCAGAAAGTCTGTGTATTTGGCACCATCAGAGGACAGAGAAGGCAGTAGAGAACATGTAAGCTTAGTGCATGAATCCCTATGTACAGTAATTGTTCTGCTTCTCTCTTCAGTCCCTGAAAGCTTCCAATAAGTTATTATACTCAATTTTTTGTCCCTCTGTTTCCTCTTATTACAAACAAAGCTGACCAGTTCAGGCTTCATCCCTGACTTCTGGATGAGTTCGGTTTGACCAGATTACTTTTGCCTAAATTCTGCTTCATCTTCCCCCTTTATGTAAATGAAAAGGTTTCATTAGTCTTCCCTGCCATGAAAATATACAAAGTGATCCTGTTGAGGTGTCTAAGCTCTTTTATAAATTCCTGCTTTCCAAGAAAGACTCATCCTCTTGCTCTAATCCATGTTTTCAGTTTCTGAATACATTGTCTTGGCGGTTATTGAATTAAAATGTCATTAAAATGGCAGGATTTAATTTGTAATTCAGAAAAAAATTAAAAATAAGAAGATTTTTTTCTAGTTACCAGCCCACCAGCTCCTGTTTATATGGAAATGTACCAGAAACTGTCGCATGTTTGTCAAAGAGATCACTGAGAAATATTTTGAGCATCTTTGGGGTAAGGCCTGTTTCCCGGGTTTGAATTGTGGATTCCAATAGCCAAGAATCTCCAAGGCTGAGCAGTTCCTGCTTATAAATCAAGAGAAATAGGATATCTGGAATCCTTGGCAATTCTGTACAATAAGCATGGCTGTGAGATCTCATAGTAGTGATCTTCATATGCCTACACTGTGCAGCTTCTTAGGAACATATTGGGAACATGGGTGATGGGAACACAGACACAGTGCTGCACATGTCTTTCTTTTGTTTCCTTGAAAACAGCAGTTTTTGAAATATGTAGATTTTTTCACTTTCAAGCAATAACATCCTTTGTCTTAAAATTTCTGTGGAGCTCCGTTGGTGGTACCCTTGGTAGAACTTGCCTTAAATAAAACCAGGTCAGTGCACTGAAACATAGAGTTAGCCTAGACAGAGACCTAACAAATAAATATAATACTTCTGTTATTTTCACAAATGGAAGGCAAAACATTATTTCCCCTTGAAATTTTACCTCTCTAGCCCTTGGAATGTAGAGAGCAGTTGTGCACTGACAGAAGGCTGACCTGCATGCCCCTATAGGTCTTTTCCAGCTCTTGCCTACCAGTCTGTCAGTATCCTCATTGTTTGTGGGTAGCTGTAAAGTCTGTTCAACATTTATGATTCCCTTTTAGCCTTTCTTGATAGCAAGTTGCCAACAATCTTCAAGAAAAAAGAAAAATATACTTGATTCAGTTTTACTCAATCACTGTGATGCAAGTGCCTGATAAAATATCACCTGTCCTTGCTAGCATTTGACATTTCAGTTTTACTGGGGTTCACCCCGCAAAAAGAAAGTAATTCAATGAATTCCTGAGAGCAGAGAGAAATCTTCTAGAGGGGAAACTGCTTGTCTGACAGTGACAAAACTAACCATTATCTACACCACATAATAGCTAGAGAAAGAAAAAGAATATTCACATCAAATTGTGCTATGTTACATAGTGTAATGGTTGTTCTGAAGGATTACTTGTGGCCCATAACTATGGCAATATATTCCAAGAATGAAGGAGTGCTGAAAGTTGGAAGGAAGTTCAGCTTCCAAGTGGGAAGGTCTGAAATCCAGGGAGGACATTTAAACCTTTTTTAGATTTAATTGGCTCCCCAAAAGATTGAGAATGAAGATTCAGATCCCTTTACAAATTTCTTAGGTTTGTGTAGCTCCAAGTACATATCAAACTGATTTTAGGTATTGTCCTGTATGGATCTTTCAGAATTGGTTTCCTTGGTCAGATCACACTTTTAAGGTCCTGATGTGGAGTAGATCAGCCTGTCATTTTTAACAGGAGCCCCTGGATATTGCATACCATACTACACACACTTGGAGCAGTGAAATAAATTCCCTGAAAATACAAGCTCCTGGCAACCAGATAGTAGAAAAGGCTAATGAATCATAAATATTAAGCAGACCGTGTGTCTGCTTAGCAGAGAAACAGTAACTAGGCTCCTAGAGCAGTATAGTCTTATTCAAACAGCGCCCTGCCAAAGTTAATTAGCCCGGACATTTTTCTGCACAGCTAATTAGCCTGATTGAACACCATGGTTATCTTCTGTTTGAAGCCAATGATACATCCATATTGTATGGATCTGGAATAGCTTACTCAGGACTTCATTTTATCAACAGTTCATGACCCAAATCTATTCCTGCTTGCCATTAGTGATCATTCTACTCAGGGTATCTGCTTCTCTCATACCATACAGAAAGAATAAATGCAGATATAGTATGTCAGTGTGCTGAAGGCATACACCTAAATAANCCTCAGTAAATTTTATGGTTTTTAATTCAGCCTTATGACATTACTTCCTAGGAATGGAGGGAGGATGGTGCCTCTGTCTGTGCAGAACGACCCTGATTTGTTCATGTCTGCAGTATGAAGGAATTTCTTTGTGTTTCTCCCCTCTCTGTTATCCCTCTCTGAACACATTCTGCTTTTGCAACAACCATTGCTCAGCCAACGTTCTGAGAAAATGGCTATGTGAAAATAGCATTGCAATGTCAATATATCTTTGGGTGGTATCATTGTAATATATACATATATCATCTACGTCTTCCCATTACTTTATATTTCACTGAGATACTGGCTGAAGGTTTTATGAAAATGCATATAGTCTCTATTATAACAAGGAATGGAAAGAATTTGATATATTCCACAATGGAAGAAATTAATGAACAAGGTCAGAGACTAGAAAATGCATGGCCCTACTGGAAGAAATGGTGCCAGCCGTGTTCCCTCATTTAACCAATGACAAATCTTGGCGTGTCAGTGAGCTGGGACAAAAAGAGAGAGGGGATAGACAAAGCAACACACCCTAAATGAAACTCTAGAACAAATCCTGTGTAAAGCAATAGGAATCTCTGAGTATAAAATGCGATGGCACAAAATACCACAAGACCTTACGTTTTCCTGGACATTCTTCCAAAGCAAGATGAAACTGAGGATGCCTTTAACTTTGGCCATGTAAATAAGAAAAATAATACTTCTTTGGGGGACAGTTCTGTCTTTTGGTTCCTTTAGGCTCATTTCCACAAAGTAACCTCAGTGTGTGTCCTACCCCTCCATGAAGCATGGGGGAATGCTTCAAGTTCAGGTCTCATTAGCTTCATAAGAACTTTGCAAGTGAGTTTCCACTGCAATAATTAGAGGAGATGCACTGCTCTAAGGCAGAATTTTAGGACAATAATTTACTTACCAAACCACATAGGTTATTCTACAGGAAAACACATTGAATTAGAACATTACCTGGCGAACTCTTCAAAACCATCCAGTTCATCATTTTCCAAATGTAACTTTTTCACAGTTTAGATTGATAAGAGCCTCCTATAAAGAGGGGCTTTTCTAAAAAAGAACAATAATCCATTAAAAAAAAGATATTAAAAAATCTCTCAATTTTATTTACCGACCAACTCACGCCATGGTTTAGTGGATAGAATCATAGCCAACAAAAAGTATAAGCTGAGTTTCACCCCAGGTTTCTGAACCACTAAATCCAGGATTATTTTCCAATACTTTAGTGCAGAGTTTTCTCTTATACACAAAATTTATTGCCTGTTTTTTCCTGAAGCTGCGAATTTAGAAAAAATTCTAAGAAATACCATTATTTTCCAAATTTCGTAACACTGTGTTGTAAGATATGTAGCACCTTGCTATTATTAGTAAGATCTTAGCTAGAAAACTACTGGCAAGTCAAATATATTTCTTAAATCTGCATTTTATACTAGGTGAAATTTAAAATTTGTCACCAACATCACCAGGAGTCACAGAGTTGGTAACTTTTGATTGCTCAGAAGAAAAACATACTAAAAATATTTTTTAACTTAATTTTGACTTGATTTTCCAGGACCAGTTATGCAACAAGTGTGTTATTAAGCTAAGGAGAGTAGAAAACTAGAGAGACACATAAAAAGAGTACTGCTAAATAATAAGTTCGTAGCATAGTATTTCTTGCTGTATAATTTAGTTCTTACTATCTTTTGATGTCATGTTTTTAATAAAACATAACCCCCAACATTTTATAACTTGAATAATACCTTCAAGGTCGTGATGTTTTTAAGAATGTAAAGTGGATATCATTCCCCTTCTTTGTTTCTTCTATGAGTTAAAGGTTAAAACTTAGACAACTTCCACAAATTACTGGTTAAATCAAGGGACTAAAAACAAATCAGTGATAATTT